>CM077157.1:15626947-15684652 GCA_039583875.1 Platanthera guangdongensis | reverse complement strand
TCCTCTGAGCTACTGGATGATTCAGGAGCATTATGACTTTTCTTCTTCTTCTTTGTGGAGGTGTTTCCTTCTCTGGAGTAGGCATGTCCTTAGTTAACACCCTATCCCATCTTGAGATAATTCTGATATCCATCCTCCTCATATGGTTAATTTTAGAACCAGTAGCTTGGTTCATGACTTCTGGAATTATTCCAGCTAAGTACAAGCTCATTATCCTACCCAGATTAGGCTTCTTCAGACTTTCCTTAATCTTCTCAAACATCACAACTGACCAATCAGTTTTTAGCTTAAAGATTAATTCTTGTTATTAAGCTGAACATGTGAGCTGATATCCTATCTAGCCCACCTGGCTTACACAGGATCCCTTTCCTACCACTTCAGACAAGAATCTTGCCTTGCAAATTCATTCCTCTTCTGTTAAAGACTGAGCCAATCTTCATCGTTGAATCTAGTCCACACCATTACAGTGCTTCCCTAAGCTTAGAAGCAGGTACATCTTCTTCCTCTTGAGTTTCTTGGTAGATGTAAAAACTTTTCTTAAACTCTTCTGGGTGAGTTTTACTTTTACTCCATGAACTATGGATTTAATCTTGAGTCCTGTATGATCTAGAACAGCTGCACCAAAGAATTCTAGTACCTCCTTCTTCCAAATCTTAGTTGCCTCTGAAACAAGAACTTCCAACCCATTCTCTGTAATTAGGGTTATAACCTCCTGAATTTCTGGTTCCGCATGGTCAAATGCGTTGCGACTAGCTCATATCCTTCATTGACGTTCTCCTCCTCAAGCTTAGGCGTCATTAGGTTTAGAGAAATCTTGAATTTAGTATGAGAGAGATGTCGACACAATGTTTTGGTCTCGAAACTATGAGAGCGTGTCGACAAACAAAGGTGAAGACCTATTTATACCTTTCTAACAACGAAGGTGTGAACGGGGCGCGTCTAATACTCTTATGTGTCCGACACTGTTGAAAAGTGTCTGACCACTTACTTCTAATTCTAAATTTCTCGACATAAGTGTTGACTTCTATGTGTCGACCTAATATTAGTCGACAGAATATATTGTCGACACTTAACATCTGCGCTCGACGATTATACCACTCCACTCGACGAATCTATGTTAATCCTAAGTGTCGACAACACTTCTGGATGTGTCGCCACCATTTCTCTGAAGTGTCGACACAGACTTACTAGATGTGTCGACATCATTTCTCTGGAATATCAACACCACTTCTATGTGTCGACACAGACAACTGCTTGTGTCGACACCATTTTACTTAGCCAATTTTGTGAAACTAATCTAAGTTCAACATTCCTAATTCAATTTTAACTTAATGATTTAGTTTCGTCTAGGGGCTTAGTAAACATATCATCAGCAATTTGATTATCTGTTTTGACATATTCTAGTGAAATGTCTTCCTTCTCTACATGTTCTCTAAAAAATGGTATCTAATTTCTATATGCTTAGTCTTACTATGTGAGACAGGATTATTAGCTATAGAAATTGTACTTGTAGAATCACAAAGCAAAGGTGTTCTACTTACTTGAATACCATAGTCTTCTAGCTGGTGTTGAATCCACAAAAGTTGTGCACAGCAGCTTCCTGCAGCAATATATTCTGACTCAGCTGTAGAGATTGCCACACTGGTCTGCTTCTTACTGCTCCAAGACACTAGTCTTCCACCTAGAAATTGACAGGTTCCTGTAGTACTCTTCCTATCTTCTTTGCAACCTGCAAAATCTGCATCTGAATAACCTGTCAGTAGAAAATCTTTATTCCTAGGGTACCAAAGGCCTAGATAAGGTGTGCCCTTAAGATATCTCAAAATCCTTTTTACTGCAGTCAGATGAGATTCTTTAGTGCATGATTGGTACCTAGCACAGACACATGTAACATACATGATATCTGATCTACTAGTAGTCAAATACAGAAGGGAGCCAACTATCCCTCTATACAAAGTTTCATCTACAGATTTTCCTGCATCATCTTTGCTTAGAGACATACTTGATCCCATAGGAGTTTTCAATGTAGTGGTGATTCCATACCATACTTCTTTATTAACTCTAGGGTGAACTTAGACTGGCATATGGACAGGCCATCTTCAGTCTGTCTTACTTGAATTCCCAAGAAGAACTTAAGTTCCCCCATACTGCTCATTTCAAATTTACCTTGCATAAGTTTTGCAAACTTTCTGCAAAGATTACTTTCAGTAGACCCAAATATTATGTCATCTACATATATTTGGAATAGATAATCTTTCCTTTAGATTCCCTAAGGAATAGAGTCTTGTCTATTTCCCCCTTGAAAATTTGTTCTCAATGAGGAAACTAGACAGGGTTTCATACCAAGCCCTTGGGCTTGTTTCAAACCCATACAATGCTTTCCTAAGTCTATAAACATAATCAGGTTTGAGAGGATCAACAAAACCTGAGGGCTGCTCTATATACTTCTTCCTTTAGATTTTCCATTTAGGAAAGCTGACTTTACATCTATTTGAAATACCTTGAACCCTTGATATGTTGCATAAGCAAGGAACATTCTGATAGCTTCCAATCTTGCTATTGGGGCAAAGGTTTGATCAAAGTCAATACTTTCTTCCTGCCTATATTCTTTTGCAACAAGTCTTGCTTTATTCTTCACAATGATCCCATTTTCATCACCATTTGTTCTAAAGATCCACTTTGTTCCAATAATGTTGTGGTCTTATGGTTTATGAACTAGCTTCCAGACCTTGCATCTTTTGAACTGATTCAGCTCCTCTTGCATGACATCATCACAATGTTGGTCTATACTGCTTCTTCAAATTTCTTTGGTTCCACTTGTGATAGAAAACTGGAGTAAAGAACTGTACTCAGATTCCTGCTTTTTGTTTGCACTCCTTGTCTTGGATCACCAATTATCTGATTTGCTGGATGATCCTTTAAGTGTCTATTAGCTGGAGGTAGTCTATCTTCAGGTTGTACACCTCCAGCTTCTTCATTAAGCTGCACCTCTTGATTTTCTTCAGCATCATGAGAGTCCTGTACTCCCCCTGGACAGCAACCACCATTTTCCTCTTCCTGATTTACAGTAGAATCCTCTGTAATGGTAAGCTTGTTCATACTCTCATTTAAACCTATAGAACTGCAAGCACTACTTGACAATTCACAGTTAATCAGTCTTGTTTCATCAAAGACTATATGTACATACTCTTCTACAACTTGAGTAATCAAGTTGTAGACTCTATAAGCCTTACTATTGTTGTTGTACCCAACAAAGATCCCCTCTTGGGATTTGACAGCAAACTTAGTTAGATAAGACATGTCATTGTTAAGTATATAGCACTTGCAACCAAAGATCCTGAAATAAGATAAATTTGGTTTTCTGCCCTTCACAATCTCATAGGGAGTCTTCTTGTGGCACTTGGTGATAGTAGCCCTATTGATCACATGACATGCAGTATTTACTGCCTCAGCCCAGAAATATCCTGGGAGAGAAGTGTCACTCAATAGGGTTCTACGAGCCTCTATCAATGCTCTATTCTTCCTTTCAGCAATACCATTTTGCTGTGGTGTTCTTGGTGAGGAAAATTCCTGAAAAATCCCAAATTCTTCACACAGTTTTGTCATACTTTCAGACTGAAATTCAGTACCATGGTCACTTCTGATTTTGACCACTGTACTGTTCAACTCATTCTGAATTTGTTTAATAAAACTATGTAAAACAGTTGGGGTTTCAGATTTTTGTCTTAGAAAGAACACCCAGGAATATCTAGAATAGTCATCTACCACCACAAATGTATAGACCTTCCTACCTAGACTATGAACTGACATAAGACCAAAAAGATCCATATGTAAGAGGTAAAGACACCTCACTGAATCCTTGTTTTCAAGGCTATGAAAGGTGGATTTGGTCTGCTTGCCTTTTTGACAAGCTGAGCATATCTCATCCTTTATACACTTAACCTGAGGACCATTCCTCACTAACTCTTTGCTAAAGAGTTGACCAATAGTCTTATAGTTAAGATGAGCCAGCCTCTTGTGCCATTTAACACAATGTGAGACTCTCTCATCAGCTACAAGACAAATAAGAGAAATATTGTTCTCACACACAAAGTCAAGACAATAAACATTCCTCTTCCTATATCCTGTCAAAATGATCTTTTGATCACTTGACCTTTTGATATGACAACCATTCTTGACAAATGAGATGCCATATCCTAAATCACTCAGCTGACTTATGCTAATGAGGTTATGTTTCAAACCCTTCACATAGGCCACTTGGGTGATAGTAATCTGGTTACTAGAAATGTTACCAAAGCCTTTGATGATTCCTTTTTCTGAACCACCAAAGGTTACTTTAGGGCCATCCATGCTAGGTGTGTAGTTCTTCAGCAACCCCCTTATTCCAATCATGTGCCTGGAACATCCACTATCCAAGTAGCATATTGGGGCATGGCCACTTGGACTCACCTGCAATAAAGACTAGTTAACCTTAGAACCCAAATGAGTTTTGGGTCCTTGGTTCATGTTAGCCTGAAATCTAACAAATCTGCCTGTAGGTCTTCTCACGGGCAGACTGTTATTCTCTTTGACACTAGAATTGTGCCAACAATCTATGACAAAGTGACCTACCTTACCACAACACCAGCACTCAAACTTGTTGTACCTTTATTTAGGTACAACCCTAGCTGAATTATCTACAGCAGGCTTCTTGTTTTGTGCTGGAGCTTTGCCTTTAGATTTGGACCTAGCAGTCCAGGTAGGTTTTTTAAACCCTAATCCAGCCTTACCCTTTTGAGGTACAAACTCATCAATCAATGGTAAAACAGATTTAGGTTTAGAAAAGCTAGCCACTATCTCTTTCTCTTTCTGAAGTCTAACCTCCAGATTTCTAATCTAACCATTCTTGAATGTGATTGTGCCCATTTGAATAACAGTTATGTTTTTCAATCTGGCAATCTCATTCAGTTTCTGATCTAACAACTTTTCTGAATCTAATGCAGCCATCTTAAGGTCAGCAATTTCCTTAGTCAGTGATTTGACCAGATTTTTGCTCTTCTTAAGTGCCTGCAATAAATCTCTATATTCATCTATCAACTGATGAATATCACCTTCAGACTCAGACCCATCTACATCACTTGATGCAGATGTTGATGACTCTGACTTAGTACTGCAATCTGAAAGACATTGTACCTTACTGGGACCAGGCTGATCCTGACATTTGTTCTCTTCTGATACAGCCATCAGTCCCTTGCACTAATGGTCTTCTTGTTCATATATAGAGTTCATTAGCTGCATGAACTCATCTTCTTTCTCTTCAACAAATAATCCAATGTAGGCTTCAGCTTCTGATTCTGTTTCTGAAGATGACTGGTCTGTCAAACTCTTATCTTTCTTAGCAACAAATGACTTTTCCTTTTTGCTCTTAACCTGAGTCTTCTTTTTGTCAGCTGACTCCTTCCTCTTTTCAGGACAGTCAACCACTATATGTCCCTGTCTATTGCAGCAATAGCACACAATCTTTGAAGATGTAGCTTTGCTTGGCTTGGACCTGCTTCTGTCATTCCTGGATGACTTTCTCTTCTGATAGTAGTCATTTTTTGGCTGAGAAGTGGAAGGCTTAGACCTCCACTGCCTCTTCTTTAGAAATCTTTGAAAGTGCCTAGTAAAAGCAGCAAAGTCTTCATCACTTTCACTGCTATCAGAACTCTTGCTATCTGAATTATCTGTGACAGCCTCAACAATTATTTTAGGTGGAGATGGAGACTTGCTTCTATACTTCTTAGTGGCTTCAGTCTTGAAGGCCATAGACTTTTCCTTGTGCTCCACTCTAGTGTTCTTCTCTTCCTCCTTTCTAGCTATTAACTACATCTCATAAGATAGCAGTTTTCCAAACAAAGTTGGAGGAGGTATATCAGCAACTTTGGCCACTTCCCTAATGACACAAATCTTGGTGTCCCAGTCCTTAGTCAGGGATCTTAAGAACTTGTCATTCAGCTCATAGTTACTAAAGTCTCTTCCATAGGACATCAACTCATTAACTATCCTATAGAACTTCCTGTAACATTCTGTAATGCTATCAGACTTTCCTTGTCTGAAGCTTTCATATTCCTGATTTAACATTGACTTCCTATCTTGTCTTACTTCCTCTGATCCCTCCATATAGACTATTAATGTGTCTCACATTTCTTTAGAGGTTTTACAATGAATTAAGTTCTGAAATGTTGAATCATCAATGACACTAACAATTATATTCTGGGCTCTCTTGTCCATAGTGGCCAGAATGATTTCATCTTTAGTCATTTCAGAAAAGTCCTTGGGAGTTTTCTGATTTGCATCCAGAATGGATATCTTCATTGGCACATATGGGTCTTCCTTTACTGTGATGTAAATCCTTGGATCAGAAGCCTCCATAAAGAGTCTGACCCTCTCTTTCCATATGTCAAATATCTCTTTTCTACATATTGACAATTTCATTGACCCCAGCTCTTTGTGATTCTCACTAGAACCCATTTTCTTGATTCTTGTTTGTTTTAAATCTGCCTACAGGATCTTACTCAGACTGTTAAGTCCTTTTTTTAGTAACCTCGCTTTGATACCACTTGAAAGAATTAGTGTCTAACCACCTAGAGGGGGGGTGAATAGGTGTAATTCATGTTTTTCTTCTAAGGCAGAAAAGTTGTTCTGATATTAACTAGAAATTGTAAAGTCTACTGCTAACACAACACAGTAATCGCAGAAACAAACATTCATAGAGTGCACACAGTGTTTATAGTGGTTCCCCAAGGTCTGGGTACATCCACTTTCCCCCTTCGCCTATCTAGTAATGTACTAGATTCGGCCTAACTTCTGCACTTCTTCTCAGATCCTCAGATCTTACAGCTCAGAACCCCAAACAGGTTCCCACAACTCAGAGTGTCCCCACTCCTACAACTCAGGCTATCAGCCCTACCTCAGCCTTCACCAAGGCCTACACTCAGAGAACACAGTCTCCTACAACTCAGGCACAAAGCCCTACCACTCAGTCTTCAACAAGACCTACACTCAGAGATCTATATCTCTTACACTCAGCTTTTATAAAATAGGCTTACAACTCAGATCTATAATAGATCTTACAGAATTTTGATTAAACAAAGTATATAACCACCACCCTGAAAGAGAGAGAAGGGATGGATGGCTTCTTGAACTGTTCTTGGAAGAACTTGATGACAGAGATCAACCTCCCTTAGCTTTCTTCAAAACTTCTTGAATCTGAACTCAGTAGGGTTGAATCTTCTGTGAAGTTGATATTCAATCAGCTTCTATCTTGAGATTCAGATTTTAATCTGAATCTTTCTTAGCTGCCTGGTTCAGCTACTGCTCTACTTAGATGGAGCTCTCTCTCCAATTTCTTCTAGATCTTCTGTCAAAAACCTTCTGTATAATTACTTCTAACAATATTACTCAGAATCTGTATTCTTCAATGATTGATCATCACTTTCTGTTGAAGGAGAAAGCCTTTATATAGTCTTCCTCCATTGTAACCGGCTGAACCAGTTTCTAACAACCTTCTGACAGCTCTGACAGTAGTAGTTGACCGGTTGGAAATGGTAGTTGTCAAGTCATCCAGTCACTTCTTGAAATCACTGTCTCTGTCTAAAAGTGTCGAGACTGAACTTCATTATGTGTCGACACAATTAGACCAAGTGTCGACACAAGTAAACTAAGTGTCGACACATACCGTGGTGGTGTCAACACAACTTCTTTTGTTATTGTAACAGCTTCTCGACACTGCTTCTTCAGAATGTGTCGACACTGATTCTGTTGAATGTGTCGACACTGATTCTGTGTGTTGACACAAATACTTCTACTTTAACACTTAGTTGAATTCTGTTGTGTGTCGACACATCTCCTTTGTGTCAACATATGTACTTTTTTTACTTTAACTTTGTTTAAGCTTTGATGTGTGTCGACACAAGTCCTGTGTGTCGACACAGTTGATGTTGACAAATACTTCAGTGTGTTGACACAGCATCCTGGTGTCGACACATTTGATGTCGACTAAGCTTCTCTGGGTGTCGACACTGCCTCTAAGTGTCGACACAATTTATGTCAACAATTCTTCACAGTGTGTCGACACTGCCTGTATGTGTCGACACATTTCTTCTGGTGTCGACTCTGCCTTTCCTGGTGTCGACACAATTTACTCCAAGTGTCGATACAACTTTTCTCTAGTGACGACACAAGCCTTCATAAGTGTCGACACTGCTTCTCTAGGTGTCGAAACATGGACTTAGAAATTTTTCTGCAATTCCTGCAATTACTTAACCTGTACATATAAATTCAAAACACATCAAGTACACCTTGATGTATATCATTGAGTAGGGTGAGGCTTCTTCAAATTTGGTACACATTTTCCAATGTACCCAACACCGGATAATTCCTCTCGTGCACCTTCAGCTCTCTCGAGCCATACGCTATCACACTTCCATGCTGCAGCAGCACACAACCCAAGCCACTGTCCGAAGCATCGTTATAGATCTCAAAACCTTCGGTCCCACTTGGCGAACTCAGCACAGGCGTCGTGGTCAACCGACACTTCAATTCCTCAAAAGCTCGTTCGCACTCCGGCGTCCAAACAAACTTCTGCTCCTTCATCGTCAAAGTAGTGAGGGGTAACGCTATCCGCAAGAAGTTCTCCACGAAGCGCCTGTAATAGCCGGCAAGTCCCAGAAAACTCCGGACTTCCACTACCGTAGACAGCACAGGCCACTCTCGTATCGCAACAATCTTCGCCGGATCCACCGCAATGCCCTCTCCACTTACTATATGACCAAGAAACACCACTGAAGATAACCAAAACTCACATTTGGAGAACTTGGCGTACAATTGATTCATCCTCAGCGTCTCCAAAACCAAATGTAGATGCCTAAAGTGATCCTCCTCACTTTGCGAGTACACCAAAATGTCGTCGATGAAGATGATCACAAAATGGTCCAAGTATTCCCTGAAAGTCCTGTTCATCAAATCCATGAACACCGACGGCACATTAGTCAGCCCAAACGGCATGACCGTAAACTCGTAATGCCCATATCTCGTACTGAACGTTGTCTTAGGGATATCACTCTCCTTTATCCTCAGCTGATAATATCCAGAATTGAGATCCAACTTTGAGTACAACGTTGACCCGACTAACTGATCGAACAGATCATCAATCCTCGGGATCGGGTACTTGTTCTTCTTCGTTAGCTTGTTCAGCTTTCGATAATCAATACAAAGTCTCAAGATCCCGTCCTTCTTCTTAACAAAAAGGACCGGTGCGCTCCAAGGCGACAAACTTGGACGCACATACCCCTGCTCCAACAACTCTTGAAGTTATACCTTCAGCTCTGCCATCTCCTTAGGCGCTAGCCGATATGAAGAGCATATCATCGGTTTGGCATCACACCGAACCGCTTTAACCACCTGAAGAGCAGACATCAACGTCATGCTCGACCCCTTTTAAGCCCACAAATGTCGTCTCATGACCAGTTCTCAAGTTAACTTCCTTGCGATTTCGATCAATGTATGCTTGCTGCTCCGAGAGCCAGTCCATACCAAAGATCACATAGAGCTCCCTAGCGGTAGTAACGACGCTTGTAAGTCAAACTCTTGACACCCAATCTGCACCTAAACACGACAGATTCTACTCGCGCGCATTGAGCATCAATAGACAACAACACATCCAATTTGTCTTTTGCCATTGAAGGAGGTACTCCGACACGCAATACAAATCCTTTGGTCAAAAGGGAATACGAAGCTCCCTAAACAGACGGTGCTCTCGCCGGATTAATCGAAACTCAGAACAAAGCTTTGCACAAGCAGTTCTAAGCTAACATGCACAAGGGCAACAAGTATTTAAAGCTAAGCGGTTATAACTTTAAACCGTACCGGTCACCATGACAGCGTGCTTCTTCTCGGACTTGGGACATCCGCTCCAGCAGTCCCGGGCAAAGTGTCTCGGCTTTCGACAAGTAAAACATGCACCATGGGTTCGAAGTAGTCGACAATTTAAACTCTGTCCTCTGCATATCCAAGTCTTTGCCTCCTTGGATTCGATTCAATTCTCTGGCACTTTATCCTATACCAGCTCCTGATATAGCTTTCTTTAACTTCTGAGCACCATCCTGACAATCTCGGGCAGGGTGCCCTTTCTTGCCACAAGAATGATAGTTGTAAGTGACTTTGCTAGTCGATGATCTAGCCCCCTTTTTCAGTGTTCCGTAGGACGCAGCTCTTATGGGGCTTGCAGAGTTCGATACTCTGCTCATTGGCATTTGGTGAGTCTTCCTCAAATCTGCCTCCAAAGCTCTAGCTGACTCCACCAAGGCTCGGAATCCCAATAGTTTTGGTCCTAGCAGTAGAATTCGCAGCTCGCCACGCACACCATTATAAAATCTATCAACTATAGACAGCTCGTTCTCTAACTCAAAGCATGGGTAACGGCTTTTCATAAGAAATGCCTACAAGTACTCATACACTGAGTGCGTACCCTACACTAAGAACATATTCAACTGCTGACATGATGGCCTTCTTAAAGTCATTTGATCCAACACACCACTCGGCATTGAAGCCATCTCAGGGACAAAGGGTTGCACATTGCTTCCCTGTTGTGCATTAGTCACAGCGAACACCGCTTCAACGATCCTTCTTATGGTTTCAAATGAAGGAAGGGTCTCAAGCACGTCGCTGGATGCACTATAATCCTCAAAAACCAGATGTTCTGACGGCCCTGCGCCACTCCTGGTCACCTATAGTCGTACAAAACACCATTAAGTGACCAAACAAAATTGCAAAAAGCAATTATACAAACACGCAGGTTCCTCAAACACGTGTATTTTCATTCCTAAGTGGACATTCATGGGTTCTTTTGATGTTATAACGATGACGCACACACATGTGCTCACCACCCCTTAAAAAGAATTCGCCCACGAATTCATTTTAATCCTGACCGAAACTAGTAATCTGATACCAAATTGTAACACCCCATATCCGTCGCATATCATATAGCAGTAGGTCCGGCCGGGGCCCGACGCCATATACCACAGACAGACCGGGTGGTTACTCAATGGAATACCATCCAACTAATAACCAACATCCTACAAAGAGTCATTTGTTGAAGTTGGTGACCGGGCGGTCTGGCGGTTTGTCCTGGTGGGTTGAAGACCGCGCGGTCTGGCGGTTTGTCTCAAACGGCTTGGAGACCGGGCGGTCTGGCGGTCTACCCTGGCAGTCTCTCTTTCTCTCTGGTGGTAGCCGTGCGGTTAGCCCTGCTGTCTAACCGCGCGGCTTGTGCGGTTTGTTTTGTATAGTCCGCTTAGTCCTGTAAATTATAGTCCCACATCTCTTATTTGTATTCTCTCATCTCTCCTCCATTCTATATAAAGGAGGGCATACCTTTGTAATAGATACCTTTTTTGGATAATAAAATTTCAATTATTCAAAAGCTTATCCGCTTGTTCTCTCTTTTTCGCTACTTTCTAACATGGTATCAGAGGACACGGTCATTTCCTCCTGATTCTGTGCGCTCTCTGCTTCTAGCGGCTTGTTTTCTGCTATCCGCGACCTCTCTCACGGCTTGCCTTCTCTTCTGTCCGCCGCCCTGTTCGAGCGGCTTGTTTCTGTCCGCTGCCCTGTTCGCGCGGCTTGCTTCTTGGTTCCCTTCTCCTACTGCTATTCGTCGCAGCGACTTGTTTCCTTGTCGCCGCGCTCCTTGCTCTTTCTTGCCTCTCCGACTTCCTAGTCTTTGCGGCTTGTGTCTACCCGCTGCGGACTTATTCTCCCTGTCCGCTTCGGCTTTCCCCATATCCGCTTGTCCCTATACTCGCGGTTTGTTGCTGTGATCTGCCTGACCGTGCGGGTTGTTCCTTTCTCACCCGCATCTTGGTCGCGGTCACCTGCTCTTCTCCTCTCTTCTGTTCGCTCGGCCTTTTCAGTCCGCGTGACCTCTTCCCCGCTGTGCCTTTGACCTCTTGCTAGCCGCTACTGTTCGCGATCTACTTGTTGCCTTCTACCCGCTCCTGCTTGCTAGTCGCGCCGGCCTCATCTTTTGCCGTGCGACCTGTTCTCTTCTGTTCGCCCGACTTCTTCAAGCCGTGCGACTTCTTTCCCTCTGCTTTGATCTGCTTCTTGGTAGCGGCCTTCCTAGCCGCCCGACCTGTTTTCTGTTCGCCCGGCTTGGTGCTCTTTTCTCTTCTGTTCGCTTGTTCTTATCGTCGCGGCTTGCTCCTCTCTTGCTTCCATGGATTTCCCCTCCTCCAGCTTGTTCGCCTCCGTGGTCACCTCTTCTGGTAGTGCTCATGTTGTTACTCGCGGAAGATGGCTCATCGACTCTGGTGCAACCAATCATATGACAGGCAATCCTCAATGTTTCTCTCTTCTTGACACACATGCTCAGTTGCCCCCGGTCATTGTTGCTGATGGCTCTCCCTCCCCGGTCCATGGGACGGGCATGGTTCAAGTCACTCCATCTCTCTGCCTGGCTGATACCCTCTATGTGCCCAAGTTTCCGTGCAATTTATTATCGGTTACTTATTTATGCAAGCAACTACGGTGTTCTGTCATATTCACCCCTAGCTCTTGTGCTTTTCAGGATCCGGACTCCCAACGGACGATTGCTACCGGGACTGAGAGTGGTGGCCTCTACTTCCTCGACAACGCTTCTGCTCTATCCGGCTTCTACTCCTCCTCTACAGATCTTCTCCAATGGCATCTTCGCCTTGGCCATGCTCCTCCCCGAATTCTCCGCCAGCTTCTGCCGCACCTCCCTCCTCATCATCCTCCACTAAACTGTGATGAATGTCAACTTGGCAAACATCACTGCTCATCCTTCCCCCCAACGCAAAGTCGGGGCTCTTCCCGTCCGTTCGACCTCGTTCACTCTGACATATGGGGTCCCGCTCCTAACCTCACCATCGGTCGGGGTAGTTCCTATTTTGTCACCTTTATTGATGATTTCTCTCGCTGTACGTGGGTATATCTTCTCAAAGATCGCTCCGAGCTGTTCTCTGTTTGGACCTCCTTTTATTCTATGGTTAAGACTCAGTTTGATACGTCTATTAAACTCCTTCGTTCTGACAATGCTAAGGAGTATCTTAGCCACGACTTCTCCTCCTTTTGTAGTCACCATGGTGTTATTCGCCAAACAAGTTGTGTCTACACCTCCCAACAAAATGGGGTGGCGGAACGCAAAAACCGTCACCTCCTTGATGTCGCTCGCACTATGATGACTCAAATGCATGTTCCTTGCTCCTATTGGGGATATGCTGTCCTCCTCTCCTGCTATCTCATCAATCGCCTTCCCTCCGCCGTTCTCCACGGTGCTACCCCCTTCTCCATTCTTTATCCGGACAAGGATCCCTTTCCTCTTCCTCTACACATCTTTGGGTGCACCGCTTTTGTGCACTCTCCCGCTGCCACCCGTGATAAACTCTCACCACGTGCCACCAAATGTGTCTTTCTGGGCTACTCTCCCACTCAGAAAGGATATTGCTGCTTTGACCATGTTACCCGCAAGCAATTTGTCTCTGCGTATGTCACCTTCTTTGCCAATGCCTCTTACTTCTCTCCCGCTTCCTCTTCTACTCCTCCTGATCCTACTTCTCATACCAACCCATCCATTCCCTCTGCTCCCACTGATGTTCCGCCCTCTCCACCCACTCCACCGTCTTCCCCATCCTCATCATATCCACCCTCTACTCCGCTTTCTCCCTCCACTCCGCTGCCATCTCTCTCTACTCCCGGGCTAGCTCTCTCCACCACGGATACTCCGGATACTGAGCCACCTGCTGACCTGGATCTCCCGATTGCTCTTCGTAAAGGGGTTCGGGCCTGTACACAACACCCGCTTGCTGCAGTTGTTTCCTATGATCGTCTTACCCCTGCTCGCCGAGCTTTTGCACTGGCTATCTCGGTCACTGCCACCCCCCGTTCCTACCAGGAGGCCCTTACTATTCCTCATTGGAAGGTTGCCATGGATGAGGAGATTGCTACTCTCACTGAACGGGGTACCTGGACCCTTATTCCTCCTCCTTTCGGCACAGATGTTGTTGGCTGTCGCTGGGTCTTCGTGGTGAAGTTTCTCCCGGATGGCAGTGTGGATCGTTATAAGGCTCGCCTGGTTGCCAAGGGTTTTACCCAAACTTATGGGATTGATTACTTTGACACTTTCTCTCTCGTGGCTCGTCTCAGCACTATTCGGGTTCTTCTTTCTGTGGCTGTCAACAGGGATTGGCCCATCTCGCAGCTAGATGTTAAGAATGCCTTCCTCTATGATGATCTGCAGGAGGATGTTTACATGGAGCAACCTCCTGGGTATGTTGCTCAGGGGGAGACACGGGTATGCCGGCTAAAGAAAGCTATCTATGGCCTCAAGCAGAGTCCTCGTGCCTGGTTTGACAAGTTCAGTAGCATTGTTGCGGCCATTGGTTTTACAAGAAGCTCAGCAGATCACTCCTTGTTTGTTCGGAAAACCGCCTCTGGTCTTGTTGTTCTTGCGGTTTATGTTGATGACATTCTTCTTACTGGCGATGACCAGGATGGGGTATTGATGACCAAGAAACACCTTCGTCAACATCTGGTCACAAAGGATATGGGCTCCCCGAAATACTTTCTGGGGATTGAAATCTCTAGAAAGCCCAACTACATGGTCCTTTCACAACGGAAGTATGTTCTTGATCTTTTAAAGGAGGCAGGACTGGCTGGTGCTAAACCTGCACGTTGTCCTATGGCTGTTGGAGAAGACAAAACTTGGACAGATGACTCACCTCTTCTCTCCGATCTTACGAGATACCGACATCTGGTGGGCAAGCTCATATATCTCACGGTAACCAGACCCGACATCTCTTATGCTGTTGGCAAGGTGAGCCAGTTCATGCAAGCTCCGAGGGAGTGTCATCTACAATCTGCTCTGAGGATATTAGAGTATATTAAAGCTGCTCCAGGGAAAGGACTCCTATTTCAGAAAAATGGTCACCTTAGGGTTGAAGCGTATTCTGATTCAAGCTATGCGGATGACAAAGGGGACCGCAAATCAAATTCAGGTTTCTGCACATTTGTTGGAGGCAATCTTGTGAGTTGGAAGAGCAAGAAACAATCTGTCATTTCCAGGTCTAGTGCAGAGGCGGAATATCGCAGCATGGCATCGACTACATGTGAGTTGAAGTGGTTGCGGGCTCTCATGCTTGACTTAGGAGAGGTTTACAACTATCCTCTTCCTATGTTCTGTGACAATAATGCCGCGATACACATTTCCAAAAATCCGGTCTTTCATGAGAGAACAAAACACATAGAAGTCGACTGTCATTTTATTCGGAATGAAATATTGAAGAAACAGATTTGCACTCCATTTGTCAATTCCGACAACGAGTTGACAGATGTCTTCACCAAGCCGGTGTCCGCTTCCTTTTTCCACATCTGCGACAAGCTGGGCATGATCGTTATATATGCTCCAGCTTGAGGGAGAGTGTTGAAGTTGGTGACCGGGCGGTCTGGCGGTTTGTCCTGGCGGGTTGAAGACCGCGCGGTCTGGCGGTTTGTCTCAGACGGCTTGGATACCGGGCGGTCTGGCGGTCTACCCTGGCAGTCTCTCTTTCTCTCTGGTGGTAGCCGTACGGTTAGCCCTGATGTCTAACCGCGCGGCTTGTGCGGTTTGTTTTGTATAGTCCGCTTAGTCCTGTAAATTATAGTCTCACATCTCTTATTTGTATTCTCTCATCTCTCCTCCATTCTATATAAAGGAGGGCATACCTTTGTAATAGATACCTTTTTTGGATAATAAAATTTCAATTATTCAAAAGCTTATCCGCTTGTTCTCTCTTTTTCGCTACTTTCTAACATCATTCTAGCGAAAGCAATTATTAAAAGTTACAAATTAAAGAACCCAGCCACAAGCATGAATGTCCACTACAAAACCCAATAGGAATGAAGTACAATATGCAAGTACAATGGCCTTAAGGCCTTACAATTGTTTACTTAAATAAAATGTGTCTTCCATATCATAGCACACAGGCCGGTCACACATGAATAAACAAGTAAACACTCAAAATTTAGGCCTTTGAGGGCCGGCTCAACAACATGGGCTTTTGCCCGCTATTTACCTCTTGGTCCTGCAGCACCTGCAAGCAATAACCCACCACAACGGTGGCAAATAAAGGCAACGATCAGCTATGCTGACCAAATTATAACGATCCCGCCCCCAAAATCGGGGCGGCGTTGCTCCTTCCCTGCACTTTATTAGCATAACTAAGCATTATAGAGTAATAACACTACATAACAGGCGTAGGCACGCACGACCACACACCCCGTGCTCTCAAGGAACATTCTCGGTGAACCCGGTGAAAACCGTTGTCTCACCACCGCCACTTGTATGGCACAACTCGTGAGCATTTGAGTCTTTCAAGCAAAAGTCACGTCACTTGAAAACATCGATAGCCTAAGACCCGACCTATATGCCCTCGGTAGGCCTCTAACCCCGAACTACATAGAGCAGGAACAGTTCCACTCAACCCGTTGCTCACTTTGCCACGACAATTAAAATCATCGGCACGGGTTAAGCTTCCCCGAAGTCCGTGAATCGAACACACAATATTACATAACCCAGTTATGTACAAGTTGGCTCCCAGGCAAACAAGACGACAGAATCACGCATCTGCCCAGTTTTTCGGGTGCATCTCGAGGTTAGTCCCCAAGGCTCCCTATTGCAATCTACCGCGTAGAAAACCCGAAAAACAACCAATTGCACAGAGTCTTCTCCATCCATTTATGCAATACAACATCACCGATCCAGACCAACTTGTTTGGGTAGGCTTCACACATCATGCCTATATCCGTTCTCGATTACGGACTCTACATGTATACAATGGGGACTATTCATGTCTACCCGAAGGAACACCTCAACTCACCGCAAACTCGCGAGAGCGGGTTTCCTATGCAAAGGAAAAGAGGACTTCACATGTCCTAGGATGAGAATCGTTATCCTAGCATTTTTCTTTGGCGCCATGGAAATCTATGCGGATGGAAAGCACTGCAATGTCCTTACCTCCGTAGATTCGAAGTCGGCTCGCGATTTGGAGCTCCGAAGCTCTGCCGGTGACCGGATCTGACCTCCTTTCTTCTTCCTTGCTCTCCCCTCTCTCTAGACTTTAGAAAGATACTAAGTGAAAGAAATGAGGGATTTGAAACCTTATTCCTGGGTATACCCCAGCAGGAACAACCCCCAGCCGTCGGATCCCAAAATAAGGAAACGAACGGCCACGATGCGGATCTAAAATCCAAAATCTGGGCCGAATACGGCCTGTGACACGCTCGTGTCCAGTGCCGTGTTCCCTATTTGCCGTCGAAACCTACGCGTCCCGAAAAGCACACGGGCACCCGACACGCCCGTGTCAAACTTGACACGCCTGTATCATCCAGAACACGGCCGTGTACTGTGCCGTGTTACTCCATCGACACAGGCCCAGCACCAACCCGAGAAGGATACGAGTCTTGGACACGCCCGTATCCCATTTGACATGCCCGTGTCATACCTGAACATGTCTGGGCTCCAAGCCGTGTTTCTCCCCCAACTCAACTCGGCCAACCACCCGAGAAGGACACGGCCTGGGACACGCCCGTGTCTCAGGCCGTGTTCGCTGCTTGACGATTGTCAACTCCAAAATTCGTCGACCTCTCCGCCAGATCGTCGACCCGAGCACGACACGCCCGTGGGACACGCCGGTGTCCCAGGCCATGTGCCCCCTTCCAAATTCCAAACTTGGCTCAAAACGCCTCCCGTCGCTCTTTTGAGTTTCGGGGCATTACAACTCTATCATGTGGTCATATCCGCGATGGAAGTAACAATATTGTGATTTCTCTCCTCTTCTTGGCGCAAGTGGTTTGGGCCTGCGAAGCTCATCACTATCTTGGATGGCCAGGAGCCCGTCAGTTCGGGTGGTGTTCAAGGGAGTGTAGTCCTAATGTGGATGAGTTCCTCGATCTCAACGGGGATTCTCATGATACTCATTACTTCCCCTGGGATCTCGTAGTGGCTTCAGATTCCTTTTCCTCTTTGAGCTTCCTACGAATTATTGTCGATGCGTTTTGATTGCCTCGTATGCTACAATTTGAGCCTTGACTTGACGGATGAGGTCAAGGTAGCTGGGTACCGTTTCACGCATCATCATGCAATGAAATCTTTCTGGCTGAAGCCCCCCAAGGAAAATACCACGTAGGAAGTAGTGGTTGACTCCTGGGATCTGTCGCGCCTCTGTGGTGAATCGGTGAAGGAAATCCTTGGCGACTCCCCCTCGAGTCGTCAGATCCCTGAGAGGTACAATGTGTCTCAGATGATCACTGGTTGCAGATAAACTGGTCCACGAAAAGTTAAGTTATCTATGCGAAGTTCTTGATTCCCCCTCCTTCAGGGAGTGGAACTAGGTGTCAGCCTCTCCTTTCAAAGTTGTCAAATTCCTACGGGCGTGTCCCACGGGTGAAAACCCACGTGGCAGGATCTGTGTCGGGCCAAAATCCACTATTTCGTTGGAGTTTACAAGATTTGAGATAATTCCTTAGAGGGTGACATGTCACCTCTCCGTTACATGTACACAGTATGAAAGCAGTGAAAAAGAAATTATGTACTTGGAGTTTGGGTGGAAGCGCTCCGGTGGTGAAAATCGTTAAGTCCTCGGAGCCTCGATGGAAGCACTCTAGTGGTGAAAATCACTAAGTCCTTGGAGCATCAATGGAAGCGTTCATGTTGAGTCGGAGCCTTGATGAGAGCAGTCCTTTGGAGAAGGAAAAGTCGTGTTCTTGAAGCTTCAAGACGTCTTCGTGCTACAGTGGGAGCAGAGAGAATTCCGAGTGGAGAAACGATTTAAGTCTCACGTTCTCGCTGGAAAATCTCAGAGCTCTTTTTAGCCTCTGGAGTTGGTTGCCTTCAAATGAGAGCATGAAAGCCCTTCTATAATTTTTCTGGAGGGACTTGGTGATAATTGCGCTCGGGCGGGATTTGCGTTAGTGAATGACGTCGCTCCATCTCGGTAATCTGAATCACCGATTTTAGCGAAATGACAAAAGTGCCCCCCGGGTGGCACTGGCAGGTTACTCAGCGGTGGAAGTGGCCAGAGGCGGGGGGCGTTCGCCGGAGTGCGCGCGGAGTGAGCGTGCATGCGTGTCGCACGGGTTCACAGTGCTTGGGTGTTTGTGCTTGATCTGCCCCTTCTTTTGGGATGATTTCGTGTCTTAGGATAAGTGTGGTTAGATGCACGTGACTCATTCAGACAGTCTGTTTTCCCTTCGTATCTTCGGTCTAAATTTTTTTTGTTGATTTAAAAAATTTCAAGGGACCCACCAATAATTATCGTCCTTATATAATTTAAATAATTATAACTGAATTACTATATTTACTTCATCATCATGCTTCAGGATGGCAGGGGCATTTATTATTGAGGTAACAATTTGACTTACAATATTAGAAATATTGTCCACTCATATAATATGCCGATTGATATCCGCACTATACTTTTAGATATCCGCACTCAATTTATTTATAATTTTTCGCGTCTTTTGAAAATACTCATTGTACATGCATTTTTAGGAAAAGTGTTCAACACAAAAGTTGTAAATCTCGACGAGATCTACAACTTTCGTTGTGAACATTTTTCCTAAAAATGCATGTACAAGACGTACATTATGAAATACGCTCAGATTTCGCGCCTTTTAGAAATACGCCTTATGCATGCATTTTTAGGAAAAGTGTTCAAAATAAAAGTTGTAGATCTCGTCAAGATCTACAACTTTCGTGTTGAACACTTTTCCTAAAAATGCATGTACAAGGAGTATTTTCAAAAGGCACGGAAAATTAGAAATAAACGTAGTGCGAATATACAAAAGTGTAGTGCGAATATCAATCGCCTATAATATTAAGTTGAATCATATGATTTTATTCTTTTCCACAAAAGCCCTACAAAATGATTTCAAGAAGTTATTCATTGTAGGATTACTCCTACCTGAATGCATTTAGTTATGGAGTATTCCAAGGCTACTCAACCACAACTCTGAAAGGTGTATTTGATGCTTATGATTTTATCATAGATTAAAATTTTCTCATTTTACTTGAGTTTACAAATTATTATTCACGGATCAATTTTAAATTTGAGCGGTTGATGTCTTTGATCTTTTGAGGAGGACCCGACAATGAAGGAACAGTTCCGACTACCTTCTGAGCACTTCAATGTGTGCACAAATCGTGATTCATAAAATGAATGCGCGGATAGAGACATAGTTGAGAAAGAAAGATGATTTCTTCGTTGTTCATGCGATTTCGATTTGCTTGGGAAGATTTAAGTAGCTATGATTTGTTTGAAAATTTTTAGATAGGTAGTGTTACTCTCTCCCTATGTTGAGAAAGGCAAAGAGAATGGCCGATATTATTTTTGTTGCGGATCACCTATGTTGAAGCCAGGAAATTCCTAACCTCAGAAATCGGATCAAAGCTGTCTAAGGTTACTGGCTCAGAAGCTAGATCGGACGGCTAGGGTGGCTAGAAAGAAGGAACAGGTCAAACAAGACCCCAGATGTTGCGGCAGAAAGGACCCACCACGTACCTGGTTGCTCGTAAGGAGCAACCCCTTCTCAACCAAGAATGGCCGAACTGGATACGAGAGAGGCTATCTGGCAAGGTCGCAAAATCGCGAATCGCTCTAAGGAAAAAGAATCCGAAGACTAAGCCGATATCTTAAAACGCGCGAGTATCACGCTCCGGATTTTCGGTCCTCTTTCTCGTACCCCTGGGGTCCTATTTATAGGCCAAGGCAAGGGGGGGGGGGGGGGTCTTATTTATACCCCACCCCCTGGCGACCAGTCGACTTCCAGAAGAGCTCGCACTGGCTGGGCGAGTATCTCGCCTAGTCGCCTACCTGGCGAGTATGCGAGGGGAGCTCGCCTATACTCGCCAGGCCTTCCGCAGTGTTTAATGTTGACTTTGACTCCCGTGGTGACTTGTTGACCTTGACTCCTACTGACTTGGCTGTGGTAGGACCCGCTCTCGACGAATACGGGTTGTACAGCCTAGTTTTTTCATGATCTGGAGAATTTGATCGCCTTTGCTCGGAGTCGGATTGGGCGCGCAAACAGTCAAAGAAAAATAACGATAAATCACAAAAGTTTTTTTTTACGTGGAAAATCCGGAAATGATGAAAAATCGCTTAGTTGGATCTGTCTCGAGCCAAAGTCTACTATTTTCTTGCAGATTACAAGATTTTGAGATGATTCCTCGAATGGTGATATGCCATCGAAGCCTTGACAGAAAAAAAATGAAAAGAAACTAAGTCCCCGGAGCATTGATGGAAGCGCTCCGGTTAGGAAAATGATTAAGTTCACGGAATCTCGATAGAAGCATTCCGACTGTGAGAAATCTCTAAATCCACAGAGCTCGATGGTAGCGATCTTGTTGAGCGAGCTTTTGATGGGAGCGCTCTCGCGGAGATGAATGACGTGTTTTGGAAGCTTGATGAAACCTTTGCACTGGGAGGGGAGCAGAGCGAATTTCTGAGCGCAGGACGGCCTAAGTACACGACCGCGCTGAAAAACCTCAGAGCAATTTCTAGCCTATAGAGTAGATTATCTTCAATTGAAGGTCTGATGGTATATTTATAATTTTTTAGAGGGATATGTCGATAATTGCTCAAGGGGCGGAATTTGTGCTAGTTATTGATGTCACTCCGTTTCGGTCACCTGAATCACCAAATTTAGCAAAATGACGACAGTGCCCCACGGGGCGGTTCGGACGACCCGGGCAGGGTGGCCGACAGTGGCGGCGGCGGCCGGAGGTGACGACGGTGACATCGGTGTTTGGGAGCGCACTTGGGGAGAGAGGGCCAGCACTTGCAGGGCACACGTGTGCGCAGGGAGCGCGAGCGCTCTCGCTTGGCGCACGTGCGTCTGGTTGCACCCCTTCCTTCGGGATGGTCCTTACTGCATGATTGCTTGAGTGTCCGTGCTTCGTTTGGCCCCCTTTAGGTATGCTTCCTGGCCTTTGAGATGAGTGTGGCTTGAAGAGTGCGACTAGCTTGATCCTCGTTGTAGTTGATTGAAATATTCCAGTTTTGATTGGAGGATTTCAGGGAAACCCATCAATTTTTTTAAAAAATTTTGTACACGTTAGCTGCACACCTGTCCTGCAGTTGAAATCCACTCGTTCAATCAATTCCAAAGGCTTCTTGTTGACCGATGATAGCCTGTGAAAAATCATGTCCGCTAACCGGTTTCCAACTTCTAGAAGGTGAAGTCTTGTCTAAATACCACTCTGACAGTAAGAAATAATATTAATAATAAATAAATACGGAATAGCGTTGGAAAAAAAATTCTGTATCACTAATTTTAAAAATGAATATCCATAAATAAACGTGATTGTTAACCGCAACCCCTAAATAGCTAGTCGTATCCCAAAATCTTGTATTTTTTTGTGGTTTTTCAAAATACTTTTTGTACATATAATTTCAGGAAAAGTATTCATCACGAAAGTTGTAGATATCGACGAGATCTACAACTTTCGTGTTGAACACGTTTCCTGAAATTGCATGTACAAGGAGTATTTCGAAAAGACGCAAAATCTGGGCATATTTTCAAAGTACGCATTGTACATGCATTTTTAGCAAAAATGATCAACACGAAAGTTGTATATCTCATCGATATCTACAACTTTCGTGTTGAATACTTTTCATGATATTGTATGTACAAGACGTATTTCAAAAAAACGCGAAAAATCGGAAAACTTTGGGGTGCGACTAGCAAAATTACTGGTTGCAGTTAGCAATGGGTGCTGTTATGTGCACATCAAGTTTGGCCACGTGCAAACCACGTTAAGGGCAAACCAAACTAAAAAACCAGGAATACTTGTGAACCCGTAAAAACCGGTCTGCACCTATCTGTTCTGGCAATATTTTTGAAATAGCGATTTACACGTAGCCAAAACCAATTTGCACATAAATTTACTCTTAACAATCACCTAAATAAAATTGATATCCGCAAATAAAATTATTATCGGACAGCGCAACTTCATTGTTGGCCGTTGAGATCGCTTACATCAGCGATCACAGCCTAAAGAAGTGATATCCAGTTCATCGCTTGATTACTCACTTACATTTGAAGACAAATGACAGATATCAACTACACATTCGCCGCCGACGATTCTATTTTTTACACTCGCAAAGATTTTGTGGCTTCTCCCCCTCTCTTCCCACACAACTGTCATCATTGATGAGTCATTCTAAAACTCCCCGGTCATCTCCCCCGTTAGCTATTCATCTGCTAATTGAATTGCTCCAACATTGTCGTCCTCGTCACGATCAAACGCTTCAATTCAAAGATTTTTCGTAAGTCCATTGTCTTCATTGTTGCAATTCGGATACCGGTTCAACGGAGTTCAAAATAAGATGGAGCAGTTCAGGTTATTGGACTCGTCGTCGGACGCACAAGACCGAGGTACTCTGAGCTCGGAGTCAACCCTCACTAGGTGAAAATTGGTTGCCCACTCAGGCCCGTTGAGCTGTTGCGGGGAGGTCATACCACACACTCGGAAGCGTTACTCGCAACTTCCCCTCCCAAAACCAAAAAGCTGAGCTTGGTACCTCGAATGACACTGAGTAAGAAATCTCCAAAGGAAGGGGCTCTAGGAGGCTTGGTCTGCCACTCCGAGCTACTTTGGCGGTCTATTTATATGCAAACTCTTGACTGAGGGTAAAATAGTCTTTTTTGGCCTACAGATAGCAGGCTCCACCTTTTCGTCTTTTATATTGGTAGTTCAAATTGGCCTGCAGGCAGCCAAGCACGAAGTCAAAGGGGTTGGGAACTCGCCGGGACAGAGCTTGCCTAAACCTTGAACTTGCACACCGCGAAGTCGCTGGGGGAGCTTGCCACTGTATTGTGCACACTGTTTTGCCAAGCTCGCTGCTTTGCTGAGCTCCTTGCCTTGCCAAGCTCACTACTTTGTCGAGCTCGCTGTTTTTTGCTTGTAGCCCTAAAGCTCGCCTGATCTCTAATGAGGCGAGTCTGGCTGAGCTCGTCAAATTGGGGTTGTACACAATCTCCATTTTTTGCGAGCTCGATAAAGGTCGGAAAGAAATCATTCAACCATGATTTAGCGAACATAAGGTTGGAACTCGACAGATTGTAACACGTTGTCTTCTACTTCTATAAATACGGGGGCAGGTCATGACTCTTCCATATAAATCAAAATTCCCTGGCCGAAATGCTGCTCTTTAATGCATGATGGACCCTCCTGCCCGAGATGAAGAATCTGAGGCCCTCCTCGCCTTGCTCGACATACCTCCTCCGAAGCGGCAATGAGACTCGTGGGCGAGGGGTCTAAAAAGAAGAAAAGGATACGAGAGACGGTCGCGACACCCTCCAGTGAGGCGGGCTCCGTTCATGTTGTGGTGCCGCTAAGGCGCGAGCCCACTCTAGGGAGGACTTTGCCAGCAGGTGGAGCGGACCAACTTCCCATAAATATTCAGCCCGTCCTGATCGAGGTGAGTTGTATTAGCCACGTTTTCCACCTGCGAGTATGAAGGGGGGTGTCCTAACTGCACGTCCCTATTCGGTGGAGCAACTTACCATTGATCCACCCGTTGTGACCGCCCTGGAGAACCCCCAGGAGAATGATGTAGGGTTTTTTCCTTAATAGCACATCAAATGTGCGCAACAAAATAAAGTTCAAGAAAAACCTAAAGAGAAACTTGGATCTTGCGATGAACATTGATCAAGAAGTTTGCATAATATAAAATAGGAGTATACATGAGTTGGATTGAGTCGACACTCAATCAATATGCTCCAGAACAGTTCTTGGTCGGCGAGTGAGTTCACGCAAAAAACAGGATTTGCAGCTCTACAGGAATCCACATGAACGAGGAGAACACTGACACCTTGTCAAACATCATCTAAGATGGAGAATGGAAAGTCTTCTGCTTCTCCACAGACTGCTAGGTCTGCACATGGAGAGGAGGCGGCGGCGGGTGCCGGAATCGGGGATTACGAGAGCGACGAGATCGGCACTTCGGGAAAACCGTTTAGTCAGTATCGGGTCTCTCGCCTTATCTCTCCATGAAAACCCTTAAGGCAACTAATATATATACCCAGGAATATAAATAGTCTTGAATTGTCACTATCCGCAGACCCAAAACCGATGGAATTAACTCGACGAATCATTAGCAGAGATGACTCGACGAATTGACGAGATGTATCAACAATCAGATGATGTCTCGACGAATCGAAGAGATGTCTCGACGAATCAGTTGATGTCCCGATGCACTCGACGTCTTAGCTGTGAGGTCTCAACAAACTCGGTGCCTTAGTTGTGAGGTCTCGATGAACTCGACGCCTTAGACGAACTCAACACCTTAGCTGTGAGGTCTCGATGAACTCGACGCCTTATCTATGAGGTATCGACGAATCAGTTGTGATGTCTCGACGCTCTCGACGAATCAACGAGATATCTCGACGAATTCTAATAATTCAAGTGCTTGGTCCTTCATTTATCACATATGAGTAAGACCAACACAATCCATTCCTACAACTTCTTCAAACACTCTTATGTGCGACCATACATGCTCATATCGTGTTGGCAGTGAAACTACCTGTTTGACCACTTCCAGATCACCATGGTAACGTCAATAAATGACGAAGCGGGTTCGAAGAGAATACTACTACCCAAGACAAAGAGACCGTCTCGCTTCTTCATTGCTAATAAGACTTTCAATTCTGACTGCCCTGCCCTTTTAGAGTTAGTACTAATATTCCTTGCCGCCTCCCAATATCTTCTCTCTACAACTTGCAGGGAAAGCCTACTCAAGATAACGCAGTCATTCAGTTTTAGCCTAATTTTTCTGGGGCTGAAATTCTACTACTAGTCGTTTGTTTGGAGTCCATGACTGTAAGACCCACTTTTTTTTTGCTACACTTCCAGGGTCTTATACCCATAATCGTCATTTTGCGGCGACACCGACGCCCGGGAAGGTCGCCACTACAAAACAACGATCCTGCTGCCCTTGACGATCACCAAAGGAAGAGAAGTATATCGATAGAACAGATACGTTCAAGTACACATATCACATATATTATGAAGTAGAAATCACAGCAAGTCCACATGATGATATAATATCGAAATAGATCAGTACAATAAAAGACAATAATCAGGTTTGTGCCCGTTACATCAGGTCCTCACTACAATCCTCTCACTGAAGCTAAGTAAAGCTAACACTCATAGAGCCGGAGGCTGGTGCTCCTATACTAGACTGGCCCACCTCCAAGTGCACCGTACCCTACTGGTGCCATATCTCTTGCCGCTGCCCCCCTCCCCCATTCGGAGCCCCCGAAATGTTTGGTCCACCGACCGTTAGTCATAAAGACTAAGCCAACTATCATCCACGCCTCGCCCCCGCGACTCCTAGGCACCGTGTGGGAGGAGAGATAGGGATGCTTATGAAGGTGGAGAGTAAACAAAACAGGTGACGGTGGAACTATCTAGTAGTTATATTGTATTTACAGTGCTATACAAGGAAATACAAGCTAGCAGTTCTATAATACAGAGTAGTAATGCAAACGAGTAAACAAAGCAGTAAGTACAAGTAAAGTAGATAATGAAATAAGTAACTTTATCTTATATGAATGCTCATACAAATACATAAGTTAAGCGATCTTTTGCAAGACACCTATCATACAAAAAGTCTTATACCAATTTATACGATGGGGTTTCGGGTTGTATGCAAGTATGAGTGTAGTGTTATGATATGCCATGATTCATGCAAATGCAACACACGCACACGACTCCATGCGCACAGACCTTTAGTTCCCCCTATTTGGAAGCTAGCATCACTCCCAGGAGCCTACATCGTGGCAAACAGAGACAGTGGGTCGGGCCACCCCACTCCTAGACAAGTATTCACACTACCAGGCCTAGCCCTTATGTAACGCCCAAAAATTCGAAAGAGGGACGGACATCGTTCAGAGCCAAGTTTGGGTCTTGGTGAGGGTCACACAGCCTTGGACATGGGCATGTCCATGGCAAGCGGAGCTAAGTTTGGGTCTTGGTGAGGGTCACACAGCCTTGGACACGGGCGTGTCATACGACCTTGGTGAGGGTCACACGACCTTTAGTTCTCCCTATTTGGAAGCTAGAATCACTCCCAGGAGCCTCCACTGTAGCAAACAGAGACAGTGGGTCGGGCCACCCCACTCCTAGACGGGTATTCACACTACCAGGACTAGCCCTTATGTAACGCCCAAAAATTCGAAAGAGGGACGAACATCGTTCAGAGCCAAGTTTGGGTCTTGGTGAGGGTCACACGGCCTTGGACACGGACGTGTCCATGGCCGTGTCGTGCTCGGGTTCGATGAAGAACTCGGGTAGTCGACGAACTGTGCTCGATAAAGTGTCGAGACAGTGAACACGACCTAGGATACGGGCGTGTCCATGGTCATGTCGTGTTCGGGTTCGATGATTTTCGCGTGGTCGACGAAAATGCGATCGACGATGGTTGAGAGGACGAACACGGCCTGAGACACGGGCGTGTCCCAGGCCATGTCCTGCTCGGGATGGTAGTCAGGCCGTGTGAGGGGATAAACACGGCCTGGAGCCTAGGTGTGTTCGTGTATGACACAGGCGTGTCAAATGTGACACGGACGTGTTGAGTACCCATGTTCTCCTCAGGTTGTGTTTGGTCCTGTGTTGATGGAGGGACACGCCCAGGCACACGGGCGTGTGCTGAGTGACACAGGTATGTCAACTTTGACGTGGGTGTGTCAACTTTGACATAGGCGTATTCAGAGCCCGTGTCCTGTTCTGGGTGCGACGGTTTCGACGTCGATTGATGCACACAACATTGGACACGGGCGTGTCTCAAGCCATGTCCTGGCCGAGTTATGTCCGGGAATAGGGTTTGAAACCCTCATTCTTCTTCAAGTTTCTCTTCCTAAGGTTTTAGAGAGAAGGGAGAGCAAGGAAGAAGGTGAAGGAGAGAGCCGGCTGCCAGAGAAGCTTCAGATCCCCAAATTGCGAGCCGAGTCCAGATCCACGGAGGCAAATCCGTTGCGGTAGTTTTCATCCGTCTAAGTTCCCATGTCTAGGAAGAGGGGTCGTAAGGTAACGACACTTCTCCTCTTGGTTTTAGGATGCGTGCTTAGCATCTTTTCTTTCAAGCTTTTGGTCACCAAACTCTCAAATGAGATGGGTTTGGGTTGCCATGGTTCAAGAGGAACCTCCGGGTCGATTGAGTCCGTCCCCGGCATGATTTTGAATTAGAGATCCGCTCCGTTAGTGGATTAGGCATTGTTGGTGAAGCCGTAGTCGCGACCGTTAGTCCGACTCGGTGATGTTGCATAGCGAGCCTTAAGGATTTTGTAGAAATCCGCTGCGGCAAGATGCTGTTTGTGATGCTTGTGTTTCCCCCCTTTTCTCGAGTGAGTACATGTAGCCGGAACCGGACAAGGTTAGCTCCGTAATGACACTAAATGGTTTCCTTGGTGGACAAGGTTAGCTCTGCATTGGCGGTAGATGGTTTCCTTGGTGCGCGGGGATGTTGCAGTACAAATGATGGATTAGGGTGGGAATGATTATGGATTGTGATGTGTTAAGGCGCGGCTTTATCTCTGTGGTCGGCTGGCTATCCCGTGACGTGCAAGTCATGTGGGGAGATTGTTCCGGCGAGACTAGTCCCCTTCTGTGAGACTGACGAGAACGACAAGCATGGGTCAATCCTGGGCAATGAGGCCATGAGTGGGTGGGGTCCAGCAATGGTTCTTAGAATCGGTCAGTGTTTGAGACGGAATCCTGACGCGAGAAGAAAGAGCTTGCAGGCAAGCCCGGGTATAAGAACCATGAGCGGGTGGGGACTTGGCAAGAGTTCCGTGTGGCGGATTGCATGCTGTTAAGGGTATTGCAGTACCCTTTTGTTTGTGGCTTAACGCCAATGGGGAAATTGGAAGTACCCAGATGTGATGATGATGTGCTAGTTGCATACGCAATAGGGTACCTTGGGTGAAGCTCGAGTATTGCATACATACTGCATAGTAGGCCCTTTTTTATTATATGCTCAATATAGAAAATGTGTTTGTTGTTTGAGACATCCAAACCTGTTCTTTTAGAGCTTTACTTGTTTATGTATATGGTATACGAAGTGCTGACTTGCAGGTTGGAGGGGTACCCCGGGGTCCGTTAGGGGCGGCCGAGAGGAGATGTATTTGTTACACAGTTTGAGGTCAACCTTTGCTGACCCACGTTACCACCAAATTTTACAGGGCAAGGATCGCAGGCAGGAGCCAGCTCGCCGGCCAAAAAGGCCTAAGCTTCATGAAGTGTTTCAAGTTTCGTACTAGCTTTATTTTTGTGGCATTATATGTTTGATGCTCTTGTTTTCCGGCTTGCAGGCCGAGGTAGTATAGGTGTGCTTATGCACATTGATGGTGGATGCTATCTTTTGAGTTTTGGACTCTCTATTGTTGTAAAGCCATAAGGTCGTTTCGATACTCTTGTGTATATGGATAACTTCTAGTATTGTTTACTATTCCCACTGTTGTTTGATTTTGAGTTTTGAGATTGGGTAGTTCATATCATCTTTTAATGCTAAAGTTGTGGCGTCTGTATGTTGTGGGGCCCCGGCCAGACCCATATTATACGGTCATTACAGGGTAGGTGTTACAATTTGGTATCAGAGGCAGGTTTCGTCCAAGGTCAGTTCAGATGATCAATTTAACGTAATTGGATCACATATATAAGTTATTCACATAGGAGTAATGCAGGACCATGAGTGGACTTATGTCTGAGTCTTGTAATTCGAGACTGATTCCTTGTTTTCTTGATTTTGTTAAGAGTGCAAGCAACGAGGCGGGTATGTCGAGACTAAGAGAAGAGTTTTCAGCGAGCAGCGCTACTGCTCAGGGTCCTTTGGGCATGGGTGTAAACCCGGCCGATTTTTGTCGCATGCTTGCAGAAGTGATGGTGGCAGCCCAAGCTGCGGTGACAGCTCAAGTAGCAACCCCTGTTGCTCAGGTAGCAACTCCTGCTAACCCGGATATGGCGACGGCCGTGCCGGGCGGAGAAGCCAGGCGAGCAGAGCCGTTGGCTGAAAGGGTGGTTGTCGGGCATAGGAACCGACAGATGAAGTATTTTCCGAGCTTCCATCCTCCAACGTTCAGGGGAGTTAGTACGCCGACTGATGCAGAGGATTGGTGGGCACATATACAAGAACTTCTGAGGGCAGCAGAGACGGCAGAGGAGAAGAAATCTGAGTTTGCGGCCTTCATGTTGAAGGGAGACGTGAAGTTGTGGTGGGTGAGCCATAGCGGCTGCCAATTTCCCGGACGCACCCCGTCCATGGAAGAGTTTAGGAATGCTTCCTAAAGAAGTACATTCCTGTTTCGACAAGGTTGGCCCTCCAAAGGCAGTTTCTACACTTGGTGCAGCGGGATAAGACGGTGGACGAGTATGTATAGGAGTTCACTCAGTTGGGTTGTTATGTAGGAATGACAATGGCAGATGATGAGGAGAGGGATAACCTCTTCTACTAGGGGCTGAGGGAGAATCTAAGACAACCTCTCATCGTCATGAAGAGAGATGGTTTCAACGAGCTAGTTGAGGTTGCTAGGACGTTGGAGAGTGATCTGGAGCGAAGCCAACGTCGTGAGGGTTTCACACCCAAGCAAGGGAAAGGGAAGCCTTCTCAATGCCAAGGAAAGTCTGAAGGGAATAGGTGGAAGAAAAAGCCTCACCCATTCAAGTCTGGTGAGAAAAGCAGTTGGACGTCCGGAGGGTCTCGCTCTAAGGGGCCACCGACATGTTTTAATTGTGGCAAGGTGGGGCACATTGCTCGTTTTTGTAACCAAGGAGGTGCAGAGCAGGAGCCAAGGCAGGAGTAGACTGTGCGTTCCGGCCCCAGTGCCGCAGAGAAAGGAAAGATGGTGGAGTCTAGTGCTTCTCGGTTCCAACTGGTGCAACCAAGGGCCTACAACCTTGGGTAGCAGGAAGCGATCCGGCAACCCGGTGTGGTGAAAGGTACGAGGAAGTTTAAGTTTAATCTTGTGCTTCATACTTTCAGACCATTACAGTTGATGTCTATGTTTTAGGCTTTGTGATAGTTTCCGGATACCCCGCTAGGGTATTGTTTGATACGGGAGCGTCACACTCTTTTCTTGCGGAAAGCTTCATCCGGAGAATTGGAGTTGAGTCATTCTCGGCAGACGCAGAGCTGAAGGTGTGCATGCACAATGGGTCATCCATGACCACCGGGGAAAAATGGCGCATTTGTTGGACGCTATACAGAGTTGACTTCATGTTGATTGCAGCGGTCCTACCATTGATTGAGTTTGATGTGATTTTGGGAATGGACTGGCTAGCAGAGCAGCGTGCCAATATTAACTTCCTATCCAAGGTGGTGACCCTGAGAGACGAAGGGCAGGCAGAAGTCAAGTTTGAGGGCCTTAATGGAGTGGCATGTTCCCTGATTTCAGCCATGCAGTTAATGCGGGCAGTTAACCAGGACGGAGTAGCTCTTGTAGCATTATTGGAGGTTCGCCTTTCCAAGTTATCACTTGGGGAAGTTCCCGTAGTGGCAGAGTTCGAGGATGTGTTTCCTGATGAACTTCCTGGAGCACCTCCTCGATGGGAGATTAATTTCTCAATTGATTTAGTTCCAGAGGCACGACCGGTGTCACGTCCTCCATTTAGGATGACATCAAAAGAGTTGGCTGAACTCAAGGTACAGTTGCAGGAACTATTGGAGCAGGGGTATATCAGACCCAGTTCTTCACCGTAGAGCGCGCCTGTGTTGTTCTTGAATAAGAAAGACGGTAGTATGCGGTTGTGCATAGACTACCGAGAGTTGAATAAATTGACTGTCAAGAATAAGTATCTGATTCCTCGGATAGACAACCTGTTCGACCAGTTGGTGGGGTCGTGGTGTATTCAAAGTTGGACTTGAAGTCAGGATACTATCAGTTGGGAATTCGAGACGAGGACATACCCAAGACAGCGTTTGGTACGAGGTATGGTCACTTTGAGTTCTCGGTGATACCGTTCGGGCTGACGAACGCACCATCCATATTCATGGATTTGATGAATCGAGTATTTCAGGAATACTTGGACTCTTTTGTAGTTGTCTTTATTGACGACATTCTGGTTTACTCCAAATCGGAGGTGGAGCATGAGATTCACTTGAGAGTAGTCTACAAGTGTTGAGAGAGAACCAGCTTTATGCAAAGTTCTCGAAGTACGAGTTCTGGCTAGAGAAGGTGGCATTTTTGGGTCACGTGATTAGTGGGGATGGGGTGGCGGTAGATCCAACGAAAGTGGAAGCCATCAGAGATTGGCCGACTTTGAGAACCGTGGCGGAATTCTGAAGTTTTCTTGGACTAGCCGGGTACTATAGAAGATTCGTAGAAAACTGTTCGCGGATAGCTCTACCCCTCACATCATTAACTCGTAAGGACCAGAGGTTTGTGTGGACTCAGGAGTGCAATCAGGCATTTGAGACACTGAAGGAAAGGCTGATGACGGCTCCAATCCTAAGTCTACCGAAAGGGACCGAATGATTTCAAATTTTCAGTGACGCATCGGGATGTGGTTTGGGTTGCGTTTTAGTGCAACATGGCAGTGTGATAGCCTTTGGGTCTAGGCAGCTGAAGCCTCATGAGAGGAATTACCCCGTCCATGACTCGGCGGTAATTTTTGCGTTAAAATTTTGACGGCACTATGTTTTTGGTGCGAAGGTGGAGATCTTCACGGATCACAAAAGCCTGAAGTATCTCCTGAATCAGAAGGACTTGAATATGCGACAGTACAGATGGGTCGAGTTCTTTGGAGACTACGAGGTGGCGATTCAGTATACATTAGGAAAAGACAATGTGGTGGCAGATCTCTTGAGTATAAAATACTCTGGGCAAGGGAATTGGATCGAAGCTCATGATGAGCGGTTGGTGCTGGACTGGGAGTCCCTCGGCTTGGAGTGCGTAGCAAGAGGCGATTCTAGCATTGCTCGGTTGAACTAGATTGAAATACAGAACGATTTGTCTGATCGTATTCGGGAAGCGACCTATTTGGATGATGAGCTCCAGCCATACGTGGTGGAAGCTCAAAAGTGCGAGAGTAGCACCTGGGAGATAATTGACGGGATTATGAGGAAGGACAGAAGGATTTGTGTACCGCAGTTCGGCAAGCTCCGTGAGGAGTTGATGTTTGAGGCTCACTTCATAAAGTACTCCATTCACCCGGGCAGTACAAAGATGTACCTGGATATGAAGAAATCCTTTTTGTGGTCTGAACTGAATCGGGACGTAGCTCTGTACGTGAATCGATGCCAAACTTGTGCCTTGGTGCAGGCCGAGTGTTAGAAGTCAGGCGGGTTCCTAAAGCCTCTTCCAATCCCCGAGTGGAAATTCGATGACATCTCCATGGACTTTGTGCATGGGTTACCTAGATCGCAGCAGGGTAACGATGTGATTTGGGTGATTGTGGATCGCTTGACCAAAGTGGCTCACTTCATCCCAAATCGAAAGGAGGACAACGTAGAGAAGCTGGTAGAGTTGTATGTTCGCAACATTGTGCGACTACATGGGATTCCTAAGAGTATAATTAGTGATCGTGATGGACATTTCACGTCCAAGGACTGGAGGTTGATTCAGAAGAGTCTGGGCACGAAGCTAAAGTTCAGTACGGCTTTTCATCCTAAAACTGACGGGCAAACAGAAAGAACGAACCGTAATATGGAGGATATGCTGAGAATGTGTATTCTTGACTTCGGAAAGAAGTGGGAGGATCACCTCTTCATGGTAGAGTTCGCTTATAATAACAGTTACCAAGCAAGTATTAAGATGGCGACATACGAAGCTTTATATGGGAGGCGGCGTCGAACACCGATGTCTTGGACAGAGGCGGGAGACACCAAAATTTTGTGAAAGAAGTGGTAGCTGATGCATGCGAGCTGGTGAGAACCATTCAAGAGAGCATGAAGGTGGCTCAAGATCGGCAAGCAAAATATTTTAATGCTCGCCACAGGAAGCTGGAGTTCGCGGTAGGCGATTGGGTCTATCTAAAGATCAAGCCGTTCAAAGGCGTTTCACGCATTCGCCGACTCAAGAAGTTGAGTCCAAGGTTTTTGGGACCTTTCAAGGTTATAGAACGGGTGGGATAAGCAGCGTACTAGTTAGCATTGTCCACAGAGCTGAGTGGATTACACGACGTCTTCCATGTCTCCGTCTTGAGGAAAGCCTTCGTAGAGGCTAATGTGGTGATCGAATCGGCATCAGTGCCGATCGAAGAGGACTTGATGACGCGAGTTCATCCAGTCGCTATAGAGGATTCAGGAACTTAGCAGTTGCGGAACAAAGAGGTCAAACCTATAAAAGTCTGATAGGATAACTACAGTCGTGAGGAGCTCTCGTGGGAGAGAGAATAGACCATGCTGGAGGAGTATCCAGAGTTTTTCCGTTCAAGTATCATATGAGTTTTGTGTACCTTTTACTTTCTGTAATTTCGGGATGAAATTCTTTTAAGGGGGCGAGAGTTGTAACGCCCCAAAATTCAAAAGAGGGACGAACATTGTTTAAAGCTAAGTTTGGGTCTTGGTGAGGGTCACACGGTCTTGGACACGGGCGTGTCCATGGCCGTGTCGTGCTCGGGTTCGACGAAGAACTTGGCTGGTCGACGAACTACACTCGATAAAGTGTCGAGACAGTGAACACGGCCTAGGACACGGGCGTGTCCATGGCCGTGTAGTGTTCGGGTTCGACGATTTTCGCGTGGTCGACGAAAATACGGTCGACGATCGTCGAGAGGACGAACACGGCCTGAGACACGGGCGTGTCCTAAGCCGTGTCCTGATCGGGATGGTAGCCGGGCCGTGTGAGCGGATAAACACGGCCTGGAGCCCAGGCGTGTTTGTGTATGATACGGGCGTGTTGAGTACCCGTATTCTCCTCGGGTTGTGTTTGGTCCTGTGTCGATAGAGGGACACGCCCAGGCACACGGGCGTATACTGAGTGACACAGGCGTGTCAACTTTGACATGGGCGTGTTCAGAGCTCGTGTTCTGTTCTGTGTGTGACAGTTTCGGCGTCGATTGAGGCACACAGCCTTGGACACGGGCGTGTCTCAAACCATGTTCGGCCCAGGAATTTTGGTTTTAAGTACGAATAATGGTTGTTCGTTTCCTTCTTTTAGGATCTAATGGTTCGGGGCTGTCCTGGCCGAGTTATGTCCGGGAATAGGGTTTGAAACCCTCATTCTTCTTCAAGTTTCTCTTTCTAGGGTTTTAGAGAGAAGGGAGAGCAAGGAAGAGTGTGAAGGAGAGAGCCGACTGCCAGAGAAGCTTTGGAGCCCCAAATCGTGAGCCAAGACCAGATCCGCGGAGGCAAATCCGTTCCGGTAGTTTTCAATCGGCTAAGTTCTCATGGCTAGGAAGAGGGGCCGTAAGGTAACGACACTTCTCCTCTTGGTTTTAGGATGCGTGCTTAGCATCTTTTCTTTCAAGCTTTTGGGCACCAAACTCTCAAATGAGATGGGTTTGGGTCGCCATGGTTCAAAATGAACCTTCGGGTCGATTGAGTCCGTCCCCGGCATGATTTTGCATTAGAGATCCGCTCCGTTAGCGGATTAGGCATTGTGGATGAAGCCGTAGTCGCGATCGTTAGTCCGACTCGGTGATGTTGGATAGCGAGCCTTAAGGATTTTGTAGAAATACGTTGCAGAAAGATGCCGTTTGTGATGCTTGTGTTTTCCCCCTTTTCTCGAGCGAGTACGTGTAGCTGGAACCAGACAAGGTTAGCTCCGCAATGGCGGTAGATGGTTTCCTTGGTGGACAAGGTTAGCTCCGCATTGGCGGTAGATGGTTTGCTTGGTGAGCGGGGATGTTGCAGTACACATGATGGATTAGGGTGGGAATGATATGGATTGTGATGTGCTAAGGCGCTGCTTTGTCTCCGTGGTCGGCTGGCTATCCCGTGACGTGCAAGTCATGAGGGGAGAGTGTTTTGGCGAGACTAGTTCCCTTCTTTGAGACTGACGAGAATGCCAATCATGGGGTAAGCCCGAGCAATGAGGTCATGAGCGGGTGGGGTCCAGCAAGGATTCCCAGAATCGGTCAGTGTGTGAGACGGAATCCTGATGCGAGAATTTAGAGCTTGTAGGCAAGCCCAGGTCTAAGAACCATGAGCGGGTGGGGCCTTAGCAAGAGTTCCGTGTGGCGGCTTGTATACCGTTAAGGGTATTGTAGTACCCTTTTGTTTGTGGCTTAACGCCAATGGGGAAATTGGAAGTACCCAGATGTGATGATGATGTGCTAGTTACATACGCAATAGGGTGCCTTGGGTGAAGCCCGGGTTTTGCATACATGCTGCATAGTAGGCCCCTTTTTATTATATGCTCAACATAGAAAACGTGTTTGTTGTTTGAGACATCCAAACATGTTCTTTTAGAGCTTTACTTGTTTATGTATATGGTATACGAAGTACTGACTTGCAGGTTGGAGGGGTACCCCGAGGTCCGTTAGGGGCGGCTGGGAGGAGATGTGTTTGTTACGCAGTTTGAGGTCAGCCTTTGCTGACCCACGTTACCACCAAATTTTACAGGGCAAGGATCGCAGGCAGGAGGCAGCTCGCCGGCCAAAACGGCCCAAGCCTCATGAAGTGTTTCAAGTTTCGTACTAGCTCTATTTTTGTGGCATTGTATGTTTGATGCTCTTATTTTCCGGCTTGCAGGCCGAGGTAGTGTAGGTGTGCTTATGCACATTGATGGTGGATGTTATCTTTTGAGTTTTGGACTCTCTATTGTTGTAAGGCCATAAGGCCGTTTCGATACTCTTGTGTATGTGGATAACTTCTAGTCTTTTTTACTATTTCCGTTGTTGTTTGGTTTTGAATTTTGAGATTGGGTAGTTCATATCGTCTTTTAATGCTAAAGCTGTGGCGTTTGTATGTTGTGGGGCCCCGGCCGGACCCATATTGTACAGTAATTACAGGGGAGGTGTTACACCTTACATACTGTAATATCCTACGTTTACAGAATTACGTTTTACTGTAATAAATTTGTTCAAACTTAGCCAACAAAGCTGAATATCAAAAAATGAATTCCACGGTTAGATTTAGAAGGTCAACAAAGATGAATAAATAAGATGATGTATCAATGATGTATCCATGTAACCTTCTTTGATTATGAATAAAAATAATAGTTTTATTAATTTTGTCATTTCTTGCTTTGAAATGTGTAACTATAAAAAGATACACAACTCACATTTACTATTCCTGCCTCGTTAATTCGAGCTTACCTGGCCATGGTGTGACAAGTACGCCCCTGAAGGACACAACCGGAGTCTCTGCATACCATGTTGACCTACCGCCAGACTTTCCATTGGCTAAGTGTCCACCACACCCGCCGAGTCAGCGTACTAATGTCGGTGTGAATGACCGTCAAATACTGAAGACCCGCAACTTTTATGCACATGCAACCATGAGTTCCCGAGCCATCGGCTCCCCGGACTAACCTGTCCGTTTCCATAACCACCCAGCCTACCGCTCGACCAACCTAACCAAACTAACCTCCCGAAGTATTGAGGTGAGTGAAAGTGAAGTCCTAGTTTATTGCTAATTACTCTTGTATTCATTGTAGTCTTACAGCTTAGATTAACCTCGGACTGCCCAGGGCATTCCCTGTGAAGGGCTCTCGGGGGCACTAGGAACTACGATGGGCTGAAGCTCAAAGCTTCCTTTCACAAGTCACTTACTATTATTGATATCTACCCAGGTTCCAATCACATTTAGTGTTACACTAAGTCTAACTCTAGTGTATTTTGACCCGCTTTCTCTCCACAGGAAGGACGATCTTTTGTCGATCACGGGCACCACTTAACACTAGTCAGACCAACACCCTACCCATCATAACTCCCAATGATGAACTCAACTTCACTTTACCAAATCAGTATATCACTAACCCAACTCCCCATGTCCTTCTCACATGTTAACACAATTCCGCAGTTCTACTATGTGCAAACCAACCTTAGCTGTATAATGAGCATGAGATGTGACCCCTTCAAATATTCATCCAAGTGACCTAAGATTTTTATTGGGGGTCTATCATGATATATTTAGACTAAATCCAAAAACCTGTAATTCTCCTAATTAATTTGACATTTATTAAAGTTTCTGCAAAATCAGACCACCTAGGATTTTGAACAACAAGTACACTCATCTGACTATGTATGGCCTTAAAAAAATTATGATAGATTTATAACATCAAATTAACAATATATACCAAAAATCCAAATTCTCCAAGATGAATTTGTCCATCAATAAATTATTGCATAAACAACTACAAAATTAGTATAAATATGGAAAAATTAGAATATGCCTTCCAACATTGATGCCAAAATTACTAGATTAAAAACATGATCAGAAAAGTCCATTGACCAAGAATTACTATTTTTTCAACATCATTTGGTCTCATAAATAAATCGTTTAAAACAAAATAATATTAGGCCCCTTGTGAAGCAACCCAACATTCCTCCAATAATTCTATAAACATTCATGTAGCTCATATATAACTTAAAAAGTCATTCTATCAAGTTGCATAAGTTTTCAATGAGTAGATTTTTCTAAATAAATTCCTTAATGATTTGGACTACTACAAGAGTTGTGAATGAAGTATCTCAAATACTTATCTAAAATTCACCCTAAAATTTCCAGAGCCTAATAGCAATATTATTTAACCACTGCCTAATTTCAAGATCATCCAAGGTCGTATGATGCAGTAATAAGTTCAAGTGTAAAAGTGCTTTAAACGGTCCTAAGTTGTTACAAGGGGGATGTAAACTCTAAAAGTCCTAGAATTACTTCCTAGGGTTATTTACCCTCTTAAGATCACATGGACTAAACTCCAAGTCCATACAAGGTCATATCACCCTATGTTCTTCACACACCCCCAAAGTTCAACTCTAGGGTTTGAACTAGGGTCCTAGGTCAAATCCACTCTAATCCGCCCCAAACTCTAAGTGAGGGTGTTTTAACTGATCTTGAGGCTCTGGCCAAAGTCTCATCCCCTTTGGGTGAGAATTGGCCCCTCTATACCCCAAACACCCTTTTGCCTTAATTTACCCTTAAGGGACCAAACTTGGTCACACCAAAGCCTATTCCATTCAATCCAAAATGGGCTGAAAATTTTACCAGGGCCATATCATGACCCTAAAAACTATCCACCCAAAGTTTGTGGGATTATGAGGTCATTAGACCCACTAATTAAATCCTATATTATTTATTAATTTTTTACAAAAACTATTGAAATTTTTTTTCCAAAGATTTCCATTTTTGGATATGGTATAGGTATAGATTGGAGTGACCCCCAGTCCAAATCTCAAGTCATTTGGATGGCTGGATTGATGGGGGCAATCAATTTAGTCTTCGGTCAAGCCTATGTATAGGCCGCATCATTTTGAGTGTTGTGGTCAAATCACTGACCCAAATTGGTTGAAACAAATTGTAAAATAAACTAGACTTAAAACACTATATCTTTCATGCTAACCATTTTTACTGTAGAGGGTTTTATGTATTTTTAATTTTTAATTAAAGACACTACAATTTATGTGACAAAATGAAACATTAATAATATTAATATCAATTAATATTTAACCGGCGGCACGAATCTTGGCGCAAGATTGTACGGAATCCGTTCATCTCCTTACTTGAGCCGACGGTCCTGATTCCTCCGTCCTGGAGCAAATTCCAGCCGCATTTCCCGGCAACCCAACCGCCTCCCTGGTCGGCCACCGCCGCCACCACCCCCGTCGAGGTGGGGGCTATCGATTGGCGGCGACACGGCTGCCGGAGGGTCCGTTTCTGGCGAACCCGCAACCACTAAAATCTCATGGAAATTCTTCAAAATTTCTCATTGGATCGGGCTCAATTGAGCCCGATATCTCCCCTAGTTGATCTAAGAAACTAGCACAGAGGGAGAGGGGGAGAAGTCGACCTTTTGGGAGGCGTGAAGCCTTGCTGATAGGCGGGACGCCATTGCCGGTGGTGGTGTTGACTGGTGCACTGCAATTGTATAGCCAAACGGCTCAGTTTCTTCAGGTAAATGGTGGAAACGATTCCTCTAAGTGTAGTGAAGCTTTTCAAGGAGAAATTGAGGGAGAGGAGGGGCCAAGCTTGATTTCACCATTAATGGCCAAGAAAGCCATTTTCGGCCAAATGGAGTTCTCTGAATTCAGCCCCTTGGGTGGCCTGCCATGGCTATTCAACTCCTCAAAACTAATGAAGGGGAGTGTATCCAGCCTTTGGAATCAATTGGAGAGGCCCTTGGTCTCCCTTGGCCATGAATGACCTTTACTCCCCATTTTCTCTCTCCTCCATTAAAGGGGAAGTGGAACTTTCTCTCTCCTAGTCACTAATTCCATAAAATGAGTTTATTTTTGGGTAATTATAATCCTCATGAGGGTAGTGGGCCACCCTAGTTGGGCTTGGCCCAAGTGGCTTGGGCTTGAGCTAGACTTTTAGGCTAGTTTGACCTAATTCTAGGGTGGAGTTGACCTTGGTCAAAATGACCTTTTGGGTGCACCCCAATGGGTCCTTGGTGACCCATTGGCCACCCCTAAGGTCTATGGAGACTTGGGTAGGGTTGGTTTGGCACCTTGAAGGCCACTTGACCCTTAGTTAGGGCACTTTGACCATTTTAGGGTTAGAGTTGACTTTAATCAACTTAGTCTCTTTGGTTAACTCCAATGGGTCCTTGGTGACCTACTGGCCTCCCTTAGGACTTGGGAAGATATAGGTGGGTCCTTTTGGATAAGGGGAGGCCAATTGGCCATGTGTGAGCTCAGATGACCTAATTAGAGTTTGGGTTGACTTGGTCAACTTGTATAACGGTTCAGGCCCATCAACATGGGACCCAGCCAGACTGCCGGCCTACCAGAGTCCAAACCCGGGCCCACTGCTGGTAGTCACCCTTTCACATTCAAGTCTGCAGGCCAAGCACCCCAACCCCTCTCTGGCCAGTTTATCAGTACGGCGGCTTGTTGCCACTGGGATCGAACCCAGGACCTTGATAAGAGAGCTTTACGCCACACCCTCATCACCAACTGAGCTACAACTAGTGATGAGGGAGTGGCGTAAAGCTCTCTTATCAAGGTCCTGGATTCGATCCCTAGTGGAAACAACCCGCCGTGCTGATAAATAGGCCGGAGAGGGGTTGGGGTGCATGACCTGCAGGCTTGAATGTGAAAGGCTGACTACCAGCAGTGGGCCCGAGTCTGGTCTCTGGTAGGCCGGCGGTCTGGCTGGGTCCCATGTTGATGGGCCTGGACCGTTATAAAAAGTGAACTTTTTTGTAACGGCCTCCCCAGCACCACGCTTGCAAGGACGGCCGTCGGCACCCCTAGCACCACGCTCGAAAGGGTTCAGCCTAACCAGGTCTGCAGACCATGCACCCCAACCCCTCTACATCCACAGGCGGATTGTTGAGGTCGGGGATCGAACCCAAGACCTCCTTGATAAGGAGTTTTCAACCCACTCCTCATCAGAGGATCGAAACCTCCCTCTGATACCACTTGTAAGACCCCCTTCTGGAGCCGAACCTCCCAGGATACCTCCGTAGTGGCAAACAGAAGCAGTGGGTTGGGCCTCACCCACATCTAAACCGGTAATTGCACTACCAGTCAGACCTATCGTACGCCTCTACGCTGGTGCACTAACCGAAGCTCCTGCATACTTTTGCCGGCTGGCGCACCAGACTTCATTTGGCCAAGTGCTAAACCACACTCGCCGAGTCAACGTGTTAGCGTCGGTGCATCGTGTAACAATCCCATCCGTTCATATCGTATATCCTAGAAGGTCCGGCCGGTGCCCCACAGCATATACCACAAAACGAGCGGTGAAGTCACGGTATGGCACCAGAGTAATGCAGCGCACCCTAACCCATTGCATTCTAGCGGAAGCCTATACAACACTTGAACTCCACACCTGAATGTCAGACATATAACGCCCCATATTTTATATATTCATAGGAATGTCTTACAACACATACAAGACAAAGAGTTGGCCTTAAGGCCTTACAGGGCTTTCATACAAGTGGACATAAACAATGGCGCGCAGGCCGGCCACACAAAATAAAACATCACACGTTCATTTCTTTAGCCTTCGAGGGCTAGCGGCGACAACAACAACAACAACAGGGACTTCAGCCCTTATGCATCCCGCTTGGCTCTCCAACACCAGCACAGGGACATGCCACCCAATGGTGTTAAAAGAGGCAACGGTCAGCATTCCCTGACCAAATTATAACGACCCTACCCCTTCTCTCGGGGCAGCGGTATTCTTCCCTGCAAAGCATAGCATGTACAAGCATATATATCTATAGCTCATTCAATGTGCACTCACGCACATCCATTCCATCACAATCGTCAGCCATGCAGCCCAACGATCTGTGCACTCAGGGCACATTCTTGGTGTACCGGCGAACCAGTTTCCCACCACCGTATCATGGTCGCAACCCAACGACAAATCACTTGAGAAAGCCTACTCCACCTCCATCTCCACCACTTGACATCACTCACATTCCATCTTCCCCTCTTCAAGCAAATCAACAGCCAACACCTCCTGCTTCCCCTCATGACTCATATATTCCTACACCACCACAGTCTCCACTTCCCCCACATTTATCCTCCATCCCATCTTACATCCTACCCTCAGACACTATAATACCAGATGTCACCCTTCCATCCTCATCACCATCCACTCCTCTCATACATGTTGTTCCACCCTCCATTCCATCACTAGTTGCTCCCTCCTCCACACCAAATGTAACATCCTCTCCCACTTCCTCATTTGATCCCTCTACCATATCCTCTATCCCCACCATCATCACCCCCTTCTGAAATCCATTATAACAGAGGCCATTACACCTCTTGCTACCACCATTCAATCCTTATCTGCCCAAATCTCCGCTCTTACTGCTGCCCCCTCCTCGGCCAAGGGCCTGGCCTCAGTTCCTACTGATACCAGGCAGGGGGAGATGCCTGATGATGAAGTAGCAGCACCAGCTTCAGATACTTTAGCTTCAGCAGATACTGCAGATACTCCAGTCCCCACAGAAGTATATCCAGACTGTACAAATATAGATTTAGTTGATTTACTTGATTTTATTAATTTTGATATGGACATTGCTGAAACTGTTGGTGATTTTATCCTCAATCCCACAGTTAATTTACAAGAATTACTGAAAACGTTTGATACTGTATATATGCATCCTCCTCCAGCAACATTCACTAAGCCACAGTTGGCTATTGTGCCTTATACTTCTCCTGTTAGTCCAGCAGTTGGTAAGAAACTCTATGACAGTTTTGAAATTCCAGTTTATGCAGTTATTCCATCATCTCCAGAAGCTGTCTCAGCACCAACCTTTGTGATGGATGACTCACCTATGTCATATCTAGATGAGCTGATCTTGGTTGATATTGAAGAAGAAAATAAGGCAGCAGCTGCAAGCTCTGTCCCAACTACTTCTGATGTATGTACAGTCTCTTCTTCAACTACTACTGAAACTCCAGTTTTTGAAACTTCTGCTTCTGCTACAAAAAGGCTATCATTGATGATAAAGTATTGAAAGCATTGGACGCTTTATATGATAACCCTCAGGGTTCTGGTAGTGAAGATGATGAAGATGATTCAGTTGAAGAAGATGCCAAGAAGAAGAAGCAATTGTTGTCAAAGAAAAGGAAGGCTCCTCCTCCTGCTGCTCCTAAGCCCAATCCAACAGCTGACACTCCCTACTACATCTTGCATAATGTTACTCCTTATAAGGGAATGCCTGCTTGGATGTGACTGTCAAAGAATCAGCAAAAGGAGAGGAAAATAAGTAGGAGATACTCTCCTCCACCAGTTCATAGATACAGAAGAGATCCTCCTCCTCCTCCAACTCCAGCTGCTGGTACTTCTAGTTCATCAATTTCAAAGCCTGCTCCTGTACAAACCTACCAAAGGCATCAGAGCAAGTCTTCAGGAGGCTACCAGCAGAGGCAACAATCTTCAGGTAGTCAACAACATCAGCAGCAACAACCTCAACAACAACAAAAAAATGTATCTGTAGAACAGAAAGCTGACAGTCCCAAAAGACCATATTCTCCTCCTATTCCTTTTGAGGATCCTGAAACAGCTAACACTGCAAAAATGGCCAGATTCCAGGAACTGATTGGCTTATCATTGATTAATAAAGCAAAAGCTGAAGGGAAGGACATTTCTGGATACACAACTATGTCAAAGTATAGAAAAGAAGAACTTAAAAGGTTTGACAAAGCAAACAAGCTCTTCAATATTGATGACTATATGAAGCTCCATCCAGAGGCTGTTGTTCCAAGAGCTTCTTCTCAAAATATGATTGGGATAGTTGATATGACAATGACTGTAGCTCAGGAAGCTAATCCAAATAGAGAGATCAAATTCTCAAAGCCTGGAGCTAGCAGTAGCAGCAACAAAGAGAAAGACAAAGAAAAATCCAAGAAGAGCAAGATATGATCTAGGTTTTTCTTCATTCTTGTCCTGTTTTGTTTTTTACTTTTATAACTCTCTGGTTATGTTTCTGAACAAAGATTTTATATATCTGCTACATATGTTATAAATTCTCTGTCAGATATATGCTTTTAGTGCTTTGTTTTGTTTCAGTTTGTGTCTTCACTTAGTGACCTCACCCAAATAGGGGGAGATTGTTGGATCTCTAGTTTGGATTTGGGCTAGGTTTACTGAGTTAGGATGTCTTTGACCCACATTGTATAGTCAGGGTCATTGGTTGTGTCCTAGACCCACCTTGTATAGTCAGGGTCATTGGTTGTGTCCTAGAGTCTAGGGTTTGTCCTTAGAACATCTTCCTGTGGACCAGCCATCCTCCAGACTGCCAGAGAAACTCAAGACTTAGAGGTATTTCAGCTCAAGGAAATCTGTTCGACGTTCGTCGATCTCAGCTCAACGAATCAGTGACGTTCGTCGATCTCAGCTCAACGAACCATATTCTTTGGTCGACGTTCTCTGGTCTTCTATTTGAATTCTTCTCAGCCAGAGACTTCTCAGATTTTAAGTCCACAATCATTCTTCGGTCGACGAATTTGGATCTCAGTTCAACGAATGATGATTGTCAGTTCGACGAATGAAGATTGTCAGTTCGACGAAGTTTGTAGCAGAATTGACAAGTTTCCCTTGAAGACTAATTGCTATTGTCTGGTCGACGAACTCATCAGCTCAGCTCGACGAACTGTGAACTCAACTCCACGATTCCTGTTCTTCGTTCAACGATTCCAGACTTAGGTCTTCTCCAGTTTTTCGTTCTTTTTCTTGGCGATGATTCCTAAGTAGTTAATGCTTAAACTTCTCAGAATGTTACCGTTAGAACGAGCATTGATCATGGATTCTTTCATGTCATTTTTCCATGGGACAGTTAGGGAATTCATTGATTGTCGCTTCCTTCCCAGGCCGACTGCATTTACTGCTCACAGATTCTAATTTCGAATGTGTTCTTCAGTCAGTGTTTAACAAAAAGAAGAAAAGATTAAGCAGTGATACACACAGACAAACATTACATTCAAGAAGTCTTTCAGAAATCAAAAGTTTCTTTTCTGCAATCAGTCTAGACCAGAGAACATCATCAAGAAGAAGAAGAACATACAATCTTCATCAAGAGTCTTCTTTTTTCAACCCTACAGCATAACTTCAGAAGGACAACAATAACTCTATCTGTCAAAGAACTTCCTGAAGCAATCTCTAGTTAAGGCAATCAAGCTTTGAAGACCTGTCACCCTGAAGCAGTGCTCCAGATTTCCTGATCCATTCAAGATCTCAGGGGGAGCAATCTGCTGAAATCAATCCACTAGTCTTCTCAGTTGTTATTGAGAAAGAGAAGACGCCATCACCCCTTTTCCATCTTCTGTACAGGGTTTTAAGTCCCTTCAAAATTATTCCTGGTTGCAAGTCTCCTACCAAAAGACTTGAGGTTTTGGTTTTTGAGCACCTGAACAAAAGCACATTGGTATTGTTGAAGCCAAAATTTGACTCCGACAAATGTTTGTAAAATAGGGGCGTAGCCGACACCTACTTGGCCCAAGCTCCGACCTCCGACCGGTCGTGAAGGACTACAAAACTGGCCCAAAGCCGCAGCAGGGAGGTCCCACCGCTTACCCTGAAGGTCACTAAGAGCTTCCCCTCCAAAGACTAAAGCTGAGCTTGGAGTTCCTCAAAAAATGCAGGAGACAATGCCAACAATTCCCCGGGAGTCAAAAAAGTCCCCCTCTGAAGAACCCCTATGGGCTTATTTATAGATTATGAAATCTGAACTGCCAATAACCAAACTGTACTGGTCTAAAATTACCAGGGTACCCCTGGCTAGGTCTGCCAACAGCCAAACTCCACTGTTCTGAGGAGCTATATGCAGACCACTAAGGGTACGAGGGTAAAAATACCCGGGGTAGAAGAGTAAAAACATCTGTTGTCATGGAAATATAAAAATGGTCTCTTCTCATCCTGGCGAGTGGAAAAGCACTTGTCGGCGAGATGGACCCCACTGCCCGTCTCGCCGGCATCCTTTGCTATGAGGTCTTCTCGCCGTTGGAGGCCTTCTCGCCGTTAGAGGCCTTCTCGCCGCTAGAGGCCCTCTAGCCGCTGGAGGCCCTCTCGCTGCTGGAGGCCTTCTCGCCCCTAAATGGGGCACCTTTCTTATTGCAGAGACAATTCGTCTCGCCTCTCGCGAGTGGGCCCCCTGGTCCCATTCGCCTGTCTCGACTTATTCGCTCCTTGAGGGCTTCTTGCGAGCCCGAGGTTGTACACAATCCCCACTCTTTTCGAGATTATTCTAAGCTAGGAAAGAATGTCCAACCGAGACTCGTTATTTAAGGCGCATTAAAAAACGTATTTATGAGGAATCCTTTATGAGGCCCCTACCGGGGCCTATAAATATAGGATTCCTGCTCCGCACACCGGGCGTCCTGCTTTGCACGTCCTTCTCCCCCAGCTTGGATCCTTCGTCACGACGCACAGCCAGAGCTTCCGTGAACGTCTCGCGCTGGTGCGAGAGCAGCACAAGGCCAACGTGGCCTCCTTTACTTCTTCATTAGTTCGCCCTCTCCCCCATCGTCTCGCCTAAAAAAGATGAAGGTCAGTGGTCCGTCGTCTGACGCAGGATATCTGTCTCGCACTGCCTTGGAAACCGTCCCCACTTCTCCTACATCTTCCAGGGAGAGAGAGGTGGGTACTTGCTTCTGCCGCCGTCATCTCTGCAACGTGTGCTCTCTTTTGTTGACTAGTGTTTTTTCAGGGAGCCCTCGTGGTTTCGCAGCACCCAGAGAGCCCGCGATGTGGTTCTGCCGTCCACCGCGAGGAGTACGACTCGCAGCCCTCTTCTACTCCCCCAAATACTCCCAGCGAGAGGAGGGACGACCCCTCCCAGGCCGCCGAGACCTCTCGCCTTCCTGGTAAAAGACCTTCCCTCACCTTTTGAATCCTCTTCGCTATTCTCATACCCTTCTGAGAATGCCTCTTCCACCCTTTCTCTGCACTCCTTGCGCAGATTCTCGGGCCAACTCACCTGTTGAGGAGCAGCCAAAGCGACTCTCCATTTCGCCTCCTCCTGTCGATGGAATTGAAGATTACCTGGGCGACCCTTCGAACCCAGCGGAAATGAAGCGCAAGACAGCTGAGTTGTTTCGGAAGCACACGCGCATCATCCATTCCTTGGCGCAGGATAAGCAGGCCGCGGAGAGGCGTATCGAATGGCTGGAGAATGAATGTGCTCGCCTATCCTCCGAAGCTAACGCTAAGCTAGATGTCGATGGCACCAACCCTGAAGCCATCATTAACGAGACTGATATGCAGCTTTGTCTCGCGCGCCGTGGTCTTGAATCCATTCGCGCCTTCCACTCGCGAAGTAGACCTCCTTGTGCGGGAGCTCGCAGTGGCCGCTGGCAATGGCACCCGTATTGAAGGACGTCCGTCTCGCCGCTTCTCTTTTCTCTTTTCTTCTTCATTTGGATGATGTAATAAAAGTAGTCTTGTGGTGTCGTCTTGCCGAGACTTTAAAAACTTGGTGCCTACCGTACGCGGGACCATCCCTGAATATATATATATATATATATATATATATATATATATATATATATATATATATATATATATATATATATATATATATATATATATATATATATATATATATATATATATATATATATATATATATTATTGCTGGTTTTTTATTTCTTTCTTTTTTGATTTATATTAGATATATTCTTTTTTGATTGTGATGGGTCGCGCCGATCGAGATTTAGGAGAGAGAAATGAACGTCGACTCTTCCCCTCCCCTTATGTTATTTTTCCCGCCCATTAATCATTGTTCTGCTTCTGCTATAAATATGTCTGGCCCGGGATGAGATAGACACCGCACTCTTCACTCCTGTCGCTGCCCCAGCTGTTGCTTCTTTGATTCTTTCGTCTCGTCGGTCCCTATCACTCTTCTCTCTCGGTTCTCTCGCCAACTTCTTCTTTTCTTTCGTCTCGCTGAAGATCGTCGCGCCACAGAAGATGGGTAAGAAGAAGGTTGAGGAAGGTGAGGGGCGCAGTCGCTGTGGGAAGAGGTTCACAGATCACGACTTCTCGCTTGGCCGGCTCCCTCAAGAAGATTACCATATGTTTGCCCGCGAGTACCTGGGGGATGGTGTCGAGTCGCGTCCCCCCAAAGTCGGCGAGTCCATCAATACCTACTACCCGGGAGAACTCGCCTTTTTTTCTGCTATATATGTCGGGAGGGCATAGAATTCAGCCTGACTGTCTTCCGCAAGCTTTTTATCTACCATGCCAACGCCGATGGCGTCTCGTACTTCACCGGGCAGGGGCTCAAAGTGTGCGAGACGCCCAATAAGAACCACCACTGGCTCACCCGGTTCGTCTTCATCTGGGGAGATCGCGCTGATTTTGGCGGCATCCCTCTCGCGCCGGTGTCTCCGCCAGAGAGCTTCTACGCCACCCCACAGGTCAGTGTCCTAGAGAAGCTGCTGTGTGAATACCTCGTCGGCAAGAACTTCGAGGTCAACTTCTTGCGGCGAGGTCTCGACTCGCTTCCTCCAGTGCTCCCTGGTGAAGGTATTCTCGTTCTTTCGTTCTCGCGTCTCGCTATTTGCCGTCTCGCCGCAAAATAACCCTTGCTTGCCTTTAGATGAGCGAATCATTCCAGCCCTCCCCCCTTACAAGAGCAACATCCATCCAGCGAAGGGTCTTGATCTCGCCAACGCAGCGGCAGAGGCGGCGAGAGATTCCTTGGCGCCCATCCCGCCGAAGAGCCCCACAGGCGACACGGCCCCCTCTCGCTCCAGCCCCCCCCCCCCCCCCCCCAGAAAAAAGATGAAAAAGGTCATAGTCATTTCTAAGGAAAATAAGAAAGCTCCCCAAGGGAGCCCCATTTCTGTAGGGGAGTCTCCACCGCCCCTTTCGCCTAACGACCAGGTCGTCTCGCCTACCCGCGGGACGGTACTCCCTAATCAACCGGTTGCTGCCTCCAACCTGCCTGCTACTGTGTCCAACCCACAAGCTGCTCTTCCTGGCCAGGCGGCTGCCACCTCCTCTCGCGAAGGCGACTTCTCTAGCCGTCCCGCCCCCTCCTCCCATATGAATTATAACCTGGGTCCGGTGGTTCATGATGCCGTCGGCGACCCAGTTCTGCTGTGGGGCCGGGACGCCAACTGCGTGTCAATCTCCACTCTCCTTCCTTCATGGAAGGAGCAAGAGGTCCCCACCAGCCATGCCTTCGTCATGGGGTACGACCTCTATGGCGTCCTTGACGCCGTCTCGCCTGAAAGCGAGTCCACCAAGGATCTCGTGCTAAAGACTTCCCACCATCAAATGCGAGCCTTGGAGTTCTCGCACCGCTCCTCTTGCCGCCTTATTTATATCAACTCAAAGTGGAAAGCAAGTGAGGAGAACCTGGAGGCGGCGCGAGAGAAGTCCACCGGGCTAGCGAAAAGGCTATCTGAAGCTGAGTCCCTCCTCGCGAAGGCCCAAGGCAGTGTGGTAAGCCTTAAGACTTTTTCCTTTGGTTTTTCTTTTTCTTTTTCAATCATTCTTGGCTAATTGCTGGGTCGTCTCGCAGGATGCCGAGATGGCGGAACAATTGCGCTCGCGCGTGGCGGCTTTGGAGGAGGAGGTCCGGGAATTAAAAGCTGAGAATGCGCGTCTTCAGGCTGACGTCGCGTCGCCGTCTCGCCGCGAGCCCTTCTAGACGCCTCTGCCACATTACTCTCATGAGGAAGTCGAGGAGCAGTGCCGAGACGCTGGCGTTCGGGCAGCAGAGCTGGTGCTGCAAATGATGAAGGATCTGGGGGTTGTAAAAGACGATTCTGAAACTGTGACTGCTTAAGATTTGGTCCCCGAAGTTTACAGCGAGTAGAGCGATGATTCTTCATCTGGCGAGGAGGACTGACGTGCCGATTCCAAGATTTAGAATCACTCTCTCCTCCACCTTTCATTGTTGTAAAACTTTAAATCATATATATCTTTTGTGGTACCTGTCAAGTAACGAGCAAATGCTCATTTTGTCGTGTCTCTATTTTTTGTTCTTTATTTTGTGAAATTAATCTTAGGCTTGTCCCGGCCTGCGGGACGGTGCTACCCCTCCGTCTCGCCGCCTAGCCCTTTCTATACTGCCTTTTTTCTGCTTTACGCGAGGCGACTCCTCGATGTGCTCACGCCCGCGAGACAACGAAATACCTTGTCTCGTGAGTGTCCTCTTGCAAATGGCGAGACGATCCTCGAAACCGCCCGCTGCGAGTGCCGCCACTCGCCTTACTCCACACCCTTTTGCCTCAGTTTATTTTTTGTTCCCTAGGGCTAAGCCGAGATGCTAAGGTGTAATGTCGCTTTAAGAAGACTTTCCACACTATTCTGCAAAAGTGAATTTACTGCCCTGTCAGCTTGATGCGAGCCTGAGCAGCGGGTCTACCTGGGGCCGAGCCGAGCTCGGGGTGCCGATGAAGATACCTCAATCCAAACCTATCCCCCACAGGCGAGCCTTCGGACCTGCCAGCTCGATGAGAGCCTGCGCAGCGGGTCTACCTGGGGCCGAGCCGAGCTCGGGGTGCCGATGAAGATACCTCAATCCAAACCTATCCCCCACAGGCGAGCCTTTGGACCTGCCAGCTAGATGAGAGCCTGCGCAGCGGGTCTACCTGGGGCCGAGCCGAGCTCTGGGTGCCGATGAAGATACCTCAATCCAAACCTATCCCCCACAGGCGAGCCTTTGGACCTGCCAGCTAGATGAGATCCTGCACAGCGGGTCTACCTGGGGCCGAGCCGAGCTCGGGGTGCCGATGAAGATACCTCAATCCAAACTTATCCCCCATAGGCGAGCCTTCGAACCTTCCAGCTAGATAAGAGCCTGCGCAGCGGTTCTACCTGGGGCCGAGCCGAGCTCGGGGTGCCGATGAAGTTCTCAAACCAAACCTATCCCCCACAGGCGAGCCTTCGGACCTGCCAGCTAGATGAGAGCCTGCGCAGCGGGTCTACCTGGGGCCGAGCCGAGCTCGGGGTGCTGATGAAGATATCTCAATCCAAACCTATCCCCCACAGGCGAGCCTTCGAAACTGCCAGCTAGATGAGAGCCTGCGCAGCGGGTCTACCTGGGGACGAGCCGAGCTCGGGGTGCCGATGAAGATACCTCAATACAAACCTATCCCCCACAGTCGAGCCTTCGAACCTGCCAGCTAGATGAGAGCCTGCGCAGCGGGTCTACCTGGGGCCGAGCCGAGCTCGGGGTGCCGATGACGTTCTCAAACCAAACCTATCCCCCACAGGCGAGCCTTCGGATCTACCAGCTAGATGAGAGCCTGCGCAGCGGGTCTACCTGGGGCCAAGCAGAGCTCGGGGTGCCGATGAAGATACCTCAATCCAAACTTATCCCCCACAGGCGAGCCTTCGGACCTGCCAGCTAGATAAGAGCCTGTGCAGCGGGTCTACCTGAGGCCGAGCCGAGCTCGGGGTGCCGATGAAGTTTCCTTCTTCCTGCCATTAGGACTTCATAATAGACAATAAACAAGAAATAATTTGAGAAGTATATTATATTGACCATGCTTTGAGTACATATCTACCGCTCTCCCTTTTCATGTGTAGAAGCGTTTTAAGTCATCCCCACTACAGGAGTGGCTCAAGGTCCTACCCTCCGCATCCTGGAGGTAGTAATCTCCTGCTCTCAACACTCTCTCTACAATATAAGGTCCCTCCCAGTTTGGATTGAGTTTTCCCACCGGAGCAGACCTTCCTGCCGCATCAACCTTCTTTAGTACCAGATCTCCCTCCGCGAATTGCTTTATCCTGATATTCTTGTTGAAGTGCTTTGTCATTCGACGCTTGATCTCTTCTTGTCTGATGGCTGTCACGTCTCGCAGCTCCTCTGCCAGGTCTAGCGAGAGGCGTAGGCCTTCTTCATTTTCCATCCTCCACGCCTCGTCCCCATCACCTGCAGCCGCAACTCGTGGGGATCGGACCTCGAACTCCACGGGTAGGACTGCCTCACATCCATGGGAAAGCTTGAAGGGAGTCTCGCCGGTGGCCGTGTTTGGGGTCGTTCTCAAGGCCCACAGTACCGAGGGGAGCTGTTCTACCCAATTCCCTCTCAAATTCTCCACCTTCTTTTTTAGCAGGTTTACGATAATCTTGTTTGCCGCCTCTATCTGACTGTTGCTCTTGGGGTGGTGGACGGAGGCAAACCTGAGGTCGATGCCCAGCTGAGTGCAGAAGCTGATTAACTCTTCACTAGCAAACCGGGGACCATTATTCGTGACGATGGCCTGAGGCAACCCGTGCCTGCAGATGATCTCCCCCCAGACAAAGTTCCTGATGACTTGGGATGTCACCTTTGCTAGCGCCTTAACCTCCAGCCACTTGGAGAAGTAATCTATCATAGCCAGGAGGAATCTTCTTTGTCCACTAGCTGGAGGGAAAGACCCAACTAAATCCATCCCCCAAATGGCGAAAGGCCATGGTGCTGTGATACTTCGGAGCCTTTGAGCTAGCAAGAGCTGGAGGGAGGCGTAGAGCTGGCATTTTCTGCACTTCCTTACAAACTCTGTCGCGTCCTTCCTTAGGGTGGGCCAGAAGTACCCCTGTCTGACCACCCGTGCTTCCAACGTTCTCCCTCCAGAATGACTACCACATTCCCAGGAGTGCACCTCCTCCAAAATGTGTCTGGTCTCCTCCTCCGTCACGCATCGAGCTAGGAGACCCGAAAGCATCCTCTGGTGCAATCCTCTTTCATGCATGAGATAATGAGTTGCCTTATGCCGGAAGTTTCTTGCCTCCTTGATCCCCTCAGGGAGGGTTCCTGTCAAGAAGAAGGTAACGAAGGGATCCACCTGTTGGAACACCCTATTACTAATTTGGGTCAGGATCACTATGTCTCTAGGAATCTTTGCTTGACCTCCTGTATAGCTTAAAAGGTCAATTAGAATTGAGTCTAAGGGTTAGAAGTCTAGGTTTGGAAGCTGCCCTGAAGACCAAGTTTTTCTGTCTGGAGACTAAGTCTGATCGTCGAGCTCAGCACGACGATTCGTCGAACTCCGATCGACGATCCTCTAGCTCAAGTTCGACAGATCGTCGAACTCCATTCGACGATCGCTGAGCTCAACTTCATAATATCGTCGAACTCCATTCGACGATCGGTGAGCTCAGGTCGACGATCTTGACTCTGCCTTGGATCTTTATCTCTGAGCTCAGTTCGACGATCTTTGAGCTCAGATCGACGATTATTTTTGCTGCTTAAGTTTTCCAGATCGCTGAGCTCAGCTCGACGATAGCAGAGCTCAGTTCGACGATTTCAGATAACTTCCATAATTCAAATTCAAATCAGTTAGGAGTTATTCTGCAATTAATTCAGAGATTTGCTAGCCGTTTTCATTCAATTCTGGACCAAGTTTCAAGGGATTTTTAAAGGAATGTCTCTGTGGACTTTCCTCCAGAAGAGATTATGCAATTAAGGATGCAATCAATGCAGACCAACGGCTATCCTTGACAGAGAATAATATTCTATTCTGTACCAGAGAATAAAAGACATGATTTTTGAATCTCTCACAACAGAGCACACACAATACAGATTACAGAGACAACCTCAAAAATCTTCTGTCTAAAAGAATTCTGAAGAACACTCATCCAAGGAGATCAAGTTTAAAATCTTCAGATCTCTTTTAGTTTTCAAAGTGTTCAAGGCCAACATATTCCAGACTCCAGACACTCAACATTTCAGTCCCTTTTGCTGAAATCATCCATTGCTGGAGTTCAATATTTGAAGGCCTATCACCCTCAGCAAAGATTTTCTTCCTGAAGATTTCAAGGATTCAGGGGGAGCTTTGACAACAATCCACATAGTCTTCTCAGTTGTTTGAGAAAGAGAAGACTGCCATCACTCTCTCACCCCCACTCTGTAAAGGTTTTTCAAACTCCCTTCAAAAGTTTGAACCTGGTTTTTGAGCACCTTGTCAAAAGCTCATTGGTGGCAAGACACCTGATCAAAAAATCTTCTTTGGTTTTTGAGCACCTTATCAAAAGCTCATTGGTGCCCAGGACACCTGATCAACTCACCCTGCAGTGGATTCCTACCTAGGGTGGTAGAAGAGTGGATGTACCCAAGTTTGGGGAACCACTATATTTCCTTGTGTCTTCTGGTTCTGCTTGCTTTCATTTTTGTTTCTGGCCTTGATTTTTTTGTGCTTAGTTTTTGCATAGCTTAGTACTGTGATTAGATTTATTTCTGCTTCCCTGCTCACACATATTACAATAATTGTTGTAAAAGTTTGTAAAAGTTTTTAAAGCATTATATACTCTATTCCCCCCCCCCTCTAGAGTATATCAGATCTAGTTGTACTTTCAATTGGTATCAAAGCGAGGTTGGTTAAACATACCATATCTGATTGGTTGTACAGGCTAACACCTGAACCCCAAGATCCCAAACTAGATCTGTGTTTCTTTGGTATTCTATTATTAGATTTTGTTTGCACAAATCATGGCCCAAAACAAAGATTATGCTAGCACCAGACCTCCAGTGTGCAATCTTTCCAAGTTTGCACTTTGGAAGGCAAGGATTAGACTTTACATGAATTCTATTGACGAAGATACCTTTAATTTTGTTTTGACAGTGTGTCCAAGACCCCCAGAGAGCTCAAGCACAAATGCTGTGCCACCTCCATCAGGAACAGATGCTGACATCAAGAGATGGAAGGTAGCTGATGCCAAGGCTATGAACATCCTAGCCCAGACAATGTCAGATGACATATTTCAAAAGGTAGCTGAATGCAATTCAGCCAAGGAAATTTGGGACAAGCTCTCAGAAATAGTCTCAGGCTCAGCTGATGAGAGAAAGGACAGAAGATCTCATCTCATCTCTCAATATGAGAACTTCAAGAAGGGAGAGACTGAGTTAGTGGGAGATATGTACAACAGACTAAGTCTAATTGTCAGTGAGCTAAGGACATTGGACAAAGAGATCTCTCTGACAGAACTTAATGACAAGATCCTAATGTGCTTCCCCAGCACTTGGGATTCAAGAATCTGGCCAATTAAGGATGCCAGAAGTCTAAATGAGATCACCACTGAAGCTTTGCAGGGTAAGCTCAAATCTTATGAGCTACTCATCAAGAATAGAGAGGAAGAACAGAAGGCTGCTTCACCAGCCACAAGGAAAGAGAAGACCATAGCCTTTAAGGCAACTGAGGATCTGCCTGAAGATAAAGCTACAGTCAATGATGAACTACTCAGCTTGTTGGCCAAAAGATTCTACAAGATGGCCAGAAAGGACTTCAGAAGAAGATCATACAAGGAGCAGGACAAGCCAAGGTATGACAAGTCCATTAACAACAATAAAGACATTATTTGCTTTGGTTGCAGGAAACCAGGGCACATAGTTCTTGACTGTCCAGAGAACAAGAACAAGGACAGAAGGGACAGGAAAGAAAGAAGGAAGGAGAAAGACTCCAAAAGGAATGGAAATGGCAAACCTTCTTCAAGCAAAAATAAGCATACAAGAAAAGGATTTGTTGCTGAATCCTGGAGTGAGACAGAAGAGGAGTCAGAAGCCTCTTCTAGCTCCAGTGATGATGAGGATGATGCAGAAGAAAAGGAGTTCTGCATGATGACAATCAATGCCTCACAACACAATTCAGAGGAAGAGGAGTCAGAGTCAGACTCAGAGACTCAACCTGAAGAAGATCAGGTAATTAGCTCTTTTGATTTTAGTTCAGAAGATTTTAAATCTGAATTTAAAGCACTGTGTTTAGACCTGCTAAAGTCTGAGAAAGAGATTATCTCTCTCAGAAATCAATTATCTGAACACAATGTTTTAAAGTCAGAAAACCTCAAACTCTCTCAGGAGTTGGAGAGCTGTAGTGAACAGATAGCTTCACTGAAAAGTGAGCTCTCTGAGGCCAAGAAGCTTGAAGAATCCCTTAATGGGAGAAGCATCAAGCTGATGGACATCACAAGCACAGTGAACTCTAGATTTAACAGTACACTGGGCTTGGGTGCCTCATCCAGCCAACCTATTATTCTAACAACTCTCATCAAGTTTATTTCTGACAAGGGAAAGGGAGTTGTAGAGGTTGATAGGAAAAATTCTGATCTGCCTCAGAAAACCAAGTCCCAGCAGAAATCGTCGAACATAGATCGACGATCGCCGAATGAAGATCGACGATCGCCGAACGCAGCTCGACGATCTCAGGAAAAATCGTCGAACGCAGATCGACGATCTCAGCCAAAGTCGTCGAACGCAGGTCGACGATCTCATATACCTGACCTCAGCCATAGTCGACCGTCGAACGGAGCTCGACGATCTGACCCAAGATCGTCAAACGCAGCTCAAAGATCGTCGAACAGAGGTCAGAGCTCTGGAAACTTTTTCAAAGGCAAATCAAAATGAATCCTAAGGGTCCTTCATCCCAAATCTATAACCCTTATACTGAATGGATTCTACCTCCAAGGAGATATCATCCTGAAGGATATAAGAGTCAACCTGGGATGTCTTTCATTTCTGAATTTAGAGGTTATCAACCTAGGCCCAAGGTAAACTGGGGTCAAAAACAAATGAATTGTTTATGTGTAGGTGAAGACCTATCCAACATCTAACCAGCAATGGTATTTGTATAGTGGGTGCTCTAAGCACATGACAGGGAATATGGACAACCTCACATTCTTCAGAGCAAGGCTTGGACCCAAAGTTATTTTTGGTGATTCCAACTTTGACAAACTAAAGGATATGGTGCAGTCTAGATTGGATCAGTAACTTTCAAGAAGGTAGCTTATGTGGAAGGACTGAAGCACAACCTAATTAGCATCAGTCAGCTGTGTGATGAAGGCTACTAGGTGACCTTCAGCAAAACCTCATACAAAATCAAGTCAGAGAGCAACACAACTGTGTTGACAGGTAAAAGGAAAGGTAACATCTACTTGGTAGACTTATTTCAACTGATGTAGATATTGCTTGTTTAATTCAGTCTGTAGACCAAATGTTTTATGGCATAAGAGATTAGGACACCTAAACCTTAGAAACTATTGCTAGGCTATCCAAGGACAACCTTGTTAGAGGACTACCTTCTGGCCCCTACAAGAAGGAAGGACTCTGCACGGCTTGTCAATTAGGCAAGCAAACTAAAAACAGTTTTAAGTCACTTAATAAGAGTGATTCACCTAGGATAATTGTATC
>CM077157.1:15229620-15626447 GCA_039583875.1 Platanthera guangdongensis | reverse complement strand
TTCAAATTTCAAATTCAAATTTCAAATTTCAAATTTCAAGATTTCAAATTCAAATTTCAAATTTCAAATTTAAAATTTAAAATTTCAAATTTCAAATTTCAAATTCAAATTTCAAGTTTCAAATTTAATTTCAAATTTCAAATTTCAAATTTCAAATTCAAAATTTCAAATTTCAAATTTCCAATTTCAGAAATCCAAAAAAAAAAAATTTTATTTTCATTAAATCGTTATTTTTATTAAGTTATTTAAAATTTAATAGTTGGTCTGCAAATAACGGCCTATATTTTTATATTTTCAGCAAAATTAAAAAATAATTTTTTTTTAATAATCCTCAATATTTTTTCCCAGCAAGAAAATCTATTTTATATAATTATAACCTTAGTGGCTAAGCGGAACACATTCCATCTTTTAAAATTAAGTAGGGTTAGGTTATTTAGTCATTGCAAGTGCACCAGTTCTGGGTGAGTTTTCTCTCTCCGTTCTCATTAAATGACATATGACATATATGCTACCCAGTTAGACTATTCTTATGCTAAGGATATGACTAAACATACCCCTAGGGCACACCACAATTATCCTAGTTATGACGGTTTAGAGTATCCCCAAAGTTTTCGAGACTGGCTTAAGGGATTAGAACAATATTTTAATTGTCACTTATGGGATGACTACGAAAAGGTTAGCTTTGCCCGAGAGCGGTTAGTAGGTCAAGCCCGATTATTTTGGTTAAACGAAGAGCGTCGTGTGTAGCTATCATTATGCTTGGCCGCACATGCGTAGCCTCCTCTCGGATCAATTTGATCCCTCCTACCTGCGCACTAATAGCACCACACCCGTTAGTAAGCATAGTTATGGCAACCAGACCCGTATCTGTTATAGGAGTGACCCTACAGCCTCAGGATAGATCCTATCCCCGGAGAGGTAGTAATACCCAAAGTGTGCATAGTCCACCTATAGGGAACATAAGTCATTTAGATCCCAAAATTTGAACTCGAAAGAGTTACTATTAAGGTGCATTGCTTCTTTAGCAGCCTCACATCTAAGCCCTCTAGTATAGTGACTGATACCTCTGAGGATTCTTATGTGGAGATAGAATCTCTGGATGATGAAGTTAATCAGCCAGGTGAGAGTCTTCCTTCACTTACGATAGTGCCTATGACTCTCCTGTTGAACCTGAGGATGTGAATAGGACTAAGCCCGTCACTTAGGACAAGGCAATTCTCGCTGACGCTTTTAGTGACGTTGAGGAATTGGTTCCCTAGTGACCTGGATGAGGATTTCTCCCCGGAGGAATCATCTCCATCCCCCTTCGATGATATTTTAGTCAGGGAGTCGTCTGATGACCCTGAGTCAGAAGACGTTCCGGCTGAGTCAGTAGAGTCATCCAATGTTGAAAAGTTACCTGTTAATAAATTAAGGTGATGACTTGCTAGGACCCGTATTATTATGGTTAACCCGAAATTAATAGATGTTTCAACGGTATTGGAAGAGTCACCTTGGGATGGTTGTTCAATTTGGGATAATCTTATTGTGATACATCCGGGAGTTAGTTCATTTACTGTATCAACGCCGCTTAAAAGTCAAGTTAATTTTGATACTCCTCGGATTCGATTTGCCCATCCCTTTATTTGATTGTGACGACACACCCCTTCATGGGAAGAGTTGTTGACGAAGGATGTGTCGTTTTGAAATTTACACTGTGGGGAAAATTATCTTTGGATGACGGTAGCCTGAGGGCCAGAAAGACATTTCGTTGATGATAGCTCCTTTACCTGGGCCCAAAACTGTTTAGAAATTTGTCAGATACGATTTTGCCAACCTATGATACGATCACTAATTCTGAATTAAATGAAGTATCGAATGAGTTGGAAGATTTGTCGGCTGAGTTTTCAGTTAGGACGAATCCATTGTTTAATTTTTCCTATGATTTTAACGGCCTGCTAACCGGAGGCTTGTTCTTGGACGAGTAATCCGTGTTTTGACGTTGAGTGTGACTTAACTTCCCCTACGGAATCACCCAGTCTACTCTCCCTCCGTTCATTTAACTCGAGTAGATGACTTGTTAGGACACGAGCTAGTCATTTCTAGCCCTTTATATTTGGAGAAGTTTATTATTGCCGCCTCCCCATTAGGCTTACTTCGATGGATGTGGGTAAACGTAGTTGGTGACGAACGTTTTCTGCTGGCTATTCATTACGACATTTTTAAATCAAAATTTAATTCCAAATTTAAAACGAAAACGTTAGGCTCCACCAAAATAATTTTTGAATTTAAAGCACCCGTGCCACCTGACATAGTTTCGTTATTTTCTACTATTAATTCTAGTCATGTTGCACATGGGTTCACCCCACATGGTTTTAATTTAATTAGACGCATTCTTATCCTTTTAATCCATCAAAATGCGTCCTTTACTTTACTTGCGAGTTTGTATCAAAAAGTCTCCCACTGTTATGTGATTGATTTGGTTTTAGATTGTCTCACCCCTGAACGGATGCTCCCAGGCACCTTAGAAATAATAACGAATTGGCTAGTCTATTCTTTACGAATTTTACAGAAGTTTGGTAACATGACATTTCTTTTAAAAGTTTCCACTGATTGGGGCATAGCTCCTATTTTCATCGTTACATACTTTACGCTTTATGCTTTATGCCACTTGACATATCTACCTCTCCGTATATATTTTCCACTATGCTTTCTATTGGGTTTGGATGGTGACAGTTTCCTAGGATCGTTCTCCTTCTCGGTCTCCATCAGAGGTATGTTGGTGGATGTTGTTGAAATTCTTTTTCCTTCTTTGGATAACGCGTATTTGAGGTCCCTCCAAGACCACCTTTTGTCATGCAGGTTCTTCTTCCCGCCGATGACCTTCCAGGAGAGTACACACAGGTATACTCATCTGTGATGAGTATTTTTAAGAGGGGAGGATTGATGGAACCGACTTCCCACGACATGTGGCCAAGGAGCATCCTCCCTCTGATGATGATGGTGACCCGTAGATTTGAATGGAGACGTTGGCCCGCAACACTTTGATGACGGCGACAACATGCTTACGGATGACCCTTGCAAGCGTCGCCACAATAGTCGTCCGGAGCGCAAGCCCAATTATTGGCGTCGCCACAATAGCCGTCCGGAGCGCAAGCCCAATTATTATTATTAATAATAAATATTAATAAATAATAATTGAGAAATAATATATTTTATTAGTTGTTTTATTTCAAAATTATCATTTTCATTTCATGTTTAATTTCATGTATATTTGTAACATGGTTATGTTATAAAACCATAGTGTATGGTTGTGTTTTATTTCATTTTCATGTTGGGCTGCATGTAGCCCTTTTTTCCCTTGATTGTAAAGCCTATATAAAGGCATGTACTCCTTTGTTTTTCCGAAGTAAATGAATGAAAAGAAAACCAATTTCAAGATTGAAATCTTCCTCCTTCTCCAAGGCAATTTTCGGCCCCCTCTATTCCTCTTCTCCCTTGGCCGCCAGCCACCCTTCCCCTCCCCTCTCTCTCTCGGCCTCCCTTCCTCTCCTTCCTCATCTCTACCTTGACTCCTTGCTACACGAGCCATCACTTTCCCCCCCACCTCCAAGCCGTCACCTCCACTCTCACAAGTCCGGTTACCACCAAAACTCTTTACCCGAGTCCCACCACCACCACCCTTCACAAATCCGGCCACCCCACCTCTCACCCGAGGCCTCCTCCTCCTCACCAAATCCGACCCCCCACCCTATTCCCCTTCCTAAAAACCTTAAAGAGCTTCTACCATATTCATCCCTTATTTACCATATTCAAAATATATCCCCGTCCTTAAATTCTCTACCTACCATATTTGAAATTATATCATTCCTTAATTATTTCTGATATCCCGCCATCTTTCTCTCTCTCCTGCCTTATTGGAAATATTATTTCCATATTCAGAAGATTTCGCCGGGACTTTCCAAATATAACGTGATACGAAGAAGACGATGAATTTTCTCTCCCTCCGGCGTATCTCTGGCGGAGCCGTTGAAGAGCGATTCTAGTAGAGTGAACCAGATTCATCAAATCCGTTGGGTAACGAACATTTCCACCTTTATGTGTTTCTCTTCTTTAGAAGATCTTGTGGCATTGGCAAATTGCTTCTTTGTAACGCTTGAATTTCGTGGCTAATTTATTTTAGTTATTGTCGTGTTTATTTCTTTCGTTTAAGTTCGTGAGGCGTGGCGGCCCTCGTTTTATTTTATTGGAGAGAACCACCCTTGTCCGAATCTTTTGTTTTCGGTGGATTCTCTTTTGGTACAACAACGCTCGATCAAACCGTGTGGTTCTTTTCGCTTGAGAGGACCTCGACATATCGCCTTGGTATTATCTTGAAAGGCTTTGCGAACCCTCCGTTGTCTATGTTTAATGAATATCCGAGTTGGGAGGTTGCTGCGTTTTGGTTGCTTGAGCGTGATGTGAGAGTTAGCGGAGAGCGTTGCGTTAGTTACGTCGATCACCATAACGCCCAAAAGGACTAGCCTGCATCACCGAAGAAGTTCGGTACATCGAGAATGTGCCCTGAGTGCACGAGGCGTGTAGACAATCGAGTCTACGTCTGTTGCGAATGGTGCTTAAGTGCACGCTTTGTCTGCCAATATATATAATATATATATATATATATATATATATATATATATATATATATATATATATATATATATGCTATGCATGCAGGAAGGAATACCGCTGCCCCGAGAATGAGGTAGGTTCGTTATAAATTGGTCAGCTAAAGCTAACTGTTGCCTTGTTTGTCGCCCTTATGGTGGATTGTCCCTATGCAGGTGCTGGAGAGCCGAGCGAGAAATAGCGGGTTGCTGCCCTTGTTGCTATGTCGGCCCTCGAAGGCCAAACGAAGAGCCATTAGTGTTTTCTTTCATGTGTGGCCGCCTGAGTGCCGATATTTGTAAACCACACTATTGAAGCATAATTGTAAGGCCTTAAGGCCGTAATATTTTGTGTATTTTGTAAAACATTCCTGATATGTATAATAGTGGACATTCTTATGAATTGAGTTCAGATAACCTTGAATCTTGAACTAGAATGCTCTGAGTTAGGATTCGTTTGGTCTCTTGATATTTAACCTGTAACCCCGTGACTGTCTGTGGAATATGGAGTAGGGCCCCGGCCGGACCCTCTGTTATATTTCATGTGACGGACGAAGGTGTTACCGTATTCATTAGGTTTTGAAATGTGGCAGGTGCATTTGAGAGACTAAAAGACATAACGAGGAACTTGTAGAACCCATTATGAGTTCGAAAAGCAGTTTTATGTATATCGTTTGTATTTATCCTAACCTGATGGTATCCTGAGTCGAGATCTATTTTTGAGTAAAATTTTGCTCTGTGTAGTTCGTCAAGTAATTCATCTATTGTCGGCATTGGGAAACTTTCCTTAATAGTTTAAGCATTGAGAGCTCTATAGTCCACGCAAAATCTCCAACTGCCATCTTTTTTCTTAATCAGTAATACAGGTGCACAATAGGTAGATGTACTATATCGTATCAGTCCTCGATCCAACATTTCTGCAATTAACCGTTCTATTTCATTTTTATGGAAGTAGGGGTACCTATAAGGCTTAACCTTAGCAATTTTAGTTTCATCAATTAAAGATATTTTATGGTTAATAGGTCCTATAGGAGGCAAACCAACCAGTTTATTAAAAATTGTCTGGAACTTAGAAAATATGGCTTGTATTGCCGGACTGTTAGAATCTAGGCTAAAAATTGGTGTAATATTGTTAGCATTTTCGGTATGATCAATCTGTAAATAAAGCATCATTGATTCTATGGAATCCTGTGCTATTAATTTGGACATTTGGGATGATGAAACCATGCCCGAATTTAGTGATTGTTCTTCTTTAATTTTACAAGGGGTGCCTTTATAAGTAAAAGACATTTCCTTCTTTGTATAATTCGTAGTAACAGGCACAGGGTTTCCAACCAATTAAAGCCTAAAATTACATCTTCCCCATGAAGATCAGTGATGTATAACTCAATAATGAAATCTATTTCCTGTATTAATATCCTGACCTGAGGGCAAAGTTTTTGCAGAACATGATGCTACCATTCCCCACATGAATTCTAAACGGAAGAATTGATGAAATTGACAATTTTAAGAAAACTGTTGCCCTCTTAGTTATGAAGTTATGAGTACTTCTGTTACCTAGGAAGATGCGAACGGATGATTGGTCTATTTGTCCACGTACTTTAAAGACTTTGTTAGGAAGGTTCCCATGAGGCATTAACACTAATTTCGGGGATTTCTAGCTGGTCAGAAGTAGTGTCAATCATATGGTCCGATCCCGTGTCCAGTGTCAGGTTTTCAGGGTCTACATCCTGATCTGCTTCTAGGATGTAAAGTGAAGATTTATTCATACATTTATGTCTTAGTGAATATCGTTCTTCACAAGTAAAGCATTATCCTCGTTCACGGCATGCTTGTAATTTCGTTGGTGTGAGACGTCTTATTGGTAACTTATCAGTATTATTGGTATTATTATATTGATTCTGCCAATTCAGTCCTTGTTTTAGAGGTTGATGGTATTCTGTATATTGGTCTTCAAAGAGTTTAGCTAGTTTAAATGTGTCATATAAGGAGTCAGGATGATGAGCAATGACTTCTCATTTAATATGAGGTTTAAGTTCTGAAATTAAATTGCGTTTTAAACACGTTCCGTGAAAGTTCATTTATTTGACTAGCTAAAATTTCGAAAGTATCCTAATAAACCGAAACAGTAGAAATTTATACGAGTTTCATGATTTTAGCTAGAGGGTCTTCATAATCAGATGGGTCAAAGCGATCCATAATGGCGTTTTGGAAGTTTGCAAATCCGGACATAATCCATTGCGTAATAGGCCTTGAAACCATTGGGATGTTGGTCTGTCCAAGTGCATCGATGCAATAAAAACAAAATCTAGTGGATTAACGTTGTGATACCTGAAAAACATTTCTATTTGTAAATCCAATTTGTCAGGTCGCCATTTGAAAACATGGGGCAATCAATCTTGGTTGGAACATGTTGGAAGTTTCATATCGTTGGCCCGAACCTCCTGCCTCCGATAGTTGATTCATTGGGCCAAAGGACAATGTCGGCATCTGCTGTAACGAAAAAGAATTTTTGAGGATTGATGTCTGCTATTGTGGCGTAGTGGGTGGCAAGGATCCAAGAAGTCTTGGTTGTGATGATTCTCCGATTGTAACTATTGGAGCCCGGAACCGGGTAGTCCTGCACTTGGATGAGGCTGTCCAAGGACGTCGGGCAAGGAAACCGAGGAGTCTAATTGATCCGTTTTCTGAGCCATCAATAATGTCGATGCTTCCTTGCGATCCGCTGGTGCGACAACTTGCATGAATTTCTGTAATTCACAACGAAAATCTTTAAATTCGGCGTAGAAATAGAATTGGATTCTTGTAATCTTTCCTGGAATTGCTGAAGGGAAACTTGTTGCTGGGCGTAAGCAGTAAGCGAGGAGTGCAAATTCTGAATTTCTTGTGAGAAGATTTGTTGAGTATGCTTGATCGAATCCGAAATTGACGAATGTTGAGCCATATATACGACATGCCGGCGATCAAGATCGGCCCCGGTAACGGCAAAGATAAATCACCAGACATCGTCACGATAGGGGAGGAAGACCTCTCTGTGGAGAGGTTGCTCGACGAAAGCACCAATGTAACGTGGTAGGGAAGAAAGGCCGCTAGTGAGGGCCAGCCCGAAGAGGAGAGAGACGAATGATTGGGGGAGAGAGACAAAAATGGGAAGAGGAAACTATATTTTATGCAGAATCATTAATTACACAGTTCTCCATTCTCCAATATATACACAACAGAGGCCCCATATGACCGTTGGACTAGAGCGGTGACACCTGTAACTATATTATTAAATTTACATATATTATTATCATTATCCCGCCCCGTATATTGCCGCTACACCGCTGGCCACACCACCGTTGAGCCCAATGAGGCATTAGAAAATAAATTATTAAAGAAAAAATGAAAAATAAAAGACGGGCCGACGGGCTACAGCGGTCAGGTCCAGGGCTCGAATTTTAGCAATTATCCAAACTACAGAAATATAGTATAACTTTTTTTAAAAAAACTTTAAAATTAATATCCCTCAATTTAGCAATTATTCATGAAAAAAACTTTTAAAATAATATCCCTCAATTTACCAAAATACCCACTAGAGCAGAACTTGTCCTCTGTCAGCCTAGCCTCAAAGAAGTCGCATTTCCTGTTTCAAATCCCGAGAAGGAGACCAAAATTGATCGACCGTCAAAGTACACTGTGCAGGGTATCCCCCCGTCTCCGGAGACTCGCCGTCGCTCCTAAACTCCGTTCGATGCAAGGTGGCGGAACCCAGATCCGGTGAGTTCGGAGAATCTACTTCATGGCCTCCACCTGAAACTGCTTGTCAATTTGACCTCTAGGGTTTTATATACTTTCCGCTGACCTTTTGCACCCCCTATCACATCACGATACGCCATGCGATTTCCTTGATACTTATGATTTCAACTGATTTCAACTGATACTTGCTCAAGTAGTGTTTATATATGATCGATTGAATTACTGTTTATTAATTTCGATTTCCTTTTCCATCTTTAGTTGTGGATCAATTGCCGGATTCCGAATTGGGGATTTCGTGTGGGGCAAGATCCGCGGAAAGTTATGGTGGCCTGGGCAGGTTTGCGACCCATCTGATGCATCGGAGGAAGAAGAAAGGTATTCAGAACATGTGGAAAGCCATCTTCTTGTGGCCTATTTTGGCGACAAAACATTCTCTTGGTGTGAGGGTTCTCTGCTGAAGCCATTCAAAGAGGAATTTCAACAGATGGTGGAGCAGAATAGCTCGCAGAGCTTTGTTGATGCTGTGAATGATGCCGTGTTTGAGGTGGAGAGGTGTTTAAGATCGGACATGACTTGTTACTGCGTGCCGCCGGAGAAAATTGCTCAATTTAGGATCGACGGGAAACACTGCGTCGGAATGCGTCTGTTGCTAATTACTCTCCTGCTGCATTCCTTGATCACCTTCAAGATGTTGCCCAAGATGTTTCGGTCGCCAATGTGCTCGATGTTACGTTGTTGAGGAGCTGGGCCGCTTCATTCTATCTTAGAAATGGATGCTTTGTTAAAATGATCGAGAATTTGTTTGATGAGAGGCAAACTAATAACAATTCTTTGACTGAGAATTCAGGCAAGGATAAGGATAAGCATGGACGAGGGATTCGGATGAATGGTGGTAGGGCGGTCAGGCGGCCGCAGATATCTCGAGAAGAAGCCTCCAGGAAGAAGAGAAGTATAGCTGAACTCATTTTGGTAGCTGATGCTGAGTTGACTGTGGAGGAAAAGATTGGAACTTTTGAGGAAGAAGCTGGGGGTCTAAACCAGAAGAAGAAGAAAGGGGGAAAGGAAAGAGATGAGGCCACTGATGTTGAGGTTATTAAATCTATGAATGAGGAAGAGAACGGGTTTACAAGACGGGAGAGAAAGAAGAGCAAGTATCTGTCGCCACCATACACTAATGCGTATAGAGAACATCGATCAAATTCATTCAAGACCGTAGATTCCGAGGCGTCAGAGAATGAGTCTGAAAATTCTATGAACTTGCAAACTAAGTTTACAGATGGGGATGAGGAGCCTCGAAAGGAAGGTGATCCGGTGACTCATTCATCCATCTACACTGAGTATTCTGCACATGATATATTAGGAAAACTACTCTTTGCCGCATGCAATCCTCTTCACAAAGGAAGGAACACCCCAGTGGAAACAGTGAGAGAATTCTTTGTGAATCATAGAAATTTTGCTTATTCTGGGATTTTAGACCTTGAAAATTTATCCAAGCAACCTGGTGGTGATTCAGGCACTGATGAGATGGTTATTGAATTTAATCAAGCATCTAGAAGAAAGCGAAATAACAGTAAGGTTGAATCGAAACTGGAAACTGTGTTGGCCCTGAATCGAAATAGAGAAAAGGTTAAGAAAGATCAAGTTACAACAGAAACTCCAATGAATGATTATTGTCTGAATGGGGTAGTTTCTCTACACGCAGATTACGAAATAGGAGGACTAGAGGCACAGATGAAGCTGGTAGTGAAGGTGTAGAGGAAATCGATCATATGGCTTTCAACAGTATAAAAGAAGGTAGGAGAGAAGCTACGAAAAATAAAAGTAGGGGAGTGCTTAATGATGGGAGTGTGGGAGAATCAATAAATGAAAATATTATCAGCTCCCCTCATAAAAGGAAGAGCAATACCAATGTTTCTAACGGTCAATACAAGATAGATCTTGATCTTGTGAAGCCAGGGAAAAGTGTCCTCAGGCCAAAAAAGAGCAAACTTGTCGATGGTAGTAATGAAAATTCGGTTGCTCTTCTTTTGACGTTTTCTCCCGGAAGTACCCTTCCTTCAAAAGACGAGCTTCTTGCGGTGTTTGGCAAGTATGGCGCCTTAATTAAGCACGAGACCGAGTTGTTCAGAGATCCTGGCTGCGCTCGAGTTGTTTTCGCAACGGGGGCTGATGCGAAGAAGGCTCTGAATGGTATAAAAAAGAGTAATAATTTCCCATTTTCGGTTGTCGATTGGCAATCATTCGATTTGCCGCAATCTCCGGACATCCCTTCACAGTCTGAATCCGATAATACTGAACTTATATGCATAAGTCAAGATCTTCAAAAGATGGTGCTTACACTTTCTCCCACGAAAGGGCTCGCGTCACATGGTTTGAAGCCGGATGTAGCCAAAGATCTAATTGATGACATCAAGGGCCTCTTGAATAAGGTTAACAAGTTGATTACTTGAGTTTCAACTACAGAAAAATAGGTTGGCATGTTTGCCTATTTCTGAGCTTTATACATCTGTGCATCTGTTTATTGTGAGCTAAATTTTCCTTGTGTTGTAATTGTGCCTCTATCCTCATAAGTATTGTCGTAATAAACAATAATATGCCACCGCCTACAAATCTCATTGTATCTCGTTGTATTCAATAATATGCTGATGATTCTGTGAATGATATTTGACATGCATTTGTAAAACCTGTTGTCATTTAGATCTCGATGTTTAGCGGTGATTCCGATATGGCTCATTTGGGTGACAGGTTTGAGACAGTCGATTGCTTGTCTTTAAGCTAACTCACACTATGATTTAGAGAATTTATACATCATGCAGAACTAACTACTCTGATTGGTGTAATTCATGTTACCGTTTTGAGATAGTTTAGGCACTTTGATTCGATAAATGTTATCTCAAAGTGTTGAGTGCGCCACGTGGAATGGACGGTGATGTCCGAGCGTATGTCACGACTCGTTAAAAGGGATGGTTTAGTCTCACACCGCCTAGCGTGCTTATTGGTCCTGGGTGTATAAGCGGGGTGGTCACTCCTCCCCTAACCGCGTGGTTTTGGGGAGTGACGTCACAATGCTTTACATGGTATCAGAGCAGGGGGCACGTGGCGCGGGGGGTGTTGAGTGCGCCACGTGGGATGGACGGTGATGTCCGAACGTGTGTCGCGACTCGTTAAAAGGGATGGTTTAGTCCCACGCCGCCTAGCGTACTCCTTGGTCCTGGGTGTATAAGCGGGGTGGCCACTCCTCCCTGAATCGCGTGATTTTGGGGAGTGACGCCACAATGCTTTACACAAAGTTCAGTCAGTTCTGAATCCCTCTGCTAACATATTGTTTAGTTAAAGGCTCTTGATTTACTAGTGGCAAGCAGCAAAGAAGAGCTCCAGTCAGCTGTTCATTCAGTAAAATAGAAATGAAGTTAAAAAAACTGTTGAAGAAGAATATAGAACAAGCCTGAGATGATTTTGCTACTTATAACTTATAGATAAAGCGCTGTATCACCATTATAAATGAATATAGAAGGTTATAATGAAATAGTTTAGGCACTTTACTCCTACAATCAATGCTAATTGAGGAAACGGACTGAAGGCTTCAAGCGAGATAATGGATTTACCTCATGCTCCTCTTCATCAAACTTTCAGACTATCAATATTTTGACAAGGACTGAAAAAATCCCTTTAGCTTACCAAATTTGTTGCTGATCAGCAGCGAAAATTTGAATTCCATGCAGTAATTTGCCTTCCTTGACGCTATTATGATGACGTTTCAATAGAATTCGTAACGAAAACTCAATGCTATCCATTACAATAATCAACTGGAGATTATGAAAGAAAATAAAACCTTCAGGGTTGTTCCTCATTGTCTTCTTCTTCCTTGTGCAAGCTACATATTTGTGTAATCAGGCAGACGGAAAAAATGCAGAAGATTTCCTTGTTGTCCACTTACATTATGGTAGCATATACTGGAATTGAGAACTATTATGGTCACTCAGATGACTGACAAGTGCCCGGGAATAGGATATCACAACATGGGACAGAGAAGGATTTGGCCGAAGGTGATTGTTATTCCTTAAGAGACCTTTCCTAGGGAAAAAAATTCGGTGTGTTTCTCCCACTTAGTTTTATGTATAAATTTGTGATTCGCGGAAAACGGGAAACCAGACGCAAGAACACTCAAACAATCTGAGCTCAAGCAAACCAAAAGTCAATAGAAGAGTAAGAATCTTGTACTATCATAAAAACTTTACAAGCCGAGGCATACTTGGCGAGAAATGATTCGCCAATGTATCCAATGGAAGCAGAAAAAATTACAAGGCGAAGAACAAGCCACACGGTCTCAAGGAGAAGCCGCCGACCCTGTTGAGCTGCCTGGGAGTCCGCTGAAGCCGCCTAGTCGCAAGACGGAAACCACGCCGCGCGGACAACCCGTTATTCCAATGCTGAAAAGAACTATGTCCGCTGAACTGCAAGCCGTCTAACCGCGAGATCTCCTAGCCGCCAGATCATGCAAACTGCTGCTGCCGAACTGAACAAGCCGCCAGACCGGACAACTTATTGAACTGGGAAACAAGTTGCAGAAGAGAATACTGCCTGGTCGCTAGCCGCGACCTGCTTTTAACTGCTGGTTGCAAACCGCAGAGTCTGCACTGTCCCCGACCGAAGTCAGAACCAGGTTCCTGGCTTCTCAGCGCTGTCCGCACAACCTGCACATCACAAACCGATCAAGCACTTCAAACCGCGCGGATTGAAAACCTTGGCCGCAGCAACTGCCCAAGTTCACTTACTGTTCACTCGGTGTATCCTTGATGTGACAGGGGGGTCATATTTATAGGCGTGGAGAGAAGTGTGATCACCGCCCTAGCTGATAGAAACACAGCTCTATCTCGCAGCGAGAACAGAATCTATCCGCCAAGACGCGGACACAATATCAGGCCGCCGCGACAAGACCAGACAACCAGTCTGCTGAGGTCGCACCACCTCAGCAAGATACCCAGCCAAACCGCCTAACTACCAAGGGAAAACTTGGTCGCCATACAGGAGAACACTGCGGAAATAATCCCAGTCCACACTCATGTGGACACCGCTCCAGCCCGCACTCTCCGAGCTCACAACCAGAACATAACTGACTGCTGCCAAGCTCGGCGAACAAAGAACCAGACCGCAAGCATCGCACGACCTACCGGACAGCCACCCGAGACTTGGTTTAGATACAGACCAAGTCCACACCACTGGCCAACCCGGCAAACTGAGCGGATAACCATCCTATCCGCCCGGCTACCCCAGGTAACAGACCGCCAGCCACATCAAGCCGGCCTGACAGGTCGCCGACCTCTGTCCGCACAGGCCGCGCAGATAGACCGCCCATGCCGCCCACTTTCACTTCAAAAATTTCACAACACTCCCACTTGAAGTGAGAAGTGCAGATCAGCCATAGCAATCCCCGTAACTGAGTAAATGGCCCCTTCGACAGCGGCTTCGTGAAGATGTCTGCGATGTTGTCCTCACTTCGCACATGTCTAACCACAAAAAACCCCTCCAACACCTTCTCCCGACTGAAACAGTGCTCAATTTCAATGCGCTTGGTCCGCACGTGATAAACTGGAATATTAACCAGTTTCAGGGCACTCTCATTGTCACCGCGTAGCAGAGTAGGACCGCGTACTTTTTCATGGACGTCCTCTACTAGCCTCCTAAGCCAGATGACTTCCCGAGCTGTCAAGGCCGAAGTCTTGTACTCTGATTCCATAGTAGAGACGGACACAGAATCATGTTTCTTGCTGCACCACGAGATTCTCGTTGATCCACATGTGAAGACGTAACCGGATGTTGACTTCCGTCGTCTGAATCTCCCCCATAATCAGCATTTGTATACCCGTGTAGGTTGAAGCCTGTGTCTCTCCCATAAAGGAGACCCATATCAGAATTGGACTTCACGTACTTCAGAATGCTCCTTGCCACCATCAGATGAGACTTCCGAGGTTTCGCAATATACCGACTTACTCGGCCTACAACATATGCAATGTCTGGCCTCGTAATCGTCAAGTAGATAAGATTCCCCACCAGAGCACGAAACACTAAAGATCTAGAAGTATCCTCCCCTCATCTCATCGAAGCTTGATGCCAACATCAAGTGGTTTAGAGCTGCTCTTCCCTTCCCGCATGCCGAATCGCTGAATGATCTAATCCGCATAGCCCCTTTGAGAAACGAGTATCCCACTTTCTTTCCTCTCCACCTCGAGTCCAAGGAAGTGGTGGAGCTCACCCAAGTTCTTCATCTCGAACCGAATGACTAGCTCTACCCTGAGCCTAGCTACCTCCTCCTCGGAGTTTCTCGTGACGATCATGTCGTCCACGTATAACAACACCAAGACATGAAGCTCCCCCTTCTTCTTGATGAACAAGCTCGAATCTGAATTAGAGGCAAAATAACCGCAAAATTGGAGGTATTCTGTCATCTTCTTATACCATGCCCTCGGAGCCTGCTTCAAGCTGTAAAGGTCTCTTCCTGAGCTTTCAGACGTATTCTGGACGATCTTCAGACACGAATCTAGGCGACTGAACCATGAAGATGTCTTTATCATTTTCTCGTAAAGAAAAGCATTCTTTACGTCCAGCTGCCACATCTTCCAGTCTTGGCAAGCCGCCAAGGCCATCACCACCCGAACTGAAGTCATCTTTGCCACATGACTAAACTTCTCTTCATAGTCTTCTCCGTACTACTGAGAAAATTCTCGAGCTACAAGGTGAGCCTTGTACCGCTCGATGCTCTTATCCTCCTTCTTCTTCAGCTTATAGACCCACTTGCACGTCACAGGAGTAACGCCTTCGACCTTAGGCACGATGTGTAACACCCCAAAATTCCATTTGGGTTTTAGGTTGGGTGACACGACCTGGGACACGAGCGTGTCCCAGGGAGTGTCATGCTTGGAGACGGAGGGAACACGCCAGGTGACACGGGCGTGACTCATCTGACACGGGCGTGTCAGTGGGCGTGTCCCCCTGTCGACAAACTGCGATCGACGATCGTCGAGTATGGGGTACACGACCTGTGACACGGGCGTGTCACAGGGCGTGTCCCGCTGTGTCGAGCAGTCGACACTGTTCTCTCGAGTAGGTGGAAAAGTACTTGAGTAAGAGGGGGGGGGGGTGACACGGGCGTGTCATCCCTGTGACACGGGCGTGTCCTTTCTGGGTACTCGAGTAGCTGGTTTTTTCTCGAGTAAGTCCTCTTGAGTAGATCTCGAGTGGGTAACACGCCCCGTGTCACGGGCATGACTAGGCTGACACGGGCATGACATGAGCGTGACATGGCGTGTCACCTTGTCGTGGATAAGTCAGAATGAGTCGGTTCGTGTACCGCTTAAGGTACACACCCTGTGACACAGGCGTATCACAGGGCGTGTTAGGCCGCGTTCAGACTTTTCTGGACAATTCTGAGCCGTTCGATTCCTTTATCCTAGATCCAAAGGCTAGACTCATTCCATGTGGAGAAAGGCCGGGAAAAAGGGATAAAACCTCTTCATCTTCATCTTCTCCTTCTTCTTCTTCTCATTCCAAGTCCAAGAAAGAGAGAGAAAAAGGGAGAGCAAGGGAAGGAGAGAAGGAAGGAAAGCTAGCTGTTGGAGGAGCTGCGGAGTGCGGATTGAAGATCGAGAACGGATTCGTGAAGGCAAAGCCGAGGCGGTGACTTCCATCCGGCTACTTCATGGCGCCGAAGCAATCTTCAAGGGTAACGATCTCCTTCTTGGATATCGAAGTCCTTTCTTTGTGCATGTGCGTGGAATCCTCCACCAAGAGGTGGATCGCGGAAGTGATTCCTTGGTTGAGTCTGCATCTAGAGTCGGAAGTGTGGAGTACGACATAGACATACTGTGTGAAACCCATCTGGACGGGTAGTTTGGATTGGTGTTAATCATGGGTAAACCGGAGAAGACTCCGTGGATTTGATGCTGTGAAAGGTTTATGCTTTGATTGAATGGTTGTGTATGGATGAATGAATGTTGGTTATGGATGTGTGGAGGCTTTGGTTAAGCTCCTGGTTATGTTGAGAGATCAATGGGTAGCATGGCTGAGGGAAACGTGGAATGAACCTGGCGTGTTACACCACATGGTGTGGGTTGATCTGTATTCGTGAGGATCGATGGGTGGTAATGTTTGGGAGGAAGTGAGGTGGACCCTACTTGCTGCACCACATAGTGTGGGTCGATCGGATGTAGGTGCGGGGTCGATGGGTGGCAATACCAGGGGAGCCTCGATAGACCTGGCTGCCACACCACATGGTGTGGGTCGATCTGCTCTGATTGTTTGTGAATGCTGCGAGGTAGTACCTCTGAGTGGTATGGACGGGATGTCGCCAATAGTGAGATTGGTGGAGTAGCATTGAACCGCCCAACCAACAAGTGAAGAGCCTCGATCGGCGGTGTATGACTGGTAGATCCGGTACACCAGAAGGTGCCCTGAGTGCCGAAGCGTATGGTGTAGACCAGTGTTTGTGATCTGATTGTGATTGATAGATTGATAGAGATTATGATATGTTTATGCATACAGAGAAGGAACCACTGCCCCGGATAAGGGGTAGGGTCGTTATAAGTGGTCAACTAATGCTGACCGTTACTTTGTTTTCTGTTTGGATTGGATGGCTAATTGCAGGTGTTGCTGCTTGAATTGAAATGAGCGGAATGGAAGGATTGCTGCTAAAGGCCCTCGAAGGCCGTGCGAAAACGTGGTTGGATTTCATGTGTGGCCAGTCTGCGTGCCGATGTACGAAAAATGTCTTTGTGCAAAGAGAAATTTGTAAGGCCTTAAGGCTAGTGTGTGAGTTGTATACATTCCTGATTTTGATATATAAATGTGGAATTTATATAAGAGTGGACATTCTCTGAGCTAAGTTCATTTAACTTAAAAGTGCTGCGCTAGAATGGATTGAGTTAAGATGCGAGTAGATTTTGATTTCCACAAGTAATTCTGCCGCTTGTCTGTGACATATGGCGTGGGGCCCTGGCCGGACCCACCGTTATATGCCACGTGACGAGTGGGGGCATTACAAAGTGGTATCAGAGCCAGGTTGAGATTATTTGGGAGGAGAGGATAGAATTGGACTCACGAATGTCCACTAGGAATGTATTTCATGCACATGAAGTGCGGACGTGTGTAGGCAATGTATAATTACTGTTATGACATGGATGCTTAATGGTGTTTTGTACATTGATAGGTTGCGAGGAGTGGTGCTGGGCAGTCGGAGCCCCAGCGATCTGATGAGTGCAGCACCCGTTGAAGCGCCTACGCCTCCTTCGGCGGAGACTATACGGGTGGTGACGGAGACGGTGCTTGCCGTGTTACAAGCACAACCTACTGAGCAGGCAAGGCCGGTAGGGGTGCCAGTACGGCCTAGTGCGAGGCAGGAGTGCGCTGAAGTTGTGGTGACTGAGCAAGGAGCAGATGAGCAGTTGAAATGGTTTATGGAGTTTCACACGTTTGCCGGCCCGTGCATTGGAAACGGACTTGAAATGATTGCAGGATAAAAAGAAATTGGCAATAGGAAAATCCAAATGCAACGTTCCACAATCAGAATAGTCGGAGTTTAGACGACGAGATAAGAAACGATTTAGGTCTACCAAAGCAACTCTGAGGCAAGGACGTATAGAAACACGCACATGTTTTCTTTGTGACAAGCAAGGACATTTAGCCAACTATTGTTGGAATGCCCCTGCAGTGAGTGAAAAGAAGACAGGTGCGTCTTATGAAGAAAAGGGTAAAGCAGTGACTGAATCATCTGCATCCCGGACGCAACCTCGATTGCATAATTTGGAAGTGCAAGAGCCGCAAAGCGCAATTGGTGAAGTTCAGCCTCGAGTGTTTAATTTGGCTTTGACACGCGAAATGCAAAATCGGGAGGCTGAGCGGAAGAAAGAATAATGACTTGTATCATTTTGGGGATGTAAATAATGTTGTATATGTTATTTGTCACGTTATAGGTTGAAATGTTGGTGCACCCTTGTGATATGGAAGTGATCGCTCGATTGTGATATAGCTCGATGGTGTGTTTGTTTTTTCGATCACTTTATAAATTTTGTGGCTGCATGTGCACAACTGGAAGTTAGGGATGTGCTGGATGTATGTGTTGTATGTTTGTTTTGTTTGTGCGATGCCTTAGGGTGAGACAAGCCGCGACCTCTGAGCTCAAACCCGGCTCGCCTCTTCGAGTGCTCGGTTGCAGTGGGTGCAACATTGTGTGAGTATGTGGCTGATGGAGTGAGCCAAATTTCGAGGACGAAATTCTTTGAAGAGGGGAGGATTGTAACACCCCAAAATCCATTTGGGTTTCAGGTTGGGTGACACGGCCTGGGACACGAGCGTGTCCCAGGGCGTGTCGTGCTTGGATGGAGTTGGGTATCTGGTCGACGATATTGGGTCGACGGAGGGAACACACCAGGTGACACGGCGTGTTAGTGGGCGTGTCCCCCTGGTCGACAAACTGCGCTCGATGATCGTCGAGTATGGGGTACACGGCCTGTGACACGGGCGTGTCGAGTAGTCGACACTGTTCTCTCGAGTAGGTGGAAAAGTACTCGAGTAAAGGGGGGGGGGGTGACACGGGCGTGTCATCCATGTGACACGGGCGTGTCCTTTCTGGGTACTCGAGTAGCTTATTTTCCTCAAGTATGTCCTCTCGAGTAGTCTCGAGTGGGTAACACGCCCCGTGTCACAGGCATGACTAAGCTGACACAGGCGCGACATGGGCGTGACATGGGCGTGTCACCTTGTCGTGGATAAGTCAGAATGAGTCGGTTCGTGTACCGCTTAAGGTACACGCCCTGTGACACGGGCGTGTCACAGGGCGTTTCAGGTCGTGTTCAGACTTTTCTGGACAATTCTGAGCCGTTCGATTCCTTATCCTGGATCCAAAGGTAGGCTCCTCCTTCCATGTGGAGAAAGGCCGGGAAAAAGGGGATAAAACCTCTTCTTCTTCATCTTCTCCTTCTTCTTCTCATTCCAAGTCTAAGAAAGAGAAAGAGAAAGGGAGAGCAAGGGAAGGAGAGAAGGAACGAAAGCTAGCTGCTGGAGGAGCTGCGGAGTGCGGATTGAAGATCCGAGAACGGATTCGTGAAGGCAAAGCCGAGGCAGTGACTTCCATCTAGCTATTTCATGGCGTCGAAGCGATCTTCAAGGGTAACGATCTCCTTCTTGGACATCGAAGTCCTTTCTTGTGCATGTGCGTGGAATCCTCCACCAAGAGGTGGATCGCAGAAGTGATTCCTTGGTTGAGTCTGTATCTAGAGCGGAAGTGTGGAGTATTGTAACGCCCCAAAATTGTATTTGAGTCGGTCGCGAAAAAGGGATTTTTGGTGCCTGTATAGGGGTACACGGCCTAGGACACGGGCGTGTCCAAGGCCGTGTCTGGCTGGTGATTTTTGGCCGTTTTCATCTCGAGAAGGACACGGCCAGGAACACGGCCAGCTGACACGGGCGTGTCATTGGACACGGCGTGTCATTGGACACGCGTGTGCCTACCCGTGTCAGTACCCGTGTGCAGTTGGGTCGTGTCGGTTGGCGTGGCGGTTATACGTGACACGCCCCCGGACACGGGCGTGTCGAGAGACCCGACATGGGCGTGTCAGGTTGGACACGGGGTGTCTGAGCCAGTGTGCCTTTTCTATGTTCGACGATCGTGACTGGATCGAGGCACACGGCCTGGGACATGGTCGTGTGCCAAGCCGTCTTCGGCCCAGGTCTGGGAAATTTTGTGCAGATCTGAGCCGTTCGTTTTCTTTAATTAAGATCCAACGGCCCAGATGATTTCCTGCTCTGTTAGGCCGGGAATAGGGGAGTTAGTCCCTCATTTCTCTCCAAGGCTTTCTCTTTCCAAGGTGTAAGAGAGAAGAGGAAGAAGAAGGAGGTTTCCCGCCACCGGCGGAGCATCGGAGCACCGTTTCGAAATCTGAGAGCGGATCCGTGGAGGAAAGGTCGTTGCGAAGAGTTCTGTCCGCATAGTTTTTCCATGGCGCCAAAACAGACTACAAGGGTAACGATTCTTAACTTGAGCATGTGAAGCTCTTTCTTTCTACATAGGGAATCCCGCTACCGCGAGTGTGCGTTGAGTGCGTGGTGTTCCTTGGGGTTGATGTGAATAGTCCCCTTGTGTTGCATATAGAGTCCGAAATCGTAAGTACGGGCATAGGCATTGTGTGTGAAGCCTACCCGACGTGTATCGTCTGAATCGGTGATGTTGCATTTGATATGATTTGCCGAGAAAACTTCGTGCTTTGGGTTTTTCGGGTTTCTACGCGGTAGATTGCAGCAGGGATCCTTGGAGGTTAGCTTCAAGGCACACCGGAAAATTGAGCGGAAACGTGTTCTGCTAACTTGGCGGTCTGGGAACCGGCCTTGATCATAACTGGGTTATGAGATTGTTTGGAAAATTTTGGGATCCGAGAGAAGCTTGGCCCGCGCGTAGAACTTAAAGTGTATATGCGGCGTGAGCAACAGGCAAGTGGAATTGGACCTAGGCTATGTGAAACGGTGCGAGAAATCCGAAAAGGGCACTGGCCGTTGGCATAGTCGGGAGCCTTAGACTAGACAGGGTCAGAAAGGCTAAAATGCTCACTTGGTTGCCATCTTTGGGATGGTGGTGAAGACACTGTTATGTCAGGATTCACCGTTAATGTGCCCTGAGTGCACGGAGTGTTTGGCCGTGCGAGCCTACACCTGTGGCGAAATATATAGTTGCACTTTATTATTTAGCCGGGCTAATGTTATGCAGGGAAAGAGCACCGCCGTCCCGAGTAAGGGGCGGGGTCGTTATAATTTGGTCGGCTTTTTGGCTGACCGTTGCTTTGTTTGCCCACCATGCGGTGGAATGTGCTTGCAGGTGCTGCGGAACAGAGTACCAAATAGCGGGCTGGAGCCCATGTTGCTGTGCTGGCCCTAGAACGTCGTAGAATAGTTGTTTTTTACTTTTATCATGTGTGGCCGGCCCTGCGAGCCGATGTATGTAAGCCATGTTTTATTAAGTGAACATTTGTAAGGCCATAAAGCCATGTACCTTTTCAGTGTATTTGGGTTCATTCCTGTGGTTGTGGTCGTGGACATTCATTTTATATTGGATTTAAGATTTGGGTTCTTTCAAATTTAAAAGCGTCCGCTAGAATGTTCTGTGTAGGACGAGTAGTCTTAATTGGATGTTTGAATATTCATTTGATAATCCTTCTGACCGTCTGTGGTATATGACGTCGGGTTCCAGCTGGACCTTCTGTTATATGTCATGCGACAGATGATGGTGTTACAATTTGGTATCAGAGCTCTGGTTACGGTCAGGCTTGAATGAATTCGTGGGAGAATTCTTTTAAGTGGTGGTGAGCACTTGTGTGCGTCATCATTATAACATCACAAAGAACCCATGAATGTCCACTTAGGAATGGAAAATACACTTGTGTTGAGGAACCTGCGTGTTCCTATAGTTGCTTTTTGTAATTTTGTTTAGTCACTTATTGATATTTTGTACGACTATAAGTGACCGGGAGTGGCGCAGAGCTGACAGAACATCTGGTTTCTGAGGATTATAGTGCACCCAGCGTCGTGCTTGAGACCCCTCCATCGTTTGAAACCATAAGAAGAATCGTTGAAGTGGTGCTCGATGTGACTAGTGCACAACAGGGAAGCAATGCGCAACCCTTTGTCCCTGTGATGATTTCAATGTCGGTGGGGTGTTGGATCAAAGGACTTTAAGAAGGCCAGCAGACCAGCAGTTGAACATGTCCTAGTGCAGGGTACGCACTCAGTCGATGAGTATTTGCAGGTGTTTCCTTTTCATAAGCCGCTACCCATGCTTTGAATTGGAGAACGAACAGTCTATAGTTGATAGATTCTATAATGGGCTGCGTGGTGAGCTGCGAATCCTACTGGTAGGACCAAAACTATTGGGATTCCGAGCCTTGGTGGAGTCGGCTAGATCGTTGGAAGTAGATTTGGGGAGGATTTACCCGATGCCAGTGAGTAGGGTATTGAACTCTGCAAATATTAGGAGGACTACATCCCGCAGAACGTCCAAAAAGCTAGGGGGCTAAGGCTAGGACTAGCAAAGTTATGTACAACTGTCGAGCTTGTGGCAAGAAAGGACACTTTGCCCGAGAATGTTTGAATGGTGCTCAGAAGATTAAGGAAGCTATGTCCAGAGCAGGTGAGGACTCTAGTACTAAGAAACCACAGTTTAAAGAAGCCAAGTTCAAAGTCGATGTCCGCAGATGGAATAAGAAGCTGAAGACCTTCGAACTCAAAGCCCATTCGTCTGAGTGCGTTGGGGGCAACCACAAGTCGAGTCCCAGGAGCTTGCTATATCTGCGGAAAAGTGGGGCATTTTTCTGTAGCTGTTGGAATGAACGCTTTATGTCCGAGAGGAAGCCTAATGTGTACAGGCTGGGTCAGCAAGAGGCCAGAAAGCATGCGGTCGTGGTAACAAGTGAGGTTTAAAATTCTAGCATTTAGCTTTAACACTTGTTGCCTTTGTGCATGTTAGCCTAAACCACTTGTGCTAAGCTTTGTTCTGAATTTCGTTTATCCGACGGGAGCACCGTTCGTTAAAGGGGGCTTCGCGTCTCCATTTGCCCCAAAGGAATTGTATTGCGTGTCGGAGTACATCTTCCGATGGCAAAAGACATAATGGATGTGTTGTTGACTAGTAGTGCTCAATGCGCGCAGATAGAATCTGTTGTGTTTTAGGTCTGCATTGTGAGTCAAAAGTTTGATTTGCAAGCGTTGTTACTACCGCTAGGAGAGTTCAACGTGATCTTTTGTATGGTCATGCTCTCGGAGCAGCAGGCATACGTTGATCGAAGTTGCTAGTGGGTCAGTTGAGAGCTAGTCATGGGACGAAATTTGCGGGCGTGAAAGGGGGTCGAGTAAGACGATGATGTCTGCCCCTCATGTGGTTAAGGTGGTTCGGTGTAGTGCCAAACCGGTGTCACGCTCTCCGTATCATATAGCGCCAAAAGAGATGGCAGAGTTAAAGGTGCAACTGCAAGAGTTGTTGGAGCAAGGATATGTGCGTCCAAGTTCGTCGTCTTGGTGCGCACCAGTTCTTTTCGTTAAGAAGAAAGATGGGAGCATGCGACTTTGTATCGACTACCGGAATTGAACAAGCTTACGAAAAGAATAAGTATCTGATTCCCAGATTGACGATCTATTTGATCCGTTGGTTGGGTCAACAGTGTATTCGAAGTTAGATCTGAAGTCCGGATACTACCAGTTGAGGATAAGGGAGAGCGACATCCCAAAGACAGCATTCGATACGCGGTTTGGGCATTACGAGTTCACGATCATGCCGTTTGGTTGACGAATGCGCCATCCATATTTATGGATCTGATGAACATGACGTTCAGAGAGTACCTGGATCGTTTCGTGATAGTATTTACCGATGATATCCTGGTGTATTCGCAGTGCGAAGAGGATCACTACAATCATCTACACATGGTGTTGGAGACGTTAAGAAGGAATCAGTTGTATGTTAAGTTCTCCAAGTGTGAATTCTGGTTATCCTCGATAGCATTCCTTGGTCATGTTGTCAGTGGAAAGGGATAGTTGTGGATCTGGCGAAGATAGTGGCGATACGATAGTGGCCTACTTGACTATAGTGGCAGAGGTCCGGATTTTTCTGGGGCTTGCTGGCTACTACAGGCACTTCGATAGAACTTCCCGCGGATAGCGCTACCACTCACGACGTTGACTAGGAAGGATCAAAAGTTTGTGTGGTCTTCGGAGTGCGAACAAGCTTTTGAAGAGTTGAAGAGGCGGTTGACCAAGACGTCTATTTTATGTTCGCAAATGGAATCGAAGGTTCGAGATCTATAGTGATGCTTCGAGTAGTGGTTTGAGCTGTGTTCTGCTACAGCATGAGAGAGTGATAGCATATGGTTCACGACAACTGAAGGTTCATGAGAGGAATTATCCAGTCCACGACTTAGAGTTAGCGGCCATGATATTTGCTCTAAAGCTTTGGAGGCACTACCTGTACGGTGTGAAGGTCGATATTTACACCGATCATAAGAGTTGAAATTACCTATTGGACCAAAAGGATCTGAACATGAGGCAACAGAGGTGGATGGAGTTCTTAGGGGACTACACCTTCAAGATTCATTTTGCCTGGGAAGGGAAATGCAGTGGCGGATGCGTTGAGTCGCAGGACTCCGGCGCAGGCCAACTGGTTATCGGTACATGATGAGAGATTGGTCCATGAGTTGGAGGCTTTGGAGATATCTTGCGTCGACAAGCAGTCTAGTGCCGAAGCGAAATTGTTTTGGACAGAGGTGCAGTGTGACCTAACGGATAGAGTTCGCGGGCTTTGGTTCAGGATAGCAGCATGAAAAAATCTTGGATGAATCTTTGGATGGGTCAAATTCCCAGTTTGTGGTTGAAGATGGTTTACTAAGGAAGGACGGTCACCTATGCGTTCCTAGTGCGGATAATCTTCGGGAGGAGTTGATGTATGAGACTCATCATACCAAGTACTCAATCCACCCGGAAGCACGAAGATGTATAGAGACATGAAGAAATTATTCTGGTGGCCGGGTTTGAAGAAGGATGTAGCACTTTATGTGGCCAAGTGCCGTACTTGTGCATTGGTGAAGGTGGAATGCCAGAAGCCCGGAGGTTTCTTGAAATTCCTTCCTATCCCAGAATGAAATGTGATGACATATCTATGGATTTTGTGCATGGCTTGCCGAAGTCGCAGAAGGGAAACGACGCCATATGGGTGGTCGTAGATGGTTGACAAAGGTGTCAACTTTATTCCGAACAAGAAGGAAGATCCGGTGAAAAAGTTAGTCAAACTCTACGTGGATAATATTGTACGATTGCATGGTGTGCCCCCGCAGTATTTTAGTGATCGAGATGGACGCTTCACGTCGAATGACTGGAGGTTGGTGCATAGTCTGTTGGGTACTAAGCTAAAGTTCAGTACAGCCTTTCACCCGCAGACGGATGGCCAAACCGAGAGGGTCAACCGAACGATGGAAGACATGCTTCGCATGTGCGTCCTAGATTTTGGAAAGCAGTGGGCAGATCACCTATACATGGTGGAGTTTGCGTACAACAACAGCTTTCAGGCAAGTATTGGAATGACGCCTTTCGAGGCCTTATACGGGAGGAAGTGTTGTACGTCGTTGTCTTGGTTGGAGGCACAAATCGAAGTTGTATAAACGTCAAGCGGTGGAAGACGCCACTTCAATGATACGGACAATTCAGGAAAGATTGAAGATCGCTCAGGACAGGCAGACAAATATTACAACGCCAAGCATAGGAACGTGGAGTTCAATGTTGGCGACATGGTGTATCTAAAAATCAAGCCTTCAAGGGTGTATCGCGGGTTCGACGATTGAAGAAATTGAGTCTGAGATACCTTGGACCATTTGAATCCTGGAGCGTGTTGGCGAGGCGGCGTATAGATTGAAGCTGTCGGCGGAATTGAGTGGGCTGCATGACGTGTTCCACGTATCGGTGTTGTGTAAGGCAGTGCAAGAGCCTTCGCAGATCATTGCGGATAATCAAGTACCAGTTGATTATGAGTTGACCACAAGGGTCAAGCTAGTACGTATTGAAGATGTTGCAGTCAAGCGACTCCGCAACAAGGAGGTTCGAATGGTTAAAGTCCGTTGGGACATTGCTGACGTGAGGAGCTTTCTTGGGAGCGAGAGCAAGCTATGTTGGAGGAATACCCCGAGTTATTCCACTCAGTATCATTTAGATTTAGATTTGTGTACATTTATTTAATTTCTGGACGAAATTCCTAAGTGAGTGAGATTTGTAACGCCCCGAAAATTGTATTTGAGTCGGTCGCGAAAAAGGGATTTTTGGTGCCTGTATAGGGGTACACGGCCTAGGACACGGGCGTGTCCAATGCCGTGTCTGGCTGGTGATTTTTGGTCGTTTTCATCCCGAGAAGGACACGTACAGCCAGGAACACAGCCAGCTGACACGGGCGTGTCATTGGACACGGGCGTGTGCCTACCCGTGTCAGTACCCGTGTGCAGTTGGGTCGTGTCGGTTGGCGTGGCGGTTATACGTGACACGCCCCCGGATGCGGGCATGTCGAGAGACCCGACACGGGCGTGTTGGTTGGATACGGGCGTGTCTGAGCCCGTGTGCCTTTTCTGTGTTCGACGATCGTGTCTGGATCGAGGCACACGGCCTGGGACACGGCCGTGTGCCAAGCCGTGTTCGGCCCAGGTCTGAAATTTTGTGCAGATCTGAGCCGTTCATTTTCTTTAATTAAGATCCAACGCCCAGATGATTTCCTGCTCTGTTAAGGTCACGAATAGGGGAGTTAATCTCTCATTTCTCTCCAAGGCTTTCTCTTTCCAAGGTGTAAGAGAGAAAAGGAAGAAGAAGGAGGTTTCCGGCCACCGGTGGAGCATCGGAGCACCGTTTCGAAATCTGAGAGCGGATCCGTGGAGGAAAGGTCGTTGCGAAGAGTTCTGTCCGCGTAATTTTTCCATGGCGCCAAAACGGACTACAAGGGTAACGATTCTCACTTGAGCATGTGAAGCTCTTTATTTTTGCATAGGGAATCCCGCTCCTGCGAGTGTGCGGTGAGTGCGTGGTGTTCCTTGGGTTGATGTGAATAGTCCCCCTTGTGTTGCATATAGAGTCCGGAATCGTAAGTACGGGCATAGGCATTGTGTGTGAAGCCTACCCGGGCGTGTATCGTCTGGATCGGTGATGTTGCATTTGATATGATTTGCCGGAGAAAACTCCGTGCTTTGGTTTTTTGGGTTTCTATGCGGTAGATTGCAGCAGGGATCCTTGGAGGTTAGCTTCAAGGCGCACCCGGAAAATTGAGCGAAAACGTGTTCTGCTAACTTGGCGGTCTGGGAACCGGCCTTGATCATAACTGGGTTATGAGATTGTTTGGAAAATTTTGGGATCCGAGAGAAGCTTGGCCCGCGCGTAGAACTTAAAGTGTATATGCGGCGTGAGCAACGGCAAGTGGAATTGGACCTAGGCTATGTGAAACGGTGCGAGAAATCCGAAAAGGGCACTGGCCGTTGGCATAGTCGGGAGCCTTAGACTAGACAGGGTCAGAAAGGCTAAAATGCTCACTTGGTTTCCATCTTTGGGGTGGTGAAGACACTGTTATGTCAGGATTCACCGTTAATGTGCCCTGAGTGCACGGGGTGTTTGGCCGTGCGAGCCTACACCTGTGGCGAAATATATAGTTGCACTTTATTGTTTAGCTGGGCTAATGTTATGCAGGCAAAGAGCACCGCCGTCCCGAGTAAGGGGCAAGGTCGTTATAATTTTGTCGGCTTTTGGCTGATCGTTGTTTTGTTTCCCATCATGTGGTGGAATGTGCTTACAGGTGCTGCGGAGCAGAGTACCAAATAGCGGGCTGGAGCCCATGTTGCTGTGCTGGCCCTAAACATCGTAGAATAGTTGTTTTTTACTTTTATCATGTGTGGCCGGCCTGCGAGCCGATATATGTAAGACATGTTTTATTAAGTGAACATTTGTAAGGCCATAAGGCCATGTACCTTTTCAGTGTATTTGGGTTCATTCCTGTGGTTGTGGTCGTGGACATTCATTTTTATATTGGATTTAAGATTTGTTTCTTTCAACTTTAAAAGCTTCCGCTAGAATGCTCTGTGTAGGACGAGTAGTCTTAATTGGATGGTTTGAATATTCATTTGGTAATCCTTCCGACCGTCTGTGGTATATGGAGTCGGGTTCCAGCTGGACCTTCTGTTATATGTCATGCGACAGATGTGGGTGTTACAAGTACGGCATAGGCATATTGTGTGAAGCCCATCTGGACGGGTAGTCTGGATTGGTGATGATCATGGGTAAACCGGAGAAGTCTCCGTGGATTTGATGCTGTGAAAAGTTTATGCTTTGATTGAATGGTTGTGTATGGATGAATGAATGTTGGTTATGGATGTATGGAGACTTTGGTTAAGCTCCTGGTTATGTTGAGAGATCAATGGGTAGCATGGCTGGGGGAAACGTGGAATGAACCTGGGGTGTTACACCACATGGTGTGGGTTGATCTGTATTCGTGAGATCGATGGGTGGCAATGTTTGGGAGGAAGTGAGGTGGACCCTACTTGCTGCACCACATAGTGTGGGTCGATCGGATATAGGTGAGGGGTCGATGGGTGTCAATGCCAGGGGAGCCTCGATAGACCTGGCTGCCACACCACATGGTGTGGGTCGATCTGCTCTGGTTGTTTGTGAATGTTGCGAGGTAGTACCTCTGAGTGGTATGGGCGGATATCGCCAATAGTGAGATTGGTGGACTCGATTGAATCGCCCAACCAACAAGTGAAGAGCCTCGATTGGCGGTGTATGACTGGTAGATCCGTACACCAGAAGGTGTCATGAGTACACGAAGCGTATCGTGTAGATCAGCATTTGTGATCTGACTGTGATTAATAGATTGATATAGATTATGATATGGCTATGCATACAGAGAAGGAACCACTGCCCCGGGTAAGGGGTAGGGTCGTTATAAGTGGTCAGCTAATGCTGACTGTTACTTTGTTTTCTGTTTGGATTGGATGGCTAATTGCAGGTGTTGCTGCTTGAATTGAAATGAGCGGAATGGAAGGATTGATGTTAAAGGCCCTCGAAGGCCGTACGAAAACGTAGTTTTATTTTATGTGTGGCCGGCTTGCGTGCCGATGTACGAAAATGTCTTTGTGCAAAGAGAAATCTGTAAGGTCTTAAGGTCAGTGTGTGTGAGTTGTATACATTCCTGGTTTTGATATATAAATGTGGAATTTATATAGGAGTGGACATTCTCTGAGCTGAGTTCATTTAACTTAAAAGTGCTACGCTAGAATGGATTGAGTTAAGATGCGAGTAGATTTTGATTTCCACAAGTAATTCTGCCGCTTGTCTGTGATATATGGCGTTGGGCCCCGGCCAGACCCACCGTTATATGCCACGTGACGAGTGGGGGCGTTACACGAGGTCTCATGTCTCATTTTTCCTGAGGGCAGCCATCTCCTCATCCATGGCGTTATCCCACTTCTTGACTCCAGTGGCATCTTCAAAGCTAGAGGGCTCTCGCTCATTCAGAGGGCTTGTGAAGAAACAAAGACTAAGCTCATTGTGTTTCCTACGCAATAACGAGTTGGTGGTTTGATGGTCCTCTTCGATCTCGAGCACACTAGGAGCATCGCTCCCCCTGCTTCTTCTGAATCAGCTCCGTTCCCGGGCACACTAGGAGCATCGCTCCCCCTGCTTCCTGAACCAGAAGCCTCCACCCTAGAGCTAGAAACACCTGGAGCTCCTGGCGACAAAGACAGCTCCACCAGAAGATCCTTAGCAGCCTCCTCTTGCCCGCCATCTGATCTGCTTTCCTGCAGCTCCACAGAGGAGCCACCTCCATACGACGTCAACTCATTGAAGACCACGTTTCTTGAAACAACGAACTTCTTCATCACTGGATCCATACACTTCCATCCATTCTTCCGCTCATCATAGCCCATGAAGACAAGCTTCCTCACCTTCGCATCCAACTTTATCCTGAGAGCATCTGGGACATGTACGTAGCAGGTAGATCCAAACACCCGAAGGTGTTCTACGCTGAGCTTCTCCTTAAGCATCATCTCATAAGGAGACTTCAGGTTGATTAGACGCAGAGGCATCTGATTGATGACATAGGTAGCACATGTCATTCCTTCCACCCAGAAGGACCTTAGAATGCCTTTGACATGAAGCCAAAGGTCTCCGTCAGATGACGGATCTTTCACTTTGCTACTCCATTTTGTTGTGGAGTATGAGCACAAGTGGGCTCCCTTTAGATGTCGTGCTTCCTGCAGAAGTGAGAACTCAGATGAAACGAACTCACCTCTGTTGTCTGTTCTCAACTTCTTGACCCGCAGGCCAAGTCGACCCTGCACCAGCTCCTTGAACTCCACAAACAAACGGAACGCACCCGACTTCTCCTTCATTAAATATACCCAATTGTACCTCGAGTAGTCATCAACCAACACTAGCATGTACCTGCTGTCTTTGAGGCCGGCGGTGACAGTCGACCCCATCAGATCACCATGAATACACTCCAATGGTGTTTTACTTCTGGTCTGCGACTTGTCAAACGGAAAGCGATGAGGCTTACCATATTGACACCCTGCGCAGTCATGGCCGTCGCCGAAGGATGGAAACTTAGGCAAGACTTTTACAAGGCTCTACACTGCCATGGTTTTGAGCTTGTCCATCCCAACGTGACTCAGCCACTCATGCCAGATAGCAGCACTATCGTTGGCCCTCATCCGACCAACATAGGAACTTGTTGATAATACAAACAAGTCTCTTACCCTTCTCCCTACATGAGCAACGTCAGCCTTAACTGCTGACACATTGCATAGAAACTTCACTTCTATTGGGCAAACATAATGTAGAAATCTGTATCTACTGCAATTGTCACTGAGAAGAGTTTCTTCTTCATGCCCGGTACGTGATACACACTTCTCAAGGTGAGTGGACCCTTATCACTACCTAAAGAAACCACACGCTCCTTATCTATTGCATGAACAGTATCATCAACAGTTATGATGACTTCATTGCCTGAGAATGTTCGCAGAGAAGAGAACTTTGACTCGTCCCCAGTGAGGTGATGACCACACCCCGGGTCAACTATCCAGTCATCTTTATTGTCGACGGAGGACAAGGCACGGACACACGTGCCCGTCATGAATGCACATCCCCATCCGGCTTCTTCAGTACTAGAACTAACCTCCTCTTTGTCTACAATATGCCCAGGCTGCAGCTTGACCTTGCAGTCCTTCTTGAAGTGACCTGGCTGGTTGCACTTGTAGCACTTAAGTCAATCCTTCTTTTTCTTCCAGTCACGCTTAGGAGCAGCACTCCTTTCTTGTTGATAAGAAGTTGAAGGACCATCACCAGCATCGTTCTTCTTCTTCTCCCATCACTTCTTCTTCTCTGAGAAGAGCGCCTCACTACCTCCTTCAGAGATAGTGACTCCAGTCATCTGTCTCGCCAAGCTCTCCTGCGAAGCTAGTAGGTTCTTCAGCTCCAGCAAAGATGGCTGAGTGGCTCAGCCTTGAACTGAAGTGACAATGGCCACATATTCCTTCGACAACTGATACGCGCAAAATAGAGCTTGAAAACGCAAGTATACGTGCCGTACAAGTAATACAGAGTGAGTGAGATCGTTCCCACGGAGAAGTGATGGGTTTAGTGCTTACAATTACCAGCTACACCGTTTCTATGAATCCAAGTAAAACGATTAATTTTTTTTTGAAAATAGATTAAAACTTTTAGATAAATATTAAAACTAATTTAACTAGATGTTAAAGTAATTTCTTAGCAATTAGAGAAAATAGCCTTGCATTTCTGATTTCATATGTGTAACATGATGGTGATAAAATAAATATTTCATTTGGTTGAACTTTGAATTATCTTGCGATGATTTTTAAAGAAGAAACTTTTATCTCTCGATACAAGGAGTCTTAATATCTACGCAACCCTAGTTATCTCTAACTTAGGAAAAACGAAAATATTATGAAGTGCAAGAATCAAATTCGCAAGCATAAAAAGGAAATATCTTTCACTTTTCAAAACTCAATAGATCTTGTGATGCACGCACGTTTCTCCTCTCTCGACTCTTGAAACGCCGTAAAAATAAAGAAATGTTGGTTAATGATTCACATTGCTCATCTCTCGATTCTCGCACTGCGATAAACTAGCCCTTAAATTAACGTTACGCCGCTCTTCTCTCGATTCTCGCGGCGCAATATAATAAAAAGACATGATCCAACAATTTCACCATAAAAATCACAAGATTTATAAAGATAATCACAAACAACCCAAAATCAAAGATGTTCATCATCAAAATACACATACTACTCTCATCATGCAAGACTAGAGAGTTTTAGTTCATGACTGCGGGAAAATAACACAAAACTGAAGAGATCTTACTAAACATTTCGAAAGAAATGCGAATCTTCCCTTCTCCAGTGATGTGGAAGCGTTTCCTTCAGCCCGAATGCCAAGACTGGACTGGTTTTTCCTCCACGAATTCCTCTCCCTGCAGTTTTTCTCCTCTAATGGCTGTCAAAGAATAGAAATGAATCCCCCTTTTATGGCTGAAATTTTCCTCTTTTAAACTTCCCTTTTTCTCCTCCTAGTGGGCCCCACATCCAGTCATTTTAAAATGCTGAACGGATGCTTTGAAATAGGTTGTAACTGTCCAAAACTTGGCATTTTCGGATTTGAATTTCCTGTAACTGTCAGAAATGTTGTGAATATGTTGCAACATTTCTGGTTCTGTTTTTCTGCACAGTTTGACCTGCCAGATTTTTTGAGAATATGTTGCAACATTTTTCCCAGATTTTTCACAATACTTAGCCTTCAATCCTTGACTTAAATTCTCCCCGAATCCTATCATAAAAACATATAAATAATGAGAGTACAAACATTTTGACTCCAAATCATGCGGTAATTGGATTTTATCTACTTTTCATGCATAAATATCACATAACATGGCTAAAAATGGTTAAAATAGGGATGAAGATAACTTCTTTTTGTGAAGTTATCACACCCCCATGTTTAGTTCTTTGCTAGTTCCTAGCAAAGGTAAATCATTGTAAATCATGATATGACAAAGGTTTATGACAGTATAATTTCATTCCGTCTACTCTTCATTATAAGTTACCCAAAATAGCTTCAAGTAATTCTCATTAACTGATGCTAGACTTGCTAGTCCATAAGAATTCAAACTTTCATAATTCTATTAGATAGATATAAGATAAGGCTCAATTAAGAATTCAAGTGTTATATGTGATGCCCTTAACAATTTGTCTACATCCCTTACAATTTATTTTCGATAAACTTCGTCACCAATATGATAGATCAAGAGTAGTCTAAGGCTTTGATATGACCTCTACATGAGTTTGGTAGAAACCGATGCCAATAAAAACGACTTGATGAATTTTGGAGAGGTGGGTAGCCATTGATTCTAATTAATTAACTTAGTAGCTTGCCAACTTATGGGGTTTAACTTTCAATAATTTTTTTCTTTCTTTTGATATTTGTACAGTTGAGATCATTCTAAGTAAGCTGGCGCTAACTTAGGCCACATATCACTATGCTATATATATATATATCCATTTTTTTGATCATAGTTGGGATCATTCCAAGTAAGCCAGAGCTAACTTAGGCCACATGTCACTATGATATACAAAATTTTTTTTTTAACACCCATAAGTGGTCAGTCTACTAGCTAAGGAACATAGAGAAATGAATAATCAAGTCTTTAAGCTCAAAAGTAAGATGTGATGGCAACAAAGGTAAGGATTTACGTGGAAGCAAGGTTAACTACGTACGCTCAATATATTGGCGACTATCATTGAATTAGAACATACTCGATCTAATCCCATTAGGATCCGAAGTTACTTAAATAAATTAAAAGGGGGTAAACACTTTTAAGAACTATAGTGCATGAATGTCAGATAGATTTCTTAATCGGGCTTTAACCAATCAATCTAATTATAATTTAATAGTCTGACTCATAGGACTGACTCGTCTAACCTTACAATTAATTTGAAAAACTTGAATAGATTTTTTTTAATAATAAAAAAAAATGAAGAGCAGACATTTCTAAAATATACCCCATAAAAGATTTGTCAAGCAAGGTATAGAAGGACATGCCCCCATACTTGAACCTTTACTAGTCCCTAGTAAAGCAGTTGTAGCAAATATAATAGCCTTGTATGCGATTGCGAACTTCATAAATCATAAGAGTGGAATAAAAAGACAGTTTCACATGTGAGTCGCCAGCATATAAAGAGTTTGCATTAAAACAGTGAAGGTATTGAGTAACAGGTATAGCTTCACGGCATGAAAACATATAGCAATAATTCATGAAAACAACATTTCAGGAACCAGAAAAATGCAGCTCGGGAAGTGATCATCCACAGTGCAACAAGTAACAGTTACAAAGATTAGAGCTAGAAAATAAATAACCAAGTAATACGTAAACGGTACTTATCATTCAGTTAATAGCATGCAGTTCAAGAAGTTCAACAGTAGAGATATTTCCCAAAAAACAAACAAACATATCAGCAGTAATAGTGCAAAGTAAATTTCCCAGATCTGAGTAGTGGAGTGTCAACCATCCTCCTCATCGTCGTCAGCGTCATCGACTTCGTCCGAGTCGTCATCGTCCAAAATTCTTTCATTTCGTCGTCTCCGCCAGATGCAAAGACTGCATCCTCCTCAACCGCTTCTGTTTCTTCATGTGGATCAGGCGAGGATGCTGCCTCCTTTCCCTTAGAAGTAGAGGGTTTGTTGTCATACCAAGCAGGATTCACATCGTGGACTGCTATCTTGTCCTCAGGTACGTTCAAATGGCGGAGAATGGCTACTTGATTGTGATGTAAAATGTTTAAATGCGAGACTATATCACGATGTTGTTGGCGCTGATATTTGGCGGTGCCTTGCAAATATTTAAATATGATTGGACAATCCGGGGGATTTGGGGAAAGTGGTGGTGGAATTGGAGGTTGGGTGGTTTTGCTCGAAGATACAGTAGGGCGTTGTTTCTGAGCGGATTTGGGGGGTGGCTCCTCTGAAGATACTCTAATATAGGAGGAAATGACAGAAAACGTGATTGGCCGACCTACAATGGTGGTAGTGTCCGTGTCGGTGAGAGATACCCCGGCGTAACGGCACAATGATGTGATGAGTGTGGGAAACCACAGCTGAGTTCCCCCCTCCGTTTTGACCTTTTTTTGGATTTGACTGGAAATAATATGTCCTACATTAATGGGAATCCCTTTTATAATGCTATGTAAATGCAAGCCCTATCAAAGGAGACATGGTTGGAGTGCTTCGTCGGCATAACACTTGAGTTTACGAACAGTAGCCAAACTTTAGCTTCACGAGTAAAAAGAGCCGAATGCAGGACATGTGAAGATTCATTAACCCACGTGATGTTTTTAGTGAGGCTCAATGTGGTGGCGATATCATATGGGTTAGAAGTTCTAACAGACTCAAATACATCACAATCCAGATTTGCTAAGTCAAAGTAGGAGTTTATACCTTCCGCGGAAAATCAACTTCCTTCCCCCGTATATGAATTTTTCCGTCCATGTGGAACTTGGCGTTGGCGTAGAATTCGTACATCCACGGTAAGACAGCGTCAGTGCGGGGATGGCAGAAGGAGGTCCAGCCGAACTTGTCTATCTGCCGCACATAAGCTTGACTCCAACCACGAACTTCAAGTTGAAACCCTCTTTCATAGATGACGGGCTTTACCTTAAGCAATTCGTAGCGAGCCATGGCTTCGTCGTTGATGAATCTTGAGTTCTTGTGCGCCGCCACCGCCTTCTCTCTACCTTTCTTGGGGGTCATGATACTTCCTGATAGGACTGCGAGAGGGGGGTATTTCCTGAACGGTGGCTGTCGAGGGGTTGTTGCCGGCGGCAGATGAGTCGAAGCGGGGCGAGAAAGAGGATTTGCTGTTGCCGGCGGATGAGTCGGAGGGGAGAGACAGAGGATTTAGGGTTTCCTGGAGCAAAGGGTTCAGGGTAGCAGCGGATTTGGGGGTATCGTGCTTTTAATAGCCGGCGGATAGTAAATGCACGGCGTGATTAAAACCCGATCAGCGGATTTGGAGGGGATAAATGGGTTAAAAAGGTTAACTTATGCTAATTGAACCGGCTAAGTAGGTTAAAAAATTAATAATCAATTAGACAGCCGGTTCAAATAAATCCCGCAGGCAGCCGGGTTAAATTAAGCAGTTGAACCGGCAACCACCTGAATTTCCGCTTTTGTAAGAGAACAAGGCAGAGAAATTTATGTTGCAACATTTTTCGAAAATGTTGCAACATTTTTTTCTGAGCTAATTTCGAGCCTTGGCTAGAGCCGAATGAAGGGGAAATGCGGTTTTAAGCATTCGAGACCATAGGATTTCAGTCATGCATCATTTTTTTTCTTTTTGAAATGAATTCTTGAGAGAAATAGAAACAAACAAAACAAAAATAACAATAATAATAAAGAACTTAACATTAAAATTTGGGGTTGTCTCCCCAAACGCCTTAGTTAATGTCCCGGCTGGACATTCAGCGGCTCGAAAATTTTATTTCAAGTGTATGAACGATATTGCTCGTTAATTTTCGTTTCCTAAATAAGCCTTAAGACGTCCGCCATTGACCTTAAACTCCGAATGATCTTTTTCATTGATGATAGTAACGACCCCATAAGGAAGCACTTCCTTTACCCGAAACGGGCCCGACCACCTAGATTTTAATTTACCGGGAAAAATTTTTAATCGTGAATTGAATAATAGAACTAGTTTCCCTGGTTGTAAATTTTTATACGTAAGATGGCGGTCATGCCACATTTTTGTACGGTCCTTATAAACCCTTGCACTTTCATACGCCTGAGTCCGGATCTCCTCCAATTCATTTAACTGTAGTAGTCTAGATTTACCGGCTTCTTGAAAGTCAAAGTTGATTTTCTTAATGACCCAATATGCCCGAAATTCCAACTCTAACGGTAAGTGACAAGCCTTGCCGTAAACTAAATGATACGGGGTAACACCAATCGGGGTCTTGAAAGCGGTTCTATATGCCCATAAGGCATCGTTAAGCTTTTGAGACCAATCCTTGCAATTTACACTCACTGTTTTAGCCAAGATTTTCTTGATCTCTCTATTAGATACTTCTGCTAATCCATTACTTTGGGGGTGGTATGCCAATGCTACCTTATGCATAACCCCGTACTTTTTCAACAACGAAGCAAATTTGTGATTACAAAAGTGACTTCCCCCATCACTTATAATAGCTTTGGGTGTTCCAAATCGACTAAATATGAAGTTTTTCAGGAAGTATAACACCACCTTTGCATCATTTTTGGTCGTGGCTATGGCTTCGACCCATTTCGATACATAGTCTACGGCTAAAAGGATAAATAAATTACCATTCGAATTAACGAATGGTCCCATGAAGTCTATACCCCATACATCAAAAAGCTCAACTTTTAGAATTGGGTTCATAGGCATAGCTTCGTTCTTATTAATATTTTCTTCCTTTTGACATCGATCACACCTTTTCACATGTTCTCTAGAATCATGATATAATGTAGGCCAATAGAATCCGGCCTCTAAGACTTTCATAGCTGTCCTATTTCCCTTGAAGTGTCCTCCGTAGGGAGAACTATGGCAATTTTCTAAAATAGGATGCATTTCTACTTCCGGTATACATCTCCTCACTACTCCATCAGCACCAATTTTAAACAAATAAGGTGGGTCCCAAAGATAAGACCGCACTTTGTGTAAGAACTTCTTTCGTTGTTGGTAGTTTAATCTGAAGGTAAGATGTTACTAACGAGATAATTGACGTAATCGGCGTACCATGGCACTAACCCCTCTGATATAGCTAAGATTTGCTCATCTGGAAATCTCTCCTCAATCTCTGAATGATAATAAGATTCATCTGGTTCGATCCTGGAAAGATGGTCTGCTACAGGGTTATCTACGCCCTTTCTATCCTTAATCTCCAAATCGAATTCCTGCAATAATAGCACCCAACGAATCAAACTTGGCTTTGTATCTCTTTTTTCCATCAAATAACGGATAGCCGCATGATCAGTAAAAACGGTGACTTGAGTGCATAAAAGATAAGATCGAAACTTTTCAAAGGCGTAGACTACTGCCAATAACTCCTTCTCAGTCGTGGTGTAATTGATTTGAGCTTCAATCAGAGTTTTGCTCGCGTAAGCTATGGTGTGAAAACGTTTCTCCCTAACTTGACCTAGAACTACACCCACGGCATAGTCACTCACATCACACATAAGGACAAACGGTTCACCCCAGTCGGGTGCCACCACAATTGGTGCCGTGGTTAATTGCTTCTTCAGTTTACTAAATGCACTCAAACAATCTTCGTCAAAATGAAATTTCGTATCCTTTTCCAACAATCCACTAAAGGTTTTGCAATCCTAGCAAAATCTTTGATAAACCTTCGGTAAAATCCTGCATGCCCTAGGAAACTCCTTAACTCTTTCACATTCCTAGGAGGAGGTAATTTCTCAATGACCTCAATTTTGGCCTTATCTACTTCTAACCCCTTGCTTGACACATGATGGCCTAGCACGATGCCTTCGCGTACCATGAAATGACACTTTTCCCAATTCAGTTCAAGGTTAGTTTTGATACATCGCACAAGCACTCTTTCTAAGCACTCCAAACACTCTCCAAATGATTTTCTGAAGATGGAGAAATCATCCATGAAGATCTCTATACCATGATCCATAATTTCTGAAAATATAGCAATCATACACCGTTGGAACGTGGCTGGTGCGCTGCATAGACCAAATGGCATTCTCCTAAAGGCGAATGTTCCGCAAGGGCACGTGAAGGTTGTTTTCTCTTGATCTTCCGGGTCAACCGTGATTTGGTTATACCCGAATAGCCGTCTAAGAAGCAGAAGAAATCATTACCGGACAACTTATCTAGAACTTGATCTATGAAAGGCAATGGAAAGTGGTCTTTTCTAGTAGCCTTGTTAAGCTTGCGATAATCCATACAAATGCGCCATCCAGTAATAGTTCTAGTCGATATTAATTCGTTCTTATCATTTTTTATTACGATCATCCCTCTTTTCTTCGAAACACATTGAACCGGAGAGACCCAAGAACTATCGAAGATAGGGTATATTATCCCTGCATCTAACCATTTTATTATTTCTTTCTTTACGACCTCTTTCAAAGGTGGACTGAGACGGCGTTGAGGCTCAATGGAACCTTTGTAAGAATCTTCTAGGAGAATCTTATGCATTCATACCGAAGGACTAATCCCTCTTATGTCCGCGATGGTCCAACCTATGGCTAATTTAAATTGCTTCAGTAAATCTATGAGTTGTTGATGTTGATTTTATGATAATTTTGAGTTGACAATGACCGGTAATGTATCATTGTCTCCTAGATATGCGTAGGCCAAATGTTCAGGTAATGGTTTCAACTCAAGTGTGGGAGGACTAATGATGGAAGGTTTATTTGCACATGTCTTATCTGTCATATCTAAAATCTCCGGCTTGCGAGTGAATGTCGGTGGACGTGCACTTATTTCAAAGCATTCTTGAATTTCGTTCTCACAATAAGATTTCTCTTCATCCGTCCCCTCCTCTTCATCTTCTTCTAGATCCTCACTTAAGTTGTAATCATAAAAGGTCACACTCTTAACTTCCTCTATGTCATCTTCTTCTAAACGAGGGAATTTCATGGCTTTTAGTACATTAAAAGTCATTTGTTCATCGTTAACCCTCATGGTTAACTCACCCTTGTGTACATCAATCAAAGTTTTTCCGGTGGCTAAGAAAGGCCTACCCACTATAATGGGGACTTCCTTGTCTTCCTTCATGTTTAATACCACAAAATCTGCCGGAAAAATAAACTTTTCTACCTTGACTAAGACGTCTTCTACAATCCCCTTTGGAAAGGTTAGAGATTTATCTGCTAATTGTAATGTAATTGATGTTTTGGAAATCTCCCCCAACCCTAACTTCTTGTAAATTGAAAGTGGCATAAGATTTATGCTCGCCCCTAAATCGCACAAAGCCTTTCCCTCGAATTGATGTCCAATAGAACACGGAATCATGAAGCTTCCGGGTCCTTTAGTTTTGGTGGCAATATCCTTTGGAGAATTGCACTACATTCATGTGTAAGGGTTACCGTTTCGTTCACGCCAAACTTCGTTTTTTATTTAAGATGTCTTTCATGAACTTTACGTAACTCGACATCTGTTCTAATGCTTCGACAAAGGGTATATTAACTTGCAACTTCTTAAAGATTTCTAAGAATTTCTGAAATTGTTGATCCAATTTGCTCTTTTTTAGTCTTTGGGGGAAAGGTGGTGGTGGATAGGTTCGTGGGTTCTCCTTCCTTCTTTCCTCTTTTTCTCCTTCTATTACCTTATCATTTCTTCTTGTTATTACTCCTTCCTCCTCACTCTTATCATCCTCATTTCTTCCTATTATTACTTGCTCACTAGGACCCTTGACTTCTTCTTGGTCTTGATTTTTATCTTGTTCATGTGGATTAGTTTCTTGACCAACTACTAACTCACGCCCACTTCGTAATGTAATGGCCTTACAATGATGATTTTCTCCCTTGGGATTGGGTGTGGTATCCGTAGGGAGTGTGCCTTGCGGTCGCATACTTAAAGCGGTGGCGATTTGTCCTAGTTGCGATTCAATCATTCTCATTGACCCTTCCAAACTAGAGAAACGAGCTTCATTCTTTTGCATTGATTCAATGATGAAGTCATCCGTTACCTTTCTAGATGGTCCCGCTTGGTTGGAATGATTGTTTTGATGTTGAGGATTAGCATTAGAATTAAATAAGTGTGGTGGAGTAGGACCGGAGTTGTTCTTCCAAGAGAAGTTAGGATGGTTTCTCCATTCGGGATTAAAATGGTTTGGGTAAGGGTTTGTATTTTGCTTATAATGCCCTCCTAAATAATTAACTTCTTCATTACCCCCTACAAGTTGTTCAATTGTTAAGGTGGGGTTAGGAGAAACCATGGGAGTAATAATGCTATTGACTTGAGGATTCATTTGATTTTGGTTCAACGTCAAAGCATCTAACCTCTTGTTAATGGTATTAAATTGGGATGTCATTTGGGCTGCAAATGACGTTAATTGGTCAACTTGATACAATCCTGCCGTAGTGGGAGGATGTACTTGACGCTCGATCGTGTGGTAATTATTAGAAGATAGATCTTCTAAAATACCGTATGCATCTTCAGGGTACTTGTTCATCAACGAACCTCCCGCAACTCCATCTACTTGAATCATTGTAGATGTCTGAAGGTCGTTATAAAACGTCCATACTTGTTGGTGAATGGCTAGCCCATGGTGGGGACATCTGCGTAATAATTCCTTAAATCGTTCTCACGCATCATATAGGGTTTCTCCATTCGCTTGCATGAATGTAGAGATATCCCGCATTAACTTAGCAGTTTTAGATGGAGGGAAATATTTGGATAAAAATTTTTCAACCAATATAGCCCAAGTAGTAATAGACTCATTAGGCAACGAGTTCAACCAATCTTTTGTTTTCCCTTCTAGAGAGAAAGGAAATAATCGCAATTTAATGGCTTCTTTAGATGCGTCATTAATCTTAAATGTGTCACAGATTTCTATGAATGTTCTTAGATGAGAGTTTGGGTCTTCATGGTTATGGCCACTAAACTTATTATTCTGGACAAGTTGCATCGCCGTGGAATCAATTTTAAAGTTGTTAGCCTCTACAGCAGGTCTAGCGATACTAAATTTTACCCCTCCCCTAAAAGGCATATTATAATCACGGCATGTTCTCCTATTTTCCATTGGGTGCCCGTTATGCTCTACTTGACCTCCTAAGTCCTGTCCCTCTGGATGAACATCAGCATCATTGTTTTGATTATTCATGTTGAGTTGATTCGAATTTTCCAATCTAGTTGATTTTCTATTACGTCTACAGGTTCGCTCGATTTCTGAATTTAACGGTATTAATTAAATTGGACGATACCTGGACATACACTAGTAGATTAAGAAAACAATGCAAGCAAATAAAGATAAAAAACTTAAAATGAAATAAAAGCTTGACCTTCAAATACTAAGGATCACTAATATTGTAAGAAAAACACTAAATTCGTTGCACTTCCCCGGCAACGGCGCCAAAAACTTGATACGCGCAAAATAGAGCTTGAAAACGCAAGTATACGTGCCGTACAAGTAATACAGAGTGAGTGAGATCGTTCCCACGGAGAAGTGATGGGTTTAGTGCTTACAATTACTAGCTACAACCGTTTCTTTGTTTGAATCCAAGTAAAACGATTAATTGATTTTTTAAAAATAGGTTAAAACTTTTAGATAAATATTAAAACTAATTTAACTAGATCTTAAAGTAATTTCTTAGCAATTAGAGAAAATAGCCTTGCATTTCTGATTTCATATGTGTAACATGATGGTGATAAAATAAATATTTCATTTGGTTAAACTTTGGATTATCTTGCGATGATTTTTAAAGAAGAAACTTTTATCTCTCGATACAAGGAGTCTTAATATCTACGCAACCCTAATTATCTCTAACTTAGGAAAAACGAAAATATTATGAAGTGCAAGAATCAAATTCGCAAGCATAAAAAGGAAATATCTTTCACTTTTCAAAACTCAATAGATCTTGTGATGCACGCACGTTTCTCCTCTCTCGACTCTTGAAACGCCGTAAAATAAAGAAATGTTGGTTAATGATTCACATTGCTCATCTCTCGATTCTCGCACTGCGATAAACTAGCCCTTAAATTAACGTTACGCCGCTCTTCTCTCGATTCTCGCGGCGCAATATAATAAAAAGACATGATCCAACAATTTCACCATAAAAATCACAAGATATATAAAGATAATCACAAAACAAACCCAAAATCAAAGATGTTCATCATCAAAATACACATACTACTCTAATCATGCAAGACTAGAGAGTTTTAGTTCATGACTGCGGGAAAATAACACAAAACTGAAGAGATCTTACTAAATATTTCGAAAGAAATGTGAATCTTCCCTTCTCCAGTGATGTGGAAGCGTTTCCTTCAGCCCGAATGTCAAGACTGGACTGGTTTTTCCTCCACCGAATTCCTCTCCCTGCAGTTTTTCTCCTCTAATGGCTGCCAAAGAATAGAAATGAATCCCCCTTTTTATGGCTGAAATTTTCCTCTTTTAAACTTCCCTTTTTTCTCCTCCTAGTGGGCCCCACATCCAGTCATTTTAAAATGCTGAATGGATGCTTTGAAATAGGTTGTAACTGTCCAAAACTTGGCATTTTCGGATTTGAATTTCCTGTAACTGTCAGAAATGTTGTGAATATGTTGCAACATTTTTCCCAGATTTTTCACAATACTTAGCCTTCAATCCTTGACTTAAATTCTCCCCGAATCCTATCATAAAAACATATAAACAATGAGAGTACAAACATTTTGACTCCAAATCATGCGGTAATTGGATTTTATCTACTTTTCATGCATAAATATCACATAACATGGCTAAAAAATGGTTAAAATAGGGATGAAGATAACTTCTTTTTGTGAAGTTATCAACAACCCGCAGATTATGTGCCTCTTCAGCTTTGCTTCCGAGATAAGCTCATCAGGGTCCAATGTTGTAATCTCAGCGCATAAGTTCTTCATCTTCAGGAAGAACGTCGAGATGGAAAAATCTCCTTGTGTGGCTCTTGCCAACTCATTTTCCAAAAATTATAGTCTTGCTATATTTTTCGTGTTGAACAACCTATCATGGGAAGTCCAAATCTCCGCAGAGACCGACATCCACGATGATGTGGTCAAAGAGTTCTGATGAGATAGCCCGCTTGAGAACAAACTCCTCTTTCGCATTTGTCTACCTACAAGCTCTTACAACATCAGCATTGTCAGCAGCAATAACCACCTCTTGCCTATCGCCTCCGCAGATGACCTCCCACAAGTCCTCGCCTAAAAGAAAGCTTTTTATACACGACTTCCACTTCTTGAAGTTAGTCGATGTAAGAAACTCAATTCCAAGATCTCTTGTCATTCCATCTTCCAATGCACTGAACCTGGAATACTTAGACTCACAGAAGCAATAAAACAAGCTGACAGTTGATCATTGCGCAACCTCTGTCCCCTCTGATACCATGTAAAAATTAGTGATTCGTGGAAAACCGGAAAACCAGACGCAGAAACCCCCAACCAATTCGAGCCCAACCAAACAAAAAACCAATAGAAGAGCAAGAATCTCGTACTATCATAAAATCTTTACAAGGCGAGGCATACATAGCGAGACATGATTTGCCAATGTATCCGATGGAAGTAGAAAAAATTACAAGGCAAAGAACAAGCCACGCGGTCTCAAGGAGAAGCCACCAACCCTGCCGAGCTGCCTAGAGAGTCTGCTGAAGCCGCCTAGTCGCAAGACCGCAACCAAGCCGCGCGGGCAACCCGTTACTCCAATGCTGGAAAGAACTCTGCCCGCTGAACTACAAGCCGCCTGACCGTGAGGTCACCTAGCCGCCAAATCACGCGAACTGCTTCTGTCGAACTGAACAAGCCGCCAGACTGGACAACTTATTGAACTGGGAAACAAGTTGCGGAAGAGAAGACCGTCTGGTCGCAAGTCGTGACCTGCTGCAAACCACTGGTTGCAAACCGCAGAGTCCGCACTGTCCCTGACCGAAGTCAGAATCAAGTCCTTGGCTTCTCAGTGTCGTCCGCACAAACTGCAAAACACAAATCGGTCAAGCATTTCAAACTGTGCGGATAGAAAACCCTATCCGCAACAACTGCCCAAGTCCACTTACTCTTCACTCGGTGTATCCTTGTACTGCTCAAGTTTCTTTCAGTACTTTATTTGCAGCTCTTTCTGTTCAGTACTACTCCAGTCTCATACTGGTCCAGTTAATTTCAGCACTTTACTTCAGTGCATTTACAGTTCAGCATTTCATTACTGCAGTTCGTACTTTACTTCAGTACCTATTTCAGCAGCTTATTTCAACAGCATATTTACTTACCGCTCTTATTTATGCAATTTACTATTTCTGCATTTCTAGATAGGGTCTTGCTCTAATGAGCGGTTGGATTTTTAGTAGAGCGTTAGTTGAGGATAACTAAGAGTTGAGTTATTCCTCCAGGGTTAGCCCCAAATAATGTGCTCTCACGCTCGTTGCGCTCGTTGTCTAAAGTTGAGCAGCATGATGATTTGAGAAGGTCGCTTGCCTGAATTATTTCATGTCTATTAGGGCAGGCCGCCGCAAACCGAATATGTGCCAGATATTTTTTTTATTGAAATGCTTGTGAATTGCCTGCGTTAAAACGTGGCGGGTCGATCATGCCCGTAGACCTTACGTTCCAGTGCAGGAAGGTTGACGACTCAAGGCGACATGGAGATGCATACCACGGGTGATCGACCGTTTTATGCCCCGCTGGATTCCTCCGCGGGTCGGTTTAAGTTTCAGAAATCGCCAGATGTCGCTCACATCCAAGAGTACATGAGTTTGTACGTTGGGGCTTGGTTAGTGTGGTACGTTCATACCCAGAAGTGGCAAAACTGGTCACTATCACTGACGGACACATCTATGAGGCCCGCAAGGTTCGCTACCCTGCTTGAAGAGAAGTGATCCAAACTATGTAGGCATAGAGTGTGTGCGCTGGTTTTGAATACCTGCGGTGTACGCAGGTTTTGAGCACCTGCAGTGTGTTGGCAGGTTTTGAACACCTGCGGTGTGATTATAGATTGTTATGAGTACATGTTGATTGTGTGATAACTAGTTGAGCTCTTTTTAAATAACTTATGTTTATGCTGCTAACTTTCCAATTTTTAATATACTGCACTCTTTCATATTTATATTCCTAGCATATGATATGAAAATGCATTATATAGAAATGTTGCTGATAACTCTCTTTTGCTTCAGTTATTGTTGATTGTGTTAAAGCTCACTCTCGTCCCCAAGTTTAGGGATCTTGGGGAGGAGGTGTGAATCCACTTAGTTCTGTGACTAACAGTTATTTAAATAATCATTCACATGAGATGAAGCAGCACGAGACTCAAATACTGTGTGAGAGCGTACTTGCCTTAGAGCCAACTCAAGCAGATAGACCAGTCTTAGAGATGTGAACACTTAGTTTGGTAAAAACAGAGAGAGTGTTTTGTAGTTTTTTTCTTTGGCCCAATGGGTCACATATATAAACTTATGGTTATGGCATTTGTTATAAATATATTTTGGTTTCTGAATTTCTTTCGCTATGATGTGATGTGATGTGATGAATTTCCATAGCCTTACAAGACGATCATTCTACGCTTAGAGAGTGGGTCGTTGTCACATTGAAAGCATATGGTGATCGTCTTGGGCGGTTTGGCCCATCTCCGACCCGACCCGGACAAAGGTTGGGGGGGGGGGGGGTCTTACACCTCACGCTTACAACTCCACCCCTGGGCGAGGCAGGTTGTCACCATCGGGACACATTTCGCTTCAACTGAGCATTTATCTCGCAAGCTTTACGATCCAGAGAAAGAGTTCTCTAGTGCAAGTAGCTCGTCGCCCCTGACATGCTCTGCCCAAGAATCAGAAGCCCATCACCTTCGCTATCGTCTGAACGTTGAAAACACCAGGCACATAATTAAAGAGATCTCATGAAATGATTCATGACAGCCGCAATAAGACAAGAGCAAGTTAAGGAACACGCTTCGTCGGGTCCCCATCCTTTCTATGATCTTCTACTCATCATTGGCACATGAGTCTTGGTGCACGCCATTCCACATGGCTTCGAGCTCCCTAATATTGAAAATTTCGACGAAACGTATGACCCTTTGATGCAAGTTAGACACTATGCAACCATCATTGCACGTCTGCAACGTCTCAGACTAACTCCCACTCCCGTGCAAGGCATTTTCGATCACATTGAAGTTGCTGGCCCGAACTTGGTTTTACTCCCTAAAGGAAGGAGGGGTCAGCAGTTTCGCGAATTATCTCAGCTTTTCATCGACCAGTTAATCACCAACATTGATAAGAAAATCTCCTATAAAGAGTCGAGCCCCCAAAGATCGAAAAGAGGAAGCAAGAAAATAATACTCAACCAGAACTCAAAATAAGTTGTGTGCATAACAATCACCCTAGTCTACGAAGGCCTAGACCGCTTGCCCCAAATCGAGAAGATCTCTCAAAGTATTGTGGATATCATCAAGGAACCGATTACGATACTGAAGGAAGTAAACTTTTAAGAGAAGAGATTGAACGATTCGCTCACCTAGGGGCGATTGATCAATTTTTGCAGACCCAAACAAAGGAAGGGCCAACTCCCCGTTGAAATTCGATGAGTATCAGCGCAATTATTGGAGAAACCTCAACTAAAATAAGTCGAATCCTGGTCGATGATGAAATCATGATCAATGGGTTATTCCTGCCAACGCTACTGCAGCTCAAATTGACAAGCCGAAACATTGAGCTAAAGTCCGCCAGCGTTCGCATGCCTGGCAGTTCTCTAGTACCGGTCCTCAGGACCATCATTCTCCCTATCACTCTTGGGGAGGCATCTGCGCAAATGAACTGTGATTTGCGATTTACCATCATTCAAGGAGATTCTCACTATACTGCCATACTCCAGCAATCACTCCCAGAGCTCTCCAGACTAGTGCATACCGTTACCACTCCCTTCAAAGGCCGACTTGAAGAAAAGCCTGGAATCGGGCAGGAACGCCCTACTATATTCTGGCTTGCTAATCCCCACATTTATCTATGTTACTTTTTGTTTATGTAAAAAGACAATCACCAACTCTACAAAGTCACAGGTATACATGTGTACACACTCTAGTTTTCACTTAATACAATGTACTTTACTTGCTTCTAACTCTGTGATCACATGAATGCTACAAAGTCTATTTGCTTGGCTATTCACCGCCCACATCACGGTAGCCCTCATTACACCGGATCAAAGGTTTGCTCTTCTTCCTTGTGATAAGGCACACCGTCCGGGCCTTGCCCTAGTGACCTCTCACTTCCCCGGATCAAAGATTCACTCTTCTTCCCTGCGATAGGTCATGGCTAGAACTATCACGGTTCCGGTTCGGTTCCAGTTCTACTAAAATCATGAACCAAACCGCTAATGTAACAGTTCTTCAAATTAGAACCAAAATCTTATTTGGTTTGACCAGTTCTGTTCTGTTCCGGTTCCCGAATAATTTTTAGAACCTCCATGTCAACGGTTTCGGTTCCAGTTCAACAAGAACCAAAACCAAACCGGTCACTAACAGTTCGGTCCGGTTCTATGCGGGTCGGTCCGGTTCCAATCGGTTCCAATCGGTTCCAAGTAGAACCAAAATAAAATTTGGCGAAATGAATGAGGAAGGTCAAAAATAAAACCAGAGGAGAATTTTAAATTCGTTCAATTTTTTTGCAAGAGGAACTTCGAAGTTCGGGACACAAACATAGGAATTTTGCATTACTCTAAGAGAGATTACTTTTTTTGTAATATAGTAAGTAGTGCTGAAAGTTTAAAACTGAAATCACAAAACCACAAATTTGCACCAAACCGCACCAATTTTAAACTGCATCGATTTTAAACCGCGCCGATTTTAAACCACACTGAATGACTTGGTCGTAGAGCGACTTCGTTGATTGTAAAACAACATAGTTTACAATGAGTTTTTGATGGTGCAAAACCGACAAAATCACGTCGCACCGTCTTCTTCGCGAGGGTCTATCATTCCAACCGTCTCCAACGAGTACAAGTTACTTTAATTATTTCAGAAAAATATATGTGTAAAATGGAAAATACATTATATAATACTATAAAAACTGAAATTGCACCGCAAAAAAAAACGATTACAAATCACATCAATGTCAAACCACACCTCACGGTTTTGGTGTGGTGCAATTTTGTTCGGTCCAAAACTGACGTCTTTTAGAGTGATTACAGTTTGGGTTCAAATCACGTCAGTTTCACCAATAATAGTAAGTATAAATATTATAGATAGATTATAAAAAAACTATAATAATAATATAAATAATAATAAACGGGTTGCGGTTCGGTTCTGCTTCAGTCCGGTTTGGATCGGGTATAAAAACTTGGAACCGTTTGAGACTTGTATGTTGCGGTTCTGGTTCTAGTCTGGATAATAAAGGGAAAGAACCACACTCGGACCAATTGTTTGTTCAAGGTTTCCCAAAATTCAAACAGGGAACCCGAATAATTTGCGAATGGTTCGGTTCAGTTCTTTGTGGTTCCAGTTCGGTTTACTGTTTTCGGTTTTAAGTGACAGTTCTAGTCATGGCTTCTCCAAACCAATCCCCCCTCACGTTCGCCAAACAACTGGTAGGGTATATCCCTCGTCGTCTCTGGGCCTTGCCCAGTGACCTCTCGCTACCCCGGATCAAAGATTCACCCTGCTCTCATGCGGTAGGTCACGACGTCGTCAGGGGAAGCCCCCCCACCCCACCCCACTCCAAACAACTAGCAGGGTCTACCCCTTGCCGTCTTCGAGTTCTTGCCCTAGTGACCTCTCACTACCCCGGATAAAAGGTTCTCTCATCTCCCCACGGTATGTCATGGCACCGCCAGGACGCGCTCCTTCACGCTTGCTCAGATTCGAAGGTTCGCCCTTCACCATGACAATCAACGACACCCCCAGTTCCATTGTCTTGACATATACCCAACTAGAAGTGCTCGCCCTTCAGCTTTATAGTAGGTTGAGATGACGTCTGGGTCTCGTACTCCAACCCCCAACCAATCAGTGACATCCCCAGCTCGACGCTCTGGCCTCTAACTACCCCGGTATAAGTGTTCTCACGCTCCACCCTGGTAGTAGGTTGAGACATTTATTGGGTCTCGTCCTTCCACTGTGAACATCCAAGGAGATGTTAAAGTGGGGGTTCGTCAGCTCATTGGGTTCAGTAAACCCATACATCGAAGTAAATTCTTTCTTACGCCCCTTCATGTAATGATAGCGATCAGGGAGCGATGTCCAAAGCTCCGACAAGCCCCAAGAATTCTGGACATAGCCGAACAGAGTGTTTTCGTGGCGACAATCCGTTTGACTCTCAAACTCGAGCCAACACTACCATTCTCTGAGAAGATCTAAGGAGAATCTCAAACCGTGCTTCCTAAAGAAAGCAACCAACCCCATAATGTGTGTCATTCCTAGAGTGAATTGGGACACAGGAATGTCGCAGAACTATAAGATCCTGACCATTTTTTCGCACAGCCGTAGACGGAACCTGGATCTTAGAGTTGTCTCGCACAACGTCAACCGCCCTTGGATTTTTCTGAACTCGCTCCTCAACAAGCGATATCCTTATTTTCAACTCGGCAGGTAATCCGAACCTTTTTCTCCAAACAACAGCCTGCTCAGTGGTAAAAAAGGAGCGCAGACGCATTGGCTGACTCTATGCGCAACTCCTCTGTACTGAGTAAGAAAAATATTTCAAATTTCGAGAAGAAAAAAATGCCACGGGGAGGGGGGGGGTCAAAGACACACAAATCAAACTTGGGGTGTTACCCCGTGCATCGGGAGGACGAGCACGCACAGACGCAACAAGAAGGGCCTCCTTGTAGGCGCGCACGTAGCGCATGGCACGCAGCGCTATGCCCTCATACGGGAGAGCACGACGGGCAAATGCTCCTCGTGCACGCAGCAGACGGATCCGCGCGCACACGGTGCAGGTCCGCCTCTCCACCGCACGCGTGAGAGGCATAAGCCATCCCCTCCCCCGCGCGCCCCTAGCGCACTAGCGGGCCTTACATGCACTTGGGGGCGGGGAAAGCACTCCCCCGAGGTAGGAGTCCACCATGCACCATCACTTAGAAAATGTTTCAATCACGCTTCCTCGATTTGATCTGTTTTGAGATGCTCACATCTCGATGGTAAGACTAACAATCTGATTCTCATGCTTCCTCTGAGTGGCAGCGGAGTGGAAGAATGCTGAATTTCTATAGCCATGCTTCAACCATTTGTTTTTTGCCCTTTGCCACCACCAAGCATCCAACTTAGTTTGGACTTCATTGTAGCGGGAAAAGTTGCCGCAGCAAATGAAGATCTTCATCAGAAATCGGCGCTTCGGCCTCTCGCAACTGGATTGCACCAATATCTATTTCCAATTTCTTAGCTTGCTCATTTCAGTTTTAGAATTAAACTTGGCCCATCGGGAATAGTGTTTGATAGTTCTTGCACATTTAACCTCCAGAATTTTGTTGGATCGTCGTTAACTGGTTTTCTCCAAGCCCCTAGAGCAACCGAATGAACCAAGGGATTGGTCATCCAAGCTTCTTCAAACCGCAAGTTGCCTCTCGGCGACGAAAAATTCATAATATCAATGTCCAATAGTAAAGGCGCATGATCAGACGCGATCCTTGCCAAGTGGTGAGAATTGAGCCCGAAAAAGCCAACAGCGCGGGACCGTTGAGAAGAACCCGATCAAGGCGAGAGTGAACACGTCAGTCGGCCGCTGATTATTGCACCAAGTAAAGGGTCACCTGTAAAGGGGATTTCATGATAGCTAGTAAGAAAATAAAATTCGCAAAATCCTGGCCCCTTAGCTGGATTAAATCTCCCTCCGCCCACTTTTTTAATGCTGGGTTTGGTCTGAAAGCCCTGCTCCTAACATTAAAAAATGATAGGTCGAGCATTTTTTTTAATGTTGGCCCAGCATTTTTTAATGCTGGGTTGGGCACCGTGCCCAACATTTTTTAATGGTGGGCAACGCTGCCCCACATTTTTTAATGTCGGGCAGCACTGCCAAGAATTAAAAATGTTGGGCAGCGCTGCCCGCCATTAAAATATGTTGGGCACGGTGCCCACCATTAAAATGTTGGGCAACTCAGCAATTTATAATGTTGGACGGCCCTTTTGAGTCATGTTTGGGCCCGATGTGGTGGACTCAGGCATACCGCTATATTATATCGAGATCTGGGCCAGGTCTGGACCCGATTTGAGCAGGGTCCAGCCTGTACCTGACAACAAAAAAGCTTGGGCCCAAGGAGCCGAGCCCGACCTGGGCCCAATGGTCTTTTTTTTTTGCACGCCTAGACTGCTTGCTTTGTTTTGACCTTGTTCTTTTTTTTTCATCATCTTCTCAGAGGGGTTTGATGTTTTAATTAGCTATATCAATTAATAATCGTTAGTATTCGCCACCCGCGGTGTTCACGTGGCCCTCTTCCCACCTCCGTCGCAGGATGCGGGCTGGCTCAAGATCAACATCAACGGCGCTCTCCTATCTTCTCGCCAAGCCGGGGTGGGGATTGTGGCTCGTGACTCCTCTAGTACGGTCCTCTTTGCGGTCGGCCAGTCGCGTATGCAATGGGATCCGAGCCGAACGGAGATGGCGGCCTTGGCGGACATTCAGGACTACCTCATGGTTGACTGCTTTGATGCTTCAGGGGTGATCATTGAGGGGGACTGCCTCAACTTGATCAAGTATTGTCAACGCTGTTTTGACTCGCATCTTTGGATGCCCACTTCCCGGACGCTGATGTGTTGGGATTCCTTTTCTAGCTTTCTCGTGTCCTGTTCCGATATGCTCCGCGGGAGGCAATCGGGCTACGGATTTTGTTCTCACCCTAAAAACCCTAAAAAAAAACCTAAACCCTAAAATTTCCTCTACTTTTCTTTGAACCTATTTTGTAATTGGGAGAACATTCTTATTTTTTGGACCGTTTTTACGAAGCTTTCTTTTTCTCTTTTTCTTTTTATTGCTAATGCAAGATTCAAAAAAAAAGGCTAACTTCTTTTTTCTTATCTGCACCGTTGTTTAATGCTCCATAAATTCCAGCTGTCAAGCTATTATTTAGTGCCGTTTCTCCTATTTGACAGGTGTCGGACGCTGGAGCCTTTCCTTTGATCCACGTCGGGTTGTCTACCCGAGAAGCTGTCTCTTGTGCGATTGACTGTAGCGGATTAAAGTACGGATCCGCTACATGTTCTTTCAATTTACTGATGCCATTTCTAATTTCTATTTTATTGTTATTGTTTAATAATATAGTCATTCATACTTATTATTCTCAAATTAATCTTAAATCCTAAATTATAAATCCTAAATTTAAATCTTAAACTTTAAACTCTAAATTCTAAACCTTAAATCCTAAATCATAAACTCTAAAATCTAAATGTTTAATACTCTTAGGCGATTGTTAACCACAACACGTTATTAGCTAGTCGCACTCTAAAATCTACTAATTTTTCACGGCTTTTCGAATACGTCTTGTACATGCAGTTTCAGGAAAAGTGTTCATCAACGAGATCTACAACTATCGTGTTGAACACTTTTCCTGAAACTGCATGTACAAGGCGTATTTTTGAAAGACGCAAAACCTAAACATATTTACAAAGTACGCTGTTGCGGGCTAACTCGATGCCCCGGTCGGACCGGATTCAATTGGACCGCCTTAGCTTGCGGGGCGTTCAAGCGCGCGCACAGTAAGAGAAAAGGAAAGATCGACTCAAAATGTGATGACGTGAAAAAACCCCTCAATTGGGTAAAAAACCACGTGACCGGATCGGTGACGGTCAAAATCCACTAGCTGCTTTCTCTGAGGTCCGGCTTCCGCCTCCTGCCGTGAGAGGAGGTGATCGAGATTTTGAAGTTCTGTGGGGTGCCAATTTCACAGTTTGCTCATGTTGGAATTGCTCGAATCATGGTTTAGCTGCATTCTTTCGCGAGCATGGAGGACGACTTTCCCTGGACCAGTTCCGAGATTGGTGCGACGTTCGCCCCGATGGTGGCGAGCGGGTGGAGGTCTGTAGCAACAAGAGTTGGTTGGAGTTTGAGGCTCAAAAAGATCGTCGACATGGGAACACTTTGTTTGGGTATGTTAGGAATTCGTGGGGCCTTCCCGAGTCGTGGGACACCTGTCGGATCGCTGCCGCCGAGTGAAGTGGAAGGAACGAGAATTCTCTTCAGTGCTTGGGTTTTCAGAGCCTCACGAACTAGCCAACCGCCTTTTTTAATATTTTTGTCTATGTGGAGGAGAAGCGCCTGCTGCGGTGTGACATCTGTTCGGATGCAGCTCAGATTGTTAGAACCTTTCAGGGAGGGGGTCGAAAGAGGAAAGCTTTGGTGGCCCCTCCTGGCGATCTTGATACGGCGGGGGCAGCAGCCCCTTTTGATGCCTGTCTCGAGTCAACTCCCGAGGTGCAGATACTTGCGTCCCTAGTTCCTTAGGTGTCTTCGGAGGCGGTGGCCCCTTGAATGTCCTCTTCCTTGAAGGCAATGAGCGATGTGATAAGTGTCTTATCTCGTTGTGAAGAATCTTTTCCCATTCTTTTCATTATTCGGTGCTAACCTTGGCCCTTTTCTTGTGCAGATAGAGACTCAGGCCCAGATTGCGGTAGCCTGGAATGACCATTATGTGAGTCTGAAAGATGGGTATCTTGCTCTTCAGGAGAAGCTCCGGTTGACGTCGAGCTCGCTTGCCTCCTTGAAGGAGGAACATGACCGGGACATTGCTCAGTTTCGCCGGACTGGGTCGGCGCTGAGATCCGAGCTGGAGGACGCGCGTGCAGCCTTGGCGGTGGAGAAAAACCTGGTGGAGAGGACCACCCAGATGTTGAAGCACTCAAAGGAGGAGACCTTAGGCTTGGAGACCCAGTTGCAGGCGACACGGGATGAGGTCCCCGACCTCGATACTCAGCTACGGGCGGCGAAGACCCAAGTAGAGATGCTGTCTTCTGACAGCCATGCGTCGGAGCTGAAGGCCGCGGGACTTGCAGAATACCTGAACTCGCTGGACTACATGCGAGACCGTAGCTTGATTGCAAAGGAGGTTCGCGACGAGATTTGGTCCAAGGAGGTGGAGCCCAGATGGACGATGTTCGTGAGTTGGCGCTTCGGCGCGGTGTCTCGAAGGCTTCTCGCCTAGTTAGCAAGTGTCTGGGATGTGACACATCCGACCTCAGGTTTGCTGACGTTTTGAAGACGAGCGTTCTGCCTCGGACGACGAGTAATAGCCTTTTGTTTTCGCAGCTGTGTATTTGTACTTTGTTGTTTTAGCCGTCGTATTGCTTTTTTGTTTGACATTTGTTGTAATCGCCCCTAAGCGCAGTTTGCCCTTTGCTGGATCATTTCAGTTGTTTTGTTTGACATTATTCTCTTCATGTTATCTCAGTTGTCTTGTATGACATTAGTTTGGCTTCGTTAGCGCGTCTTTAGCCTGCGGCTTTGTTTGTGCGGCTCTAGTCTACGATTGAGTTTGCGCGAGGGCTGCTCGCGACTTCTTCGTGAGGGGGCAGGCCCCCACGGGGTGCGCGAGTCGGGCTCGCGGCTTAGGTTGCACGAGGGCTGCTCGCGGCTTCTTCGTGAGGGAGGCAGGCCCTCATAGGGTTGCGCGAGGCAGGCTCGCGTCTTAGCCTTAAGGGGGGCAGCCCCCATGGGGAGTTTGCGCGAGGGTTGCTCGCAGCTTGGTTTTCAAAGAATGTAAGTACACAGTCCGACTGCCGGAGAATGTGGGTACTCAATCCGGTTGCAATTGCGAGTGGGCAGTGTTGAAGTTGGTGACCGGGCGGTCTGGCGGTCTGTCTTGGCGGGTTGAAGACCGCGCGGTCTGGCGGTTTGTCTCAGCCGGCTTGGAGACCGGGCGGTCTGGCGGTCTACCCTGACAATCTCTCTTTCTCTCTGGTGATAGCCGTGCGGTTAGCCCTTCTGTCTAACCGCGCGGCTTGTGCGGTTTGTTTTGTTTAGTCCGCTTAGTCCTGTAAATTTTTAGTCTCACATCTCTTATTTGTATTCTCTCATCTCTCCTCCATTCTATATAAGGGAGGACATACCTTTGTAATAGATACCTTTTTCGGATAATAAAGTTTCAGTTAAAACCATTTCAGTTTGTTTTCTGTTCGGTTTCTAACATGGTATCAGAGGACACGGTCTTTTCCTCCTGATTGTGTGCGCTCTCTGATTCTCGCGGCTTGTGTTCTGCTTACGCGACCTGTGAAAGAAAACTGTTGTCGACCTAATCACCTAGAGGGGGGTGAATAGTGGTTTTTTGTGCATCTTTTGCGGAATAAAAATTAATTAGAGCACTGCACAGAAATATCTACAATATCACAGACGACACAAGATGTATAGTGGTTCCCCAACCTTGGGTACATCCACTTTCTCTCACCGATCTTGCAATCAACTAGACTCGGCTACTCCACTATCTCGGATCACAAATCAATCCTACCCTCGGAACAAAGTTCCTACAAACTCGATCCAACAAAAGGATCTACACCTCGGAAGATAACTCTTCCTACAAACTCGGAGTGAAAACTCCTACACTCGGAGAAGATTTCTCCAACAAGATTAATAAAGTGTTTACAAGAATACAAACAGTAGATTACTCAGATCTGAAAGAAATCAGGATCTTCTTCTTTTCAACTTTGTTGCACTTTCAGAAATCGGTGAAGAAGTTCTCGGCCTCGATCTGGATCTACTCGCTTTTACAGAAATCGAGAGAGAATATGATCAGTGAAGTCGATCTCGATCTGTAACTTTTCTTCAGAATAAACCTCTGAAAGTAGAAGCTTTGGCCGGAGAAGAAGGCAGCGGCGGCGGCTTCCGTTTCGCGAAAGTCAGAGAGGAGGCGGCTTAAGAATATTTCTCGAAAAAGAAATTACAAGAAGCTTTGAGGATACTTAGGGTTTGTCATTTTCTGATAAGACCTTATATAGGAGAGACTAACGGTCATAATCGGTCATAATGATGTACACGTGAACCAATCATGTCGCGTGATTTGAAAATCCCGTCAGAAAAATGACTTAGAAAACTTTCGGAAATATTTGGCCAACTACACGAGTAAGTCAATAACTACTCGAGTAGTTGAATAACTACTCGAGTATATGATGGGAAACATACTCGGGTAAGTGTAAAAAGACTAATCGCGTATATAGAGATCACTACTCGAGTATACAGACAGAACTACTCGTATGCGAAGAGACCTACTCGAGTATATAGATGATCTACTCGAGTACTGGAAGAGCTACTCGAGTATATTACATAACCTACTCGAGTACAAGAAGTACTACTCGAGTGGAATACTTAGAAAAAATTCTGAAGAGGTCTGCTGACAACTACTCGAGTAGTTGAACTAAACTACTCGAGTAGGTGAAAAGTTCTACTCGAGTAAAAGACTTAGAAAAATTCTGGAGTAGGGAAATAACGAGGTACACGGGTGACACAAGAACTACTCGAGTAGGTAAAAAATGAACTACTCGAGTATGTTTCTATCTACTCGAGTAGGTGAGTATACTTGCTCGAGTATATGACTTGGTCTACTCGATTAGGTGACTTAGCTACTCGAGTATATGACTATGTCTACTCGAGTACAGGATTCCTTTGCTCGAGTAACTTATACCCAGACTACTCGAGTAGGTAAAAGCTCTACTCGAGTAAAACACTTAGAAATTTCCTGATGTTGGAAAAACTGATTCTTCTAGAGTAGCCAACTTCCAATGCCTTTCCCGTAGTCCAATAGCTTGAATATGAAGTGTATCCCAATAGAGAGACCACACATAAGTCAACACTTTGGAATATGCAATGAGGATTACATTGCACAGTTCCTGTGTTTGGTGACCCACTGTGAGCTGACATTGGTCTACACTTCCCAGTGAAACTCCTACAAACATATAGCTCAAACCAAGCATCAAATACAACTTAATTCATCTTAGTTCCAGGGTGACTTCATCAAATCTGGGTTCATGTGGATGAATACCCAACAATCTCCCCCTATTTGTTGAAGTCAGAACCCTTTACACTAAGGTGAATTATGAACATAAAAGAAACTAAGTAGAAAAATATAAGCAGGTAAGCAAAGGACAATGAGAAGGATAATTAGACAGTAATGAAGAATTGTATATATATGTAAGTTTCCAAAAAAACATCAAGTCTACAATTGTCATTTCAATTTCTCATCATCTTTTAGGTTTGGGCTTGGGATTGTTGTTTGTCCATCTTCTCTTGTTGTCTCCTTAGGTAGCTGAATGGCTTTGGGAAGTACTTAGGAGGCCTTGGAGGAGCAGCAGGATTATTTCTCCCAAATTCTCTATCATGGATCTTCCTTTTCAGCATAGACTTCTCATATAACTCCCATTCCTGGGAACTGTAGTGCATGTTCCTGTTCTCATTGTGATCCATGACTAACTGAGTGTGTCCAAGATGAGAGACTTTGAAGTTGGAGACCAAGCTTCAGCATGTTCAGGTGCTTTGGAAGGAGCAGTCCTGCTGACAGAGGGGCCTTCACCATATTTCCTTTTCTTCTTGGTTCTGATCTCTGGAGGAGCTTGAAGGAATATATCAGCAGGATCGTCTTCCCAGCCTGGAACATAAGTATCTGGTGGAGCAACTGAGTCTCCAGGCCTGGGAGAGAAGGTGGGTTGAGGAGGAACAGCTGGAGCAGTGACATCTGTGGCTAGAGGATTGAGATGATGGGGAATGAGGTTTGGGTCAACTACAAGATCTGGAAAGATCTGATTGTGCATCCAGACAGCAGTGTCATAGGTGTGAAATTTGACATTGTATCTGGGCAAGCACACATCATCATGAATGGTCTTTACATGAGCTTCACATTCAACTGTCTTCTGAGCAGTAGATTTTTTACCTGTTCTTGAGTTCTTTTATCAAGCTCTCCCCCTTTCTGATTTCAACAGATACTTTCTCTATAGTGTCATCTTTGAAGGTCCCAACTTCTTCACAGATTGTCATCTTGTTGGTTTCATTCCTCTTGTTAGCTCAATCTGATTGTTGGCCAGGGTTACACCTTGTTCCATGACATTGCCAATATAGTGATAGTATGGTCAAGAGCTTTGCCACCCAAGTTGGAACAGGTACTTTAACTTGTCAGTGTTATGCTGAATTTCAGCAAAACCTCTGCTCATTCTCAGTCTCAAGAGCAGTAACCGTGTCAGAGACCATCTTTAGAGAGGTGTCAAAATAATGTCTTTGTTCTTGAAGAAGAATGACAATACTTTGCAGCAGATCTGAGGAGGAGGAAACTGTAGCAGCAGCAGTAGAGGGAGCAGCAGTAGGGATAGGAGGAGGTACCCAAGGAACTATTTCTTCAATAAGCACTGAGCTGAGAGCTGGTGGTATGAATGACAGCACCAGTGCTTCTGTATCATGGGGAATGGAGAAATCAAGGTTTCTGAGAGGGGCCTCAGCTGGCTCAGGAGAAGGCTCATCAGAAATGAAATAGTGTCTGGCTTTATTGCTAGAGGAGTAGGAGAAGGTGATGGAGTTCTGGCTGGAGAGTGGGAAGGAGACTGTGCTGGAGACAAGTCCTTGTTATTCAGTGGTTGGAGCTGGAGGAGATAGAGGAGGAGGGGGAAGCACATCTTCAGTAAGCTCTGCAATCATAGCGTCGATGGCAGCAGCTGTGTGGTCAGAAGAGGTCTTGAGGTACTTGCTCTGAGGAAGTGGCTGGACTCTTTGGGATGAGGTAGGGATGAATCTCTGGCTGAGGAGAGGGTTGCCTGACTGGGCTAGATGGAGCAGGTCCCCCTCACTGGTGCACCAGAGGAGCTGGTCACATGATGAGGAGGGGGAGATGGGGTCCGTCCTCTACAGCTGGAACTACTGGATTTCTGAGACCTTGCAGCCTGGGCAGAGTTCTGGAGCTTGAGATCCCATCTCTGAATTGAAGAGATGGAGACCTTCTTCATGTGGTTGAAGTGGAGTACCTTGTGAGAAGTTGAATACTTCAGGATTTGTTTCATGAAGGAGCAGAGATATAATTCTTGCGTAGTTGGGGGATTTCATACTGTCCTTTATCTTGTCCAAAATTAGCATACCAAATTGAAATTTCTTGCGGCAGGACAATTGCTTGCATTATATCGAAGAAGTATGAGGGAATGTCTCTGGATGGAGTGTGTCTTGCAGAGAAGAATTTTGCCAATAATGTCTACCAGAAATTTCCTTCAGCATTCATGTCGGACCTCTTAATGTACTGAGCTTCAGGAGAAATACCACAGAATAGTGCGGTTCGGTCAGAATCTTCAACATCCAGATCATCTTCTTCATCAACAATAGGTAAATGGAGAAGTTGAGAGACAGAGGTCTTGGTGAACTGTAGTTTCAGCCCCTTAACTGTAGATTTTAGGACTCTGCCATTGCGTCGAACCTTGAGATTTGTGAAGAATTCTGCAACTGCGGGGAAGAGAACGTGCAGGGTTCTTGGAGTATGAAGGAGAGGCCGGCGGTGTCGAGAAGAATGAGGAGGTTGTGGAAATCGTCGGAGAGCTCTGCAATACCGTCGGTGACGAGTTCGGAGCCGACGCCGATCTTGTGAGAAGTCGCATGGATGCGAATGACTGGAGGAGTTGAGAGTAAGAGCTCTGCAACAGCGGCGGAGGCGAGTCGGCAGGGTAGGAGAAGAGACAGGGTACTCGAGAGATAGAAAGATGTCGGGTAGGTTTGATGTTTCGGATATATATATACATATATATATATATAACTCTTCAATTCCGCTAATTAATTTAAATAAAGATGCGGCATATAGCCTTGGGTGGCGAATAGAACAATTTTGAAAAACTGGGAAGCAGGACACGAGAGTGAGAGAGGCTACTCGAGTAGGTAAGGAGCTACTCGAGTAGGTCGACTGGAGTTACTCGAGTATGCGGAGGAAAGAAAACTACTCGAGTAGATAATGACTTACTCGAGTAGGTGAAAGACTTACTCGAGTAGGTATTGACTTACTCGAGTAGGTGAGAAACTTACTCGAGTAGGTCTTTAGATACTCGAGTAGGTCAGTACACATATTCGAGTGGGTTCATTCATATACTCGAGTAGGTCTCTAGATACTCGAGTATGTCTCAAGCTTCTCGAGTTGAATTTTGATAAAGTTGAGAAAGAATGGATTTTTGACTAACCCTTTGCAATTACTTGCTTCTTAGTCATTCAGCCTTCTTTAGTCCTCTTTGTTGAGTATCTCAAGCTCTGTCTTGAAGAACGAGAACTTGGTCTCGTCCAGCGGCTTGGTGAAGATATCTGCAACTTGCCTATCTGTAGGCACATATTGGAGATCTATGTCTCTATGCTCCACATGTTCCCGGATGAAGTGGTACCTTAGCTCGATATGCTTTGTCCGGCTGGGAGACTGGATTGTTGGCTATTGCAATTGCGCTCGAGGAGTCACAGTACAAGGGAATATCCTTGAACTGCACGTTGTAGTCTCGAACTGATTCTTTATCCATAGAAACTGTGTGCAACAACTGCCTGCAGAGATATACTCTGACTCGCCGTTGAGATTGCGACACAGTTCTGCTTCTTGCTACTCCAGGAAATTAGCCTTCTTCCGAAGAATTGGCAAGTCCTGAGGTGCTTTTCCGGGCGTCTTTGCTACCTGCAAAATCTGCATCTGAAAATCCAATTAGTTTGTTGTCATTACTTCTTGGGTACCATAAGCCAAGATTTGGTGTGCCTTTAAAGTATCTCAGGATCCGCTTTGCAGCAGCGTAATGAGATTCCTTAGAGTTCACCTGAAATTTGCACAGACACATTGTGAGAACATTATGTCAGGCCTACTGGCAGTAAGGTAGAGCAATGATCCAATTATGCTTCTGTAACTGGTTTCATCAAAAGGTTTCTCTTTCTCATCCTTGTCCAGAGACATAGTTGAGCTCTATTGGAGTCCTCATAGAGGTTGCGTTCTCCATTCCGAATTTCTTAATTAGCTCTTTGGTGAATTTGGTCTGTGAGATAAAATTCATCTTCAGATTGTTCACTTGAAGCCCTAAGAAATACTTCAGCTCGCTCATACTACTCATTTCAAACTTCCCTTGCATAAGTTTTGAGAACTTTTGCAGAGGTTGTTGTCTGTAGAGCCAAAGATAATGTCGTTGACATAGATTTGCACTAGCAAAATCTTGCCTTTTATTCCGTAAGAAATAATGTCTTGTCTATCTTTCCCCTGTGAACTTGTTCTCAAGTAGAAAGGTAGACATCGTTTCATACCAAGCTCGAGGAGCTTGTTTCAGACCATATAGGGCCTTGTGCAGAAAGTAGACATGATCAAGAAAGTTAGGATCAACGAAACCTGGAGGTTATTCCACATACACTTCCTCCTTTAAGTTACCATTCAGGAGGCCGACTTCACGTTCATCTTGTATACGGTGAAGCCTTTGAAGGCAGCATATGATAGGAACAACCTTATTGCTCCAGTCTGTCACTGGAGCATATGTCTGGTCGAAGTCGATACCAAAATCAATTAGAGCACTGCTACCAATTGAAAGAAAACTGTTGTCGACCTAAATCACCTAGAGGGGGTGAATAGGTGGTTTGTGCGTCTTTTTCGGAATAAAAATTAATTAGAGCACTGCACAGAAATATTACCAATATCACAGACGACACAAGATGTATAGTGGTTCCCCAACTTGGGTACATCCACTTTCCCTCACCGATCTAGCAATCAACTAGACTCGGCTACTCCACTATATCGGATCACAAATCAATCTACCCTCGGAACAAAGTTCCTACAAACTCGATCCAACAAAAGGATCTACACCTCGGAAGATAACTCTCCTACAAACTCAGAGTGAAAACTCCTACACTCGGAGAAGATTTTCTCCTACAAGATTAATAAAGTGTTTACAAGAATACAAACAGTAAATTACTCAGATCTGAAAGAAATGGCCAGGATCTTCTTCTTTTCAACTTTGTTGCACTTTCAGAAATCGGTGAAGAAGTTCTTCGGCCTCGATCTGGATCTACTCGCTTTTACAGAAATCGAGAGAGAATATGATCAGTGAAGTCGATCTCGATCTGTAACTTTTCTTCAGAATAAACCTCTGAAAGTAGAAGCTTTGCCGAAGAAGAAGGCAGCGGCGGCGGCTTCCGTTTCGCGAAAGTCAGAGAGGAGGCGGCTTAGATATTTTCTCGAAAAAGAAATTACAAGAAAGCTTTGAGGATACTTAGGGTTTGTCATTTTCTGATAAGATCTTATATATGAGAGACTAACGGTCATAATCGGTCATAATGATGTACACGTGGACCAATCATTGTCGCGTGATTTGAAAAATCCCGTCAGAAAAATGACTTAGAAAACTTTCGGAAATTTGGCCAAATACACGAGTAAGTCAATAACTACTCGAGTAGTGAATAACTACTCGAGTATATGATGAAAACATACTCGGGTAAGTGTAAAAAGACTAACGCGTATATAGAGATCAATTACTCGAGTATACAGACAGAACTACTCGAGTATGCGAAGAGACCTACTCGAGTATATAGAGGATCTACTTGAGTACTAGAAGAGCTACTCGAGTATATTACATAACCTACTCTAGTACAAGAAGTACTACTCGAGTGGAATACTTAGAAAAAATTCTGAAGAGGTCTGCTGCAACTACTCGAGTAGTTGAACTAAACTACTCAAGAGAAAGTAATCTACTCGAGTAGGTGAAAGTTCTACTCGAGTAAAAGACTTAGAAAAATTCTGGAGTAGGGAAATAGCGAGGTACACGGGTGACACAAGAACTACTCGAGTAGGTAAAAAATGAACTACTCGAGTATGTTTCTATCTACTCGAGTAGGTGAGTATACTTGCTCGAGTATATGACTTGATCTACTCGAGTAGGTGACTTAGCTACTCGAGTATATGACTATGTCTACTCGAGTACAGGATTCCTTTGCTCGAGTAACTTATACCCAGACTACTCGAGTAGGTAAAAGCTCTACTCGAGTAAAACACTTAGAAATTTCCTGATGTTGGAAAAACTGATTCTTCTAGAGTAGCCAACTTCCAATGCCTTTCCCGTAGTCCAATAGCTTGAATATGAAGTGTATCCCAATAGTGAGACCACACATGAGTCAACACTTTGGAATATGCAATGAGGGATTACATTGCACAGTTCCTGTGTTTGGTGACCCACTGTGAGCTGACATTGGTCTACACTTCGCAGTGAAACTCCTGCAAACATATAGCTCAAACCAAGCATCAAATACAACTTAATTCATCTTAGTTCTAGGGTGACTTCATCAAATCTGGGTTCATGTGGATGAAATACCCAACAACCTGTCTTCGCAGCTTGCCATCTCTTCTGTCCGCTGCCCTGTTCGCGCGGCTTGTTACTCCTTGGTTCTCTTCTCCTGCTACTATTCGTCGCCGCGACCTGTTGGTTGTCGCCGCGCCCCTAGTTCCTTCTTGCCTCTCCGACTTCCTAGTCGTTGCGGTCTGTTTCTGTTCGCTATTCTTTTTTTTCGCGACCTGTTTTCGCGATCTCCTTTATTCGCCGCGCTCTACTTCTTGTTGCCTTCTACCCGCTCCTGCTTGCTAGTCGCCCCGGCCTCATCTTTCGCCGTGCGACTTGTTCTCCTCTGTTCGCCTGACTTTTTCAAGCCGTGTTACTTCTTTCCCTCTGCTTTGCTCTGCTTCTTGGTAGAGGCCTTCCTAGCCTCACGACCTGTTTTTCTGTTCGCCCGGCTTGGTGGTCTTTTCTCTTCTTCGCTTCTCCGTTCGGCTTCTTTCTCTTCTCGCGGCTTGTTCTTATCGTCGCGGTTTGCTCCTCTCTTGCTTCCATGGCTTTCCCCTCCTCCAGCATGTCCGCCTCCGTGGTCACCTCTTCTGGTAGTGCTCACGTTGTTACTCGCGGAAGATGGCTAATCGACTCTGGTGCAACAAATCATATGACAGGAAATCCTCAATGTTTCTCTCTTATTGACACACATGCTCAGTTGCCCCCGGTCATTGTTGCTGATGGATCTCCCTCCCAGGTCCATGGGACGGGCATGGTTCAAGTCACTCCATCTCTCTGCCTGGCTGATACCCTCTATGTGCCCAAGTTTCCGTGCAATTTATTATCGGTTACTTCTTTATGAGAGCAACTACGGTGTTCTGTCATATTCACCCTACCTCTTGTGCTTTTCAGGATCCGGACTCCCAATGGACACTTGCTATCGGGACTGAGAGTGGTGGCCTCTACTTCCTCGACAACGTTTCTGCTCTATCGCCTTCTCCTCCTCCTCTACAGATCTTCTCCAATGGCATCTTCGCTTGGACATGCTCTCCCCGAATTCTACGTCAGCTCCTGCCGCACCTCCCTCTCATCATCCTCTCTAAACTGTGATGCCTGTCAACTTGGCAAACATCACCGCTCATCCTTCCCACCAACGCAAAGTCGGGGCTCTTCCCGTCCGTTCGACCTCGTTCACTCTGACATATGGGGTCCCGCTCCTAACCTCACCATCGGTCGGGGTAGTTCATATTTTGTCACCTTCATTGATGATTTCTCTCGATGTACATGGGTGCATCTTCTCAAAGATCGCTCCGAGCTGTTCTCTGTTTGGACCTCCTTTTATTCTATGGTTAAAACTCAGTTTGATACGTCTATTAAAATCCTTCGTTCTGACAATGCTAAGGAGTATCTTAGCCAAGACTTCTCCTCTTTTTATATTCACCATGGTGTTCTTCGTCAAACCAGCTGTGTCTACACCTCCCAACAAAATGGGGTGGCGGAATGCAAAAACCGTCACCTTCTTGATGTCGCTCGCACTATGATGGCTCAAATGCATGTTCCTCGCTCCTATTGGGGTTATGCTGTCCTCCTCTCCTGTTATCTCATCAATCGTCTTCCTTCCACAGTTCTCCACGGTGCTACCCCCTTCTCCATTCTTTATCCGGACAAGGATCCCTTTCCTCTTCCTCTGCACATCTTTGGGTGCACCGCCTTTGTGCACTCTCCCGCTGCCACCCGTGATAAACTCTCACCACGTACCACTAAATGTGTCTTTCTGGGGTACTCTCCCACTCAGAAAGGTTATTGTTGCTTTGACCCCGTTACCCGCAAGCAATTTGTCTCTGCGGATGTCACCTTCTTTGCCAATGCATCTTACTTCTCTCCTGCTTCCTCCTCTCCTCCTCCTGATCCTACTTCTCCTACCAACTCATCTATTCCCTCTGCTCTCACTGATGTTCCGCCATCTCCACCCACTCCACCATCTTCCCCATCCCCATCATCTCCACCCTCTACTCCGCTTTCTCCCTCCACTCCGCTGTCATCTCTCTCTACTCCCGGGCCAGCTCTCTCCCCACAGATACTCCGGATACTGCGGCACCTGCTGACCTGGATCTCCCGATTGCTCTTCGCAAAGGGGTTCGGGCATGTACCCAACACCCGCTTGCTGCAGTTGTTTCATACGATCATCTTACCCCTTCTCGCAGAGCTTTTGCACTGGCTATCTCGGCCACTGCCACCCCCCGTTCCTACCAGGAGGCCCTTACTATTCCTCATGGAAAGTTGCCATGGATGAGGAGATTGCTACTCTCACTGAACGGGGTACCTAGACCCTTGTTCCTCCTCCTTTCGGCACAGATGTTTTGTTGGTTGTCACTGAGTCTTCATGGTGAAGTTTCTCCCGGATGGCAGTGTGGATCGTTATAAGGCTCACCTGGTTGCCAAGGGTTTTACCCAAACTTATGGCATTGATTACTTTGACACTTTCTCTCCAGTGGCTCGTCTCAACACTATTAGGGTTCTTCTCTCTGTGGCTGTCAACAGAGATTGGCCCATCTCGCAGCTAGATGTTAAGAATGTCTTCCTCTATGGTGATCTGCAGGAAGATGTTTACATGGAGCAACCTCCTGGGTATGTTGCTCAGGGGGAGACACGGGTATGCCGGCTAAAGAAGGCTATCTATGGCCTCAAGCAGAGTCCTTGTGCCTGGTTTGACAAGTTCAGTGGCATTGTTGCGGCCATTGGTTTTACAAGAACCTCACCAGATCACTACTTGTTTGTTCGGAAAACCGCCTCTGGTCTTGTTGTTCTTGCGGTTTATGTTGATGACATTCTTCTTACTGACGATGACCAGGATGGGGTATTGATGACCAAGAAACACCTTCGTCAACATCTGTTCACAAAGGATATGGGCTCCCCAAAATATTTTCTGGGGATTGAAATCTCTAGAAAGCCCAACGCCATGGTCCTTTCCCAACGGAAATATGCTCTTGATCTTTTAAAGGAGGCAGGACTGACTGGTGCTAAACCTGCACGTTGTCCTATGGCTGCTGGAGAAGACAAAACTTGGACAGATGACTCGCCTCTTCTCTCCGATCTTACGAGATACGGCGTCTGGTGGGCAAGCTCATATATCTCACGGTAACCAGACCCGACATCTCTTATGTTGTTGGCAAGGTGAGCCAGTTCATGCAAGCTCCGAGGGAGTGTCATCTACAATCTGCTCTGAGGATATTAGAGTATATTAAAGTTGCTCCAGGGAAAGGACTTCTATTTCAGAAGAATGATCACCTAAGGTTTGAAGCTTACTCTGATTCAAGCCATGCGGATGACAAAGGGGACCGCAAATCGACATCAGGTTTCTGCACGTTTGTTGGAGGCAATCTTGTGAGTTGGAAGAGCAAGAAACAGTCTGTAGTTTACAGGTCTAGTGCAGAGGCGAAATATTGCAGCATGACATCGACTACATGTGAGTTGAAGTGGTTGCAGGCTCTCATGCTTGACTTAGGAGAGGTTTACAACTATCATCTTCCTATGTTCTGTGACAATAAGGACGCGATATACATTTCCAAAAATCCGGTCTTTCATGAGAGAACAAAACACATAGAAGTCGACTGTCATTTTATACGAGAAGAAATATTGAAGAAACAAATTTGCACTCCATTTGTCACTTCCGACAACGAGTTGGCAGATGTCTTCACCAAGATGGTGTCCACTTTCTTTTTCCACATCTGCGACAAGCTGAACATGATCGATATATATGCTCCAGCTTGAGGAGGAGTGTTGAAGTTGGTGACCGGGCGGTCTGGCGGTCTGTCTTGGCGGGTTGAACATCGCGCGGTCTGGCGGTTTGTCTCAGCCGGCTTGGAGACCGTGCGGTCTGGCGGTCTACCCTGACAATCTCTCTTTCTCTCTGGTGGTAGCCGTGCGGTTAGCCCTTCTGTCTACCGCGCGGCTTGTGCGGTTTGTTTTGTTTAGTCCGCTTAGTCCTGTAAATTTTTAGTCCCACATCTCTTATTTGTATTCTCTCATCTCTCCTCCATTCTATATAAGGGAGGGCATACCTTTGTAATAGATACCTTTTTCGGATAATAAAGTTTCAGTTAAAATCATTTCAGTTTGTTTGTGTTCGGTTTCTAACAGGCAGACCCTGACGACAACAAGGCGTTGGTTTGCAGTAACGGCGGAGAATGTAAGTACTCAATCCGACCGCCGAAGAATGTGGGTACTCAATCCGGTCGCGGAGAATGTGGGTACTCAATCCGGTTGCAATCGCGAGGGGGCAGGCCCTGACGACGACAAGACATTGGTTTGCAGTAACGACGGAGAATGTAAGTACTCAATCCGACCGCTAGAGAATGTGGGTACTCAATCCGGTCGCCGGAGAATGTGGGTACTCAATCCGGTTGCAATCGCGTGGGGGCAGGCACTGGCGACGACAAGACATTGGTTTGCAGTAACGACGGATAATGTAAGTACTCAATCCGACCGCCGGAGAATGTGGGTACTCAATCCGGTCGCCGGAGATATGTGTACTCAATCCGGTTGCAATCGCGAGGGGGGGTAGGCCCTGACGACGACAAGGAGTTGGTTTGGCAGTAACGACGGAGAATGTAAGTACTCAATCCGACCGCCGGAGAATGTGAGTCATTTTGAGTACTCATATGTATCTGTTGCGAGCACAGCCAACCGTCTGGACAGGCGAAGCCCGTCAAGGCCGGGCGAATCCCGTCGTCGCCGGCCGTGTACTGTCGCGCTTGGCCGTAGGAGCGGAGCCCGTGTCGGCCATGCTATATTACGAGGAAGGAGCACGAATAGCACATGAGCATCGCGATCAAGCTTTGCCGCTCCTACTTTATATAATGGTACGCTTACCTAATCTCTTCGCCCAAACATTTCTCCCGGCCCTAACTTAATAAATGAGCAAATTATTTATAATTAATGTATGAAGCATACATGGGAATAGATTCTCCAGTCAACTCATGCTTGGGAAGAAGGTGACAGTTCACGTGCAGAACTATCAAAATAATGGAAAATCACTGCTACCTAATCCTATCAGGATCCCCTCCTGATGATCCGACGGACACGATGATGTTCTGCTTTTTTCATTTTTTTATATTTTTTTTGTTCAAAAAAAACTTGTTCATTAGATTTTTTTGACTTATTTTATCCATTAAATATGTAATGAATCTCCTACATTACATTTGAATGAAGAGAAGTCGGATCCTACCTATATAACCAGGGCACGTCACTCCTATTAGTCCAATGCAATGCCAACGCTAGGGTTGAAAAATATAAATGGTGTTTATATTGGCAGCCCGTATATCGATATTGGCAGCCCAGAAAATAGGGAAAAACATATATAATATGACCGCTAATAGCAGCCTAAAATGCGGAACACACGTCTTTTAAAAATAGGTCTACTATATGACATTTTTAGAAAAAGTGTTCAACATGAAAGTTGTGTTGAAACACTTTTTCTAAAAATGTTATATAGTCGGCCTATTTTCAAAAGACGCGGAACCCGGGCGGAATTATGCGAGTTCCGCCCGGGTTCCGCGTCTTTTGAAAATATGCCGACTATATGACATTTTTAGAAAAGTGTTCAACATAAAAGTTGTAGATCTCGACGAGATCTACAACTTTCATGTTGAACACTTTTTCTAAAAATGTCTATTTAACAATTTATTGTTTGGGCTGCCAGTATCCATCGGGCTGTCAATAGCCATATTTTAGGCTGCCATTATAATTGGGCTGCCAATATCGATATGCGGGCTGCCAATATAAACGCCCAATATAAATACCAGCTGATATTGCTCCAGGAAAATTAAATAGGATTTTTAAAAAAAAATATCTTCAGAATGTTGTTAAATAACTTTGTAAAGTATGATAAAAAATAATAATTGTTGCGGGTCATTTGATTTTTCTCCGGTCCAGAGAATCAGACCTCCTTAATTTGGAGTAGGACCGGAGTGCCGGAAGCGCAAACAGTTAATGAAAATTCAGGAGCAATGACATGAAACTTTTTTTTGCCGTGAAAATCCTAAAAAGGTGAAAAATCACGTGACCGGATTTATGACAGACCAAAATTCATTATTTAGCTTTGAGTTTACGAGTAATGGAGGTCTCCTGGGAGGATGACAGGTCACATCTACGTTACAAGCTTTGAATACAGGAAGAACAAAGAATAAATTATGTCCTTGCGGCTTGGATGAGTGCAACCACGGAACTTGGATTTTAGTGTCCACAAAGCTTGTATGAAAGCGTTCTTGTGGAGAAAAACAAAATGCTGTCCTTGGAGCCTTGGAGAGTCTTCACGCAAACATCCGTAGGAGCGCTCTCCAGTGCCTTCTCTCGTGCTCACAAACAGTGACGGACGTAGAAATTTTTTTCATTGTGGGCGGATTTAAAAATTGTTTGATCCATACGATTAAACCATGCATAATAATATTTTTTTTTGAACAATAGAGTATTAGTCACGCTTTAAATCGTGGCTGATACTATAGTTTTTTTAAGAATATGATATTTGTCACGGCTTAAACCGTGACTAATACAGTTAATTTTTTTAAAATAGGGTATGAGTCACGGTTTACAGTTTAAGCCGTGACTAATATAGGTAATTTTCTTAAAACATAAGGTATTAGTCACGTTTTAAATTGTGGCTAATCAAGTTAATTTTTTTTAAAAAAATAAAGCATTCGCCACGGTTTAAAGCGTGACAAATATTATTAATTTTTTTAAAAAAAAATGAGTGTGGACGGCCGCCCACACTCGCCCCAATGTGAGTCCACCCCTGCTCACAAAAGCGACAAAGTGAGCATCGGGCTTCGTGCTCGCTAGAGGGAGAGTAGGACGAGTTTCTGAGCAGAGAAACGATCTAAGTTTCACGTTCTCGCCAGAAAATATCAGAGTTTTCTCTAGTCTCTGGGGTTGCATGTGGCTTTTTTATAGATTTATGGAGGGACATGGTGGCAATTGCGCCAGGCTGAATTTTGATTTGGCGAATGGCATCGTCGTCGCTCCGTTCTGATTACCCGGATTGCTAATTTTCATGAAATGGCAGATGTGCCCCCCATGATCTCCTCCAAAATGGGAGATCATGGGGTTGACTAGTCAACCCCACCTCTCATGATGAGGAGAACATGGGGGGTGGGGCTCACTCCCCCTCTCTCCACCAAAACTGCCCCTTTAGGGGGAAACCGCTGCCGCCGCCGGCCTGGCCGGCCGCCGCCTGCCGCCGCAGGCCGCAGCCAGGCCGCCAGGCCAGCCTTGCCGCTGCAGGCCGCCAGGCCAGCCTTGCCGCTGCAGGCCGCTGCCAAGCCGCCAGGCCGCTGGCGGCCTGGCCGCTGGCCGGGCTCGCGGCCAGGTCGGCCTTGTCGCAGCTGGCCGCAGCCAAGCCGCCAGGCCGCCGGCGGCCTGTCCGCAGGCCGGCCTTGCCGCCGCAGGCCGCGGCAAGGCTGCCGGACCGCCGGCCAGGCCGTAGGCCTTGCCACCGGCCATGTCGTCGGCCAGGCCGCCGCCGGCGCCCGCCTCCACTGCCCGGCCGCCCCCCACACCATGAACGGCCTGCCCACCGTCCGATCATGGTGGGCTTTCCTCGCCGTCCGATCTGGTGGGTAACCACCCACTAACCCACTACATTGGTGGTGGGGCCCGTCATGAACCTCTCCGGAGGCTATAAAAGGAGTCACAGGGCCTCCTCATTCATCATCTTTTGGCTCATGGTCATCTTCTTTCTCAGGTCAGAGCTCTGCCGGACTCCTCCCTCAGATCATCCTCCAGTCACCTCGAGCCACCACGAGCCACCATGAGCCACCAGAGCACCACCAGCCGGAAAACGCCTAAGTCCCAGAGCGAGCAGAAGGAAGAAGGCGATCCTTATAAGTAGATGCGCGGCAGACCCGCACTCCAAGCTACAGGGCGCCAGTGCACCACTCGAATTCTAGTACCCAAAGCGCTCCCGCGATGTAGCCTATTGCCCGCGGGGAGCTGTAGTCCTCTTCTCTCACCTCAAGTTGTAACGGGAGCGGCTTGTCGCCCCGATTCTCCAAACGCACTGTAATCGCAAGCAGTTAGTGGATTTTGACCGGTACAGATCCGGTAACGTGATTTTTTACCCAATTGAGGGGTTTTTCCACGTCATCACATCTTGAGTCGATCTTTTCTTTTCTATGACTGTGTGCGCGCTCGACCGCCCCGCAAGCTAAGGCAGTCCAATTGAATTCGGTCTGACCGGGGCATCGAGTTAGCCCGCAATAGTTTGGCGTCGTCTGTGGGGACATGATTCCCGACATCCTTCAAAAGAACTAGATCACCAGCCCTGCCGCTTCCAAGTCCTGTTCCAATGGCAAAAAGAAGCACTCACACCGCTGAAGGAGCCGCCCTAGGCGGACACGTCGAGCCGTCACGCTCCACTCTTTGGTAGACGTGCTGCTAATAGCTAAAGCAGCTTTTGCCCCCGTCACCGCCCTGGTGGGGCGTGTTCGCCAAATGGAAGAGCAGCAAACTGAAATGCTCACCTTGCTTCGAAACCTGGGAGCACCTCTCACACCGGCGGTTCCACCAGCACCGGCAAATCTTCCGCCGCAACTGAATCAGCGCAGAACCCAGGAAGTTCCTTCATACAAGAAGGACCTGAGGAATACTCCGAAGCCGCCAGTTCTGCTCCCCCGGCCCAGGGAGGGGCCGGAGCAGACCACATCGATACAACCCGGTCAATGACGCCCACCTTACACCCTTGAAAGATTTACTCGAGAAGAGATTCGAGAGGTCATCGCTGAAAATGCCGCCAGACAGGAAGAAGAAATGTTCACGTTCGCAGACCGCTTTGCCAAGGCTCCCCTTTGGCGCTACAAATTCTCGATCATCCAATCCCGTATGGGTTCAAGCTCCCGAACATTGAGATATTCGGCGGGACCGACGATCCACTAGAGCATGTTAATCACTTCACCACCATTATGAGGATCTACAATGCCCCAGACCAGTTGCTCTGCCAAGTATTTCCAGCCACTCTAAAAGGCCAGGCCCGAACGTGATTCCATTCATTAAGGGCAGAAATAATGGCCAACTTCACGGAACTGACAAAGCAGTTTGTGGATCAGTTTATAGCAAATTGGAGGATCGTCCACGACCTTCTCACCTATCAGGTATTCGCCAGAATGAAGGGGAGTCCTTAAAAGACTTCTTCCGCAGGTTCTCTGCAGAAGCTCGCCAGATCCCAGGTGTCGACCAGATTGTACGGCCCATTATACAATCGTCTGTGAGGCCAGAACAGGTGGCGGCAAGGCCGGAAACCTGTAGTGGATGTGGCTCCTCGAGCAGCTGAGAAGCAGCTAACGCGGTTTATGAGTTTCCATCCGCCTACGTTCTCGGGAGAGGGAACTCCGGCGCAGGCTGAGGATTGGCTATCGCGCGTCAAGCGAGTGATGACGGCGATTGGAACGACGGAGCATCAGAAAGTTACTTTAGTTACCTTCCTGCTTGAAGGAGAAGCTCGATTGTGGTGGGATGAGATGGAGTTGCATCACTTGGGGGTCGTCCGTTAACCCAAGTATCGATGGAAGAATTCTCCCGGCTCTTCCTAGCGAAGCACCTTCCTGCGGCTCAACGAATAGCCATGGAAAATGAATTCCAAAGGTTAACACAAGGTGATGGCAGTGTTGACGCATACCTGCATGAATTTACTCGCTTGGGGCGGTATGCGGGTTCTATATTTGCTGATGAGCAGAGGAAGATCAATCGGTTCTATGAAGGACTGAGGGACGAGCTGAGGTTCCTTGTGTCAAGTTCGGTGAACCAAGGTTTTCAAGCGTTGGTTGACACTGCGAGCGCATTGGAAAAGGATATGAAAAAGGGTGCAAGGGAAGAGAGCTTTGGCTGTGACGCAACCGGAGTGGAAGGCGCCCCGATCAGGAAAACTATTTTATAAGAAGAGATGGGGCAAGAAGTCCAAGCCTAGTGGACAAGTTCCTTCATCAGTTGCAACGGGAGCAACGTCAGGGGCTACTTCCAAGCCAGACACTCGTATCTGCTTCAATTGTGGCCGGATGGGGAATATTACGCGAGATTGTCGGATGCCGCCAAAGAGTGAAAAGAAGGCGGGCGCATCTTATGCTGAAAAGGAAAGGCGGTGGTGGATTCCTCTGCCTCGCAGGCGCAACCCCGGGTCTACAATTTTTGCCTACAGGAGGCCATCAAGCAGAGTGACGTGGTCACAGGTATGAGTTTAGTTTTGCATATGCTACTGTTTGTATGCTTTGCTTAGTCTATCTATGTTTGCGGTTTGTGTGTGACATGTTTGTCACAGGCTTTGTGCTGATTCGGGACACGCTGGCGCGAGCACTGTTTGATACGGGTGCATCGCATTCTTTTCTGTCTAGTGACTTTTAACGCGGCTTGGGATACCCAGTCGTGCAAAGACAGATAGCGTCAGAGTGGTGTTGCCGAATGGCTGTTGGATGCTTGCGGATCAAGCTTGCGATGTGGCGGTTCAAATAGGATGTCGGGATTTCAGTTTGACTGCATTTGTTTTGCCAATATCGGAATTCGATGTGATTTTTGGGATGGATTGGCTTGCAGAGCAGCATGCCATGATTGATTGCCAGTCCAAAGAAATCACGTTGGGCCAAAATACCGAACATGAGACAAAGTTCGCGGGTATGCGAGGAGTAGGCGGGACGTTGATGTCTGCACTCCTGGTCGTCAAGGCTGTTCGGAAGGGTGCGGAGTGTTACTTTGCACTAATTCAGGCTGTTGAGCCTAAGGCCAGTGTGTGCGAGGTTCCGATTGTGGCAGACTTTACAGATGTGTTTCCCACGAATCTCCCTGGGCTACCACCCCAGCGGGATATTGACTTCACGATCGAGTTGGTGCTAGGTGCAAAACCTGTGGCCCGCTCGCCATATCGCGTTGCGCGTTTGCAAAAGAGATGGCTGAATTGAAGGTTCAACTGCAAGAAATGTTGGAGCAAGGTTATATACGCCCAAGTATGTCACCTTGGAGCGCGCCTGTGCTTTTTGTAAAGAAGAAAGATGGTGGGTTGCGGTTGTGTATCGATTACCGTGAACTTAATAAGCTGACCGAGAAGAATAAGTATCTGATACCCCGGATTAATGAGTTATTCGATCAGCTGGTGGGCTCAACCGTCTATTCGAAGTTGGATCTGAAGTCTGGTTATTACCAGTTGAGAATTCGGGAAGGTGACATTCCCAAAACTGCATTTGGAACGCATTACGGGCACTATGAATTCACTGTCATGCCATTTGGACTGTGCAATGCGCCCTCGATGTTTATGGATTTGATGCACCGTATTTTTCGCGAGTACCTGGATCTGTTTGTGATTGTATTCATTGATAACATCCTGGTGTACTCGAAGTCAAAAGCTGAGCATGAGATTCACTTGCGGTTGGTGTTGAACACGTTGAGGCAAAATCAGCTCTATGCCAAGTTCTCGAAGTGCGAGTTTTGGCTATCGTCGGTGGAATTTCTCGGCCATGTGGTGAGTGGAGCGGGCATTGCAGTGGATCCAGCGAAGAAAGGGCCATACAGGAGTGGCCAATCTTGTCTTCTGTGGCCGAGGTCAGGAGTTTTCTTGGACTTGCGGGCTACTATAGACGATCTGTGGAAAACTTCTCGCGGATCGCTTTACTGCTCACCACATTGACGCGAAAAGATTAGAAGTTCGTTTGGATGCCAGAGTGCGCACGAGCTTTTGAAGAGCTGAAGGTTCGGTTGACCACGGCGCCGGTGTTGTCTTCGCCACGTGGCACCGACGGATTTGTGATTTATAGTGATGCCTCAGGGAGCGGCTTAGGCTGCATTCTTCTGCAGAATGGAAAGGTTATTGCTTATGGCTCACGCCAGCTGAAGGTGCACGAGCGAAATTATACCGTCCATGATTTGGAACTAGCGGCGGTTGATTTTTGCACTCAAGTTGTGGCGACACTACCTTTATGGAGTGAAGGTGGAGATTTATACAGATCACAAGAGCCTAAAGTACCTCTTGGAGCAGAAAGATTTGAATATGCGACAACGAAGGTGGTTGGAGTTCCTTGGGGACTACACTTTCGAGATTCACTATACGCCCGGGAAGGGGAATGTTGTCGCGGATGCGTTGAGTCGGCGGGTTCCGGCTATAGCAAATTGGTTACAAAGGCATGATGAACGTCTGATCCAAGAGCTGGAGGCGTTGGAGATTTATTGTGTTGATAAGAATTCCACTGCCACTACATGTTTAAACTGGACTGAGGTGCAATGTGACCTTGCAGACCGAGTTCGACGGGCAACGAAGTTGGATGAAGATCTCTTACGCTATGTGACTGAAGGGCTAGAGGGCAAATTCACCTGGAATGACGGTCTTTTGCTTAAAGAAGGCCGTTTGTGCGTCCCAAATGTGGGGGAAATTGAGGGAAGAACTGATGTATGAAGCGCATTATACAAAATATTCCATTCACCCGGGAGCACGAAGATGTTCAACGATATGAAGAAGCTATTCTGGTGGCCAGGGCTCAAGAAATATGCTGCTCTTTATGTCTCTAAATGCCAAACATGTGCGATGGTGAAGGCGGAATGCCAAAAGCCGGGCGGTTATTTGAAGTCACTGCCGATCACAGAGTGGAAATTTGACGATATTTCCATGGATTTTGTGCACGGGTTGCCAAGATCGCAGCGAGGAAATGATTCCATTTGGGTGATTGTTGACCGGCTAACGAAAGTGGCACATTTTCTCCCAAACAGGCGGGATGATTCAGTTGAAAGTTTGGCAAAGTTATATGTTGACCAGATTGTACGACTTCACGGTGTTCCTTGGAGCATCGTAAGTGATCGAGATGGGCGCTTTACGTCAAATGATTGGAGGCTAGTTCACCGACTGTTGGGCACGAAATTGACTTTCAGTACGGCCTTTCATCCCCAAATGGATGGCCAAACTGAACGTACCAACAGAACAATGGAGGACATGCTCCGAATGTGCGCCCTTGACTTCGGAAAGAGATGGGAAGATCATCTCTATATGATAGAATTTGCATATAATACAGCTACCAGGCAAGCATTGGGATGACACCATATGAAGAGTTACATGGAAGGACGTGTCGTACTCCCTTGGCTTGGGTAGAAGCGGGCGAAGCTCGGATTTTTAAACCAAATGAGGTTGATGAAGCAAACTCAACCATACGGACGATTCAAGAGAGATTGCTTATTGTTCAAGATCGACAAGTGAAGTACTACAATGCCAAGCACCGGAACGTGGAATTTGCGGTTGGCGATTGGGTCTACTTGAAGATCAAGCCATTCAAAGGTGTCTCCAGGATTCGACGATTGAAAAAGTTGAGTCCAAGATATTTGGGCCTTTTGAAGTGGTTGAGCGAGTTGGGGAAGCAGCTTATCGGCTAGCTCTGTCGGCAGACTTGGGTGGATTACATGATGTATTTCACATCACGGTGCTTCGGAAGGCCGTGAAAGATCCAGCTCAAGTGATCGCGGATGATCGTGTGTGCCGGTGGAGTATGGGCTAACAACGAGAGTTAGACCCATTCAGATCGAAGATTGAGCCGAGAAACAGTTGCAGAACAAGACGGTCGGCATGGTGAAAGTCCGATGGGACAACTGCGACAGTGAAGAACTGACATGGGAGCGAGAGCAACCATGCGAGAAGAGTTCCCTGAGCTGTTTTTGTAATCTATAGAGAGGATGTTGTAACATAAAATTTTGCATGTTGTAACATTTTTCTTGCTTGTTACTGTTGCCTTCCTGTGTCTGAATTTTGAGGACGAAATTTCTTGTAGGAGGGGAGGATTGTAACAACCCAAAATTTCTCAAACAGGAAATTTTTGGGTGACACGGCCTGGGACACGGGCGTGTCCCAGGGCGTGTCAAGCTAGGGTCGACGATTTGGCCGCGTAGACGACGAAATTTGGAGTCGACGGTCGTTGAGTAGCGGACACGGCCTGCGACACGGGCGTTGTCCCAGGGCGTGTCAAGGCGAGTGTCGACTATCGGCTTTAGTGTCGACGATTTTTCGCTCGATGATGTGTCGAGAGGGGGCACACGGCCCATGACACGGGCGTGTCCAAGGCCGTGTCGTGTGCTCGACGATTTTTGCTCAACGAGTGTCAAGTGTCGAGTGTTGAGTGTCGAGAGGTTGAACACGGCCTGTGACACGGGCGTGTCACAGGGCGTGTCAAATCAGGTCGACGAACTCAGCCCAATGAAGGATTTCGACAGGGCGTGTCTTCGTGCCGTGTCTGGCCACACGACCTGGGACAAAGGCGTGTCACAGGCTGTGTGAAGTCTCAGGATGTTTTGGGATTTTTTTCGCCCAGGCACACGGCCTCAGATACGGGCGTGTTCGAAGGCGTGTTGGGGACACGGCCATGACACGGGTGTGTTCCATGGGCATGTCACTGGTCTGGATAGGTCGGTTGACCACCGCTTGAGGCACACGGCCTGGGACACGGGTGTGTCACAGGCCGTGTCAGGTCAAAATCAGTGTTTTTGGCAAAATCGTGGTCGTCCATTCTTCAGTCTGGATCCAAAGGCCGAGCTTCTTTCCTCTTTTCCTAAAGGCCAAAATCTGAGAAGTTATTCTCATTTTACTTGGCCTTGAGCTTTCTTCAAGTTAAGAGAGAAAGGAGAGGAAGGAGGAGGAGGAGGAAAGGGGGCTGCTGCTGGTGGTGCTGCGGTTTACCGACAAGAAATCCGAAGCCGGCGTTGCGGAGGAAGCGCTCTTGCGAGTCTTTCAAGGAAGCTTTGAGTTCATGGCACCGAAGCGGTCGTCAAAGGTAACGATTTTTCTTCCTAGCCATGTGAAGGCTTTCTTTTGGCATATCTTTGTGATTCCCCCACCAAGAGGTGGCTGATTTTGGGAGTCGTTTGGGTGATTCATGAAATCCCCTTTTGTTGGCATATAGATCCGGAAATGGAGTACGGAATAGGCATACTGTGTGAAGCTCATCTGGACAGGTTGGTCTGGATTGGTGATGTTGCATTACGAACCGGAGAAGACTCCGTGCGAAACGTGTAGTTTAAGGAGTCAACGGGTTATGCCTGCGAAAAGGAGTAGCAGGAAGTACTGGGGTGGTAGCCCAGGAAAATAGCCGTAGTATGTTTTTGGGTCCAACCTGTGAATGAGGTACATGAAGTACTGGTGTGACCAGGAAAGGCCCTTTGTGATGCTTGATGTCGTAGGGTGTCCACCTGTGAAACGAGTAACAGGAAGTACTGGCATAGGTAGCCAGGAAAGACCCTGACATTTGTGATTGTGCGGTGTCCACCTGTGAAGAGAGTCACAGGAAGTCCTGGGAGGCCCAGGAAAGACCCGCTGTTGTGCTAAGAAAGTGGGTATCGAGAAATACCCAGGCTTGAATGCCAAGAACAGGATTGGTGAGACCGACCCGCGCCTTTGATATAGCCATGAGTACATTGTACTCGGAGAAGGCAATCAATCATGGCATGCTGCTCTGCAAGCCAATCCATACCAAAAATCACATCGAATTCTGTTATTGGCAAAACAAATGCAGTCAAACTGAAATCCCGACTTCCTATTTGAACCGCCACATCGCAAGCTTGATCCGCAAGCATCCAACAGCCAGTCGGCAACATCACTCTGACGCTATCTATCTTTGCACGACTGGGTATCCCAAGCCGCGTTAAAAAGTAGCCCCTGACGTTGCTCCCGTTGCAACTGATGAAGGAACTTGTCCACTAGGCTTGGACTTCTTGCCCCATCTCTTCTTATAAAATGGTTTTCCCGATCGGGGCGCCTTCCACTCCGGTTGCGTCACAGCCAAAGCTCTCTTCCCTTGCACCCTTTTCATATCCTTTTCCAATGCGCTCGCAGTGTCAACCAACGCTTGAAAACCTTGGTTCACCAAACTTGACACAAGGAACCTCAGCTCGTCCCTCAGCCCTTCATAGAACCGATTGGTCTTCCTCTATTCATCAGCAAATATAGAACCCGCATACCGCCCCAAGCGAGTAAATTCATGCAGGTATGCGTCAACGTTAAATTTTGACGGTGGAGGTGTTCTCTCACTTCGAGAACTTGGCATAGAGCTGATTTTGCCGCAACGTGTGCAACACCAACCGCAAGTGAATCTCATGCTCAGCTTTTGACTTCGAGTACACCAGGATCTCATGCTTCCTGACATGGTAGCCAGGAAGTACTGTCACCTTGGAGCGCGCCTGTGCTTTTTGTAAAGAAGAAAGATGATGGGTTGCGGTTGTGTATCGATTACCGTGAACTGAATAAGCTGACCGAGAAGAATAAGTATCTGATACCCCGGATTGATGAGTTATTCGATCAGCTGGTGGGCTCAACCATCTATTCGAAGTTGGACCTGAAGTCTGGTTATTACCATTTGAGAATTCGTGAAGGTGACATTCCCAAAACTGCATTGGAACGCGTTACGGGCACTATGAATTCACTGTCATGCCATTTGGACTGTGCAATGCGCCCTCGGTGATTATGGATTTGATGCACCGTATTTTTCGCGAGTACCTGGATCTATTTGTGATTGTATTCATTGATGACATCCTAGTGTACTCGAAGTCAAAAGCTGAGCATGAGATTCACTTGCGGTTGGTGTTGAACACGTTGAGGCAAAATACCGAGCAAACTCAGCCCGATGACGGATTTCGACAGGGCGTGTCTTTGTGCAGTGTCTGGGCACACGGCCTGGGACACGGGCGTGTCACAGGTCGTGTGAAGTCTCGGAATGTTTTGGGATTTTTTTCGCCCAGGCACACAGCCTCAGACACGGGCGTGTTCGAAGGCGTGTTGGGGACACGCCCATGACACGGGCGTGTTCCATGGGCATGTCACTGGGCTGGATAGGTTGGTTGACCACCGCTTGAGGCATACGGCCTGGGACACGGGCGTGTCACATGCCGTGTCAGGTCAAAATCAGTGTTTTTGGCAAAATCGTGGCCGTCCATTCCTTCAGTCTGGATCCAAAGGCTGAGCTTCTTTCCTCTTTTCCTAAAGGCCGAAATCTGAGAAGTTATTCTCATTTTACTTGGCCTTGAGCTTTCTTCAAGTTAAGAGAGAAAGGAGAGGAAGAAGAAGGAGGAGGAGGAAAGGGGGCTGCTGCTGGTGGTGCTGCGGTTTACCGACAAGAAATCCAAAGCCGGCGTTGCGGAGGAAACGCTCTTGCGAGTCTTTCAAGGAAGCTTTGAGTTCATGGCACCGAAGCGGTCGTCAAGGGTAACGACTTTTCTTCCTAGCCATGTGAAGGCTTTCTTTTGGCATATCTTTGTGATTCCCCCACCAAGAGGTGGCTGATTTTGGGAGTCGTTTGGGTGATTCATGAAATCCCTTTTGTTGGCATATAGATCCGGAAATGGAGTACGAAATATGCATGCTGTGTGAAGCCCATCTAGACAGGTTGGTCTGGATTGGTGATGTTGCATACGAATCGGAGAAGACTCCGTGCGAAACGTGTAGTTTAAGGAGTCAACGAGTTATGCCTGCGAAAAGGAGTAGCAGGAAGTACTGGGGTGGTAGCCCAGGAAAATAGCCGTGGTATGTTTTTGGGTCCAACCTGTGAATGAGGTACATGAAGTACTGGTGTGACCAGGAAAGGCCATTTGTGATGCTTGATGTCGTAGGGTGTCCACCTGTGAAATGAGTAACAGGAAGTACTGGCATGGTAGCCAGGAAAGACCCCTAACACCTTGGAGCGCGCCAATCACAACACAAAATAAGAATGATACCAGAGTAGCGCATCGCACCAGCCGCGGTACCTACACTCCACCGTCAAAAGCTAAGCATGCCATGATTGATTGCCAGTCCAAAGAAATCACGTTGGGCCAAAATACTGAATTTTGACTGACCAAATTCCTGGTGTACTCGAAGTCTAAAGTTGAGCATGAGATTCACTTGCGGTTGGTGTTGAACACGTTGAGGCAAAATCAGCTCTATGCCAAGTTCTCGAAGTGCGAGTTTTGGCTATCGTCGGTGGCATTTCTCGGCCATGTGGTGAGTGGAGCGGGTATTGCAGTGGATCCAGCGAAGATAAGGGCCATACATGAGTGGCCAATCTTGTCTTCCGTGGCCGAGGTCAGGCGTTTTCTTGGACTTGCGGGCTACTATAGCCGATTTGTGGACAACTTCTCGCGGATCGCTTTGCCGCTCACCACATTGACGCGAAAAGATCAGAAGTTCGTTTGGATGCCAGAGTGCGTACGAGCTTTTGAAGAGCTGAAGGTTCGGTTGACCATGACGCCGGTGTTGTCTTCGCCACGTGGCACCGACAGATTTGTGATTTATAGTGATGCCTCAGGGAGCGGCTTAGGCTGCGTTCTTCTGCAGAATGGAAAGGTTATTGCTTATGGCTCACGCCAGCTGAAGGTGCACGAGCGAAATTATCCCGTCCATGATTTGGAACTAGCGGCGGTGATTTTTGCACTCAAGTTCTTGCGACACTACCTTTATGGAGTGAAGGTGGAGATTTATACAGATCACAAGAGCCTAAAGTACCTCTTGGAGCAGAAAGATTTGAATATGCGACAACGAAGGTGGTTGGAGTTCCTTGGGGACTACACTTTCGAGATTCACTATACGCCCGTGAAGAGGAATGTTGTCGCAGATGCGTTGAGTCGGCGGGTTCTGGCTAGAGCAAATTGGTTCCAGCCTTGCCGCCACCTATTCTGGCCTCACAGCCGCTTGTTCCTGCCTAATTGGTTGGCCTTGGATCATGGTAAATAAAGCCTCCGCAACTAAACGCACATGTTCCGCAGACGGTGGAGGTATAGGCACCGCGGCTGGTGCCGTACTTTCATCAGAATGATGAGGCTCAGACGGCCCAGCTCCACTTCGTGTCACCGAAAGGTGGACAAGACACACACATTAGCGGTCGTACCCAAGCAAACAACACAAAATAAGAACACGCAGGTTCCTTAAACACATCAAGTTTGCATTCCTATCATGGACATTCAGGAGTTCATTCGTAGACTTTGGTTTGCACAAACACGTGCTCGCCACCCCACAAAAGAAGGCGGCCACGACTTCGAGAGGGAAAGACCAAGACAATCGATACCAAAAATGTAACAACCTCATCCGTTCATATGGTATATTCTAGAAGGTCCGGCCGGGGCCCCACAGGATATATCACAAAACAGACGGTGAAGGTACAGGATGATACCAGAGTAGCGCATCGCACCTATCACAAAGTATTCTAGCGGAAGCCGATCCTACAACTTGAACTCCACATGAATGTCCAAACATAAAACTACACATTTTATACGATATAGGAATGTCTTACAACAAGTACAAATCAGTGTTGAGTGTCGAGAGGTTGAACACGGCCTGTGACACGGGCGTGTCATAGGGCGTGTCAGATCAGGTCGACGAACTCAGCCCGACGAAGGATTTCGACAGGGTGTGTCTTCGTGTCGTGTCTGGGCACACGGCCTGGGACACGGGCGTGTCACAGGCCGTGTGAAGTCTCGGGATGTTTTGGGATTTTTTCGCCCAGGCACACGACCTCAGACACGGGCGTGTTCGAAGGCGTGTTGGGTGACACAGCCCATGACACGAGCATGTTCCGTGGGCGTGTCACTGGTCTGGATAGGTCGGTTGACCACCGCTTGAGGCACACAGCCTGGGACACGGGCGTGTCAGGTCAAAATCAGTGTTTTTGGATGAAACCCTAAACCAAAAACACTAATTTTGACCTGACACGGCCTGTGACACGCCCGTGTCCCAGGCCGTGTGCCTCAAGCGGTGGTCAACCGACCTATCCAGACCAGTGACACGCCTACGGAACACACCCGTGTCATGGGCCGTGTCACCCAACACGCCTTCGAACACGCCCGTGTCTGAGGCCGTGTGCCTGGGCGAAAAAAATCCCAAAACATCCTGAGACTTCACACGGCCTGTGACACGCCCGTGTGCCCAGACACGGCACGAAGACACGCCCTGTCGAAATCCTTCGTCGGGCTGAGTTCGTCGACCTGATCTGACACGCCCTGTGACACGCCCGTATCATAGGCCGTGTTCAACCTCTCGACACTCAACACTCGACACTCGACACTCGTCGAGCAAAAAGCGTCGAGCACACGAAACGGACTTGGACGCGCCCGTGTCCTGGGCCGTGTGCCCCCTCTCGACACATCGTCGAGCGAAAAATCGTCGACACTAAAGCCGATAGTAGACACAGCCTTGACACGCCTTGCGACACGCGCGTGATTTCTTTGTACTGGAAATCAATCATGGCATGCTGCTCTGCAAGCCAATCCATCCCAAAAATCACATCGAATTCCGATATTGGCAAAACAAATGCAGTCAAACTGAAATCCCGACTTCCTATTTGAACCGCCACATCGCAAGCTTGATCCGCAAGCATCCAACAGCCATTCGGCAACACCACTCTGACGCTATCTGTCTTTGCACGACTGGGTATCCCAAGCCGCGTTTAAAAGTCACTAGACATAAAAGAATGCGATGCACCCGTATCAAACAGTGCTCGCGCCAGCGTGTCCCGAATCAGCACAAAGCCTGTGACAAACATGTCACACACAAACCGCAAACATAGATAGACTAAGCAAAGCATACAAACAGTAGCATATGCAAAACTAAATGCATACCTGTGACCACGTCACTCTGCTTGATGACCTCCTGTAGGCCAAGATTGTATACCCGGGGTTGCGCCTGCGAGGCAGAGGAATCCACCACCGCCTTTCCTTTTTCAGCATAAGATGCGCCCGCCTTCTTTTCCCTCTTTGGCGGCATCCGACAATCTCGCGCAATATGCCCCATCCGGCCACAATTGAAGCAGATACGAGTGTCTGGCTTGGAAGTAGCCCCTGACGTTGCTCCCGTTGCAACTGATGAAGGAACTTGTCCACTAGGCTTGGACTTCTTGCCCCATCTCTTCTTATAAAATGGTTTTCCCGATCGGGGCGCCTTCCACTCCGGTTGCGTCACAGCCAAAGCTCTCTTCCCTTGCACCCTTTTCATATCCTTTTCCAATGCGCTCGCAGTGTCAACCAACGCTTGAAAACCTTGGTTCACCAAACTTGACACAAGGAACCTCAGCTCGTCCCTCAGTCCTTCATAGAACCGATTGGTCTTCCTCTGTTCATCAGCAAATATAGAACCCGCATACCACCCCAAGCGAGTAAATTCATGCAGGTATGCGTCAACGTTAAATTTTGACGATGGAGGTGTTCTCTCACTTCGAGAACTTGGCATAGAGCTGATTTTGCCGCAACGTGTGCAACACCAACCGCAAGTGAATCTCATGCTCAGCTTTTGACTTCGAGTACACCAGGATCTCATGCTTCCTGACATGGTAGCCAGGAAGTACTGTCACCTTGGAGCGCGCCTGTGCTTTTTGTAAAGAAGAAAGATGGTGGGTTGCGGTTGTGTATCGATTACCGTGAACTGAATAAGCTGACCGAGACGAATAAGTATCCGATACCCCGGATTGATGAGTTATTCGATCAGCTGGTGGGCTCAACCGTCTATTCGAAGTTGGACCTGAAGTCTGGTTATTACCATTTGAGAATTCGGGAAGGTGACATTCCCAAAACTGCATTGGAACGCGTTACGGGCACTATGAATTCACTGTCATGCCATTTGGACTGTGCAATGCGCCCTCGGTGATTATGGATTTGATGCACCGTATTTTTCGCGAGTACCTGGATCTGTTTGTGATTGTATTCATTGATGACATCCTAGTGTACTCGAAGTCAAAAGCTGAGCATGAGATTCACTTGCGGTTGGTGTTGAACACGTTGAGGCAAAATACCGAGCAAACTCAGCCCGATGACGGATTTCGACAGGGCGTGTCTTTGTGCAGTGTCTGGGCACACGGCCTGGGACACGGGCGTGTCACAGGTCGTGTGAAGTCTCGGGATGTTTTGGGATTTTTTTCGCCCAGGCACACAGCCTCAGACACGGGCGTGTTCGAAGGCGTGTTGGGGACACGGCCCATGACACGGGCGTGTTCCATGGGCATGTCACTGGGCTGGATAGGTCGGTTGACCACCGCTTGAGGCATACGGCCTGGGACACGGGCGTGTCACATGCCGTGTCAGGTCAAAATCAGTGTTTTTGGCAAAATCGTGGCCGTCCATTCCTTCAGTCTGGATCCAAAGGCTGAGCTTCTTTCCTCTTTTCCTAAAGGCCGAAATCTGAGAAGTTATTCTCATTTTACTTGGCCTTGAGCTTTCTTCAAGTTAAGAGAGAAAGGAGAGGAAGAAGAAGGAGGAGGAGGAAAGGGGGCTGCTGCTGGTGGTGCTGCGGTTTACCGACAAGAAATCCAAAGCCGGCGTTGCGGAGGAAACGCTCTTGCGAGTCGTTCAAGGAAGCTTTGAGTTCATGGCACCGAAGCGGTCGTCAAGGGTAACGACTTTTCTTCCTAGCCATGTGAAGGCTTTCTTTTGGCATATCTTTGTGATTCCCCCACCAAGAGGTGGCTGATTTTGGGAGTCGTTTGGGTGATTCATGAAATCCCCTTTTGTTGGCATATAGATCCGGAAATGGAGTACGAAATATGCATGTTGTGTGAAGCCCATCTAGACAGGTTGGTCTGGATTGGTGATGTTGCATACGAATCGGAGAAGACTCCGTGTGAAACGTGTAGTTTAAGGAGTCAACGGGTTATGCCTGCGAAAAGGAGTAGCAGGAAGTACTGGGGTGGTAGCCCAGGAAAATAGCCGTGGTATGTTTTTGGGTCCAACCTGTGAATGAGGTACATGAAGTACTGGTGTGACCAGGAAAGGCCATTTGTGATGCTTGATGTCGTAGGGTGTCCACCTGTGAAATGAGTAACAGGAAGTACTGGTATGGTAGCCAGGAAAGACCCTAACACCTTGGAGCGCGCCAATCACAACACAAAATAAGAATGATACCAGAGTAGCGCATCGCACCAGCCGCGGTACCTACACCTCCACCGTCAAAAGCTAAGCATGCCATGATTGATTGCCAGTCCAAAGAAATCACGTTGGGCCAAAATACCGAATTTTGTCTGACCAAATTCCTGGTGTACTCGAAGTCTAAAGTTGAGCATGAGATTCACTTGCGGTTGGTGTTGAACACGTTGAGGCAAAATCAGCTCTATGCCAAGTTCTCGAAGTGCGAGTTTTGGCTATCGTCGGTGGCATTTCTCGGCCATGTGGTGAGTGGAGCGGGCATTGCAGTGGATCCAGCGAAGATAAGGGCCATACATGAGTGGCCAATCTTGTCTTCCGTGGCCGAGGTCAGGCGTTTTCTTGGACTTGCGGGCTACTATAGCCGATTTGTGGACAACTTCTCGCGGATCGCTTTGCCGCTCACCACATTGACGCGAAAAGATCAGAAGTTCGTTTGGATGCCAGAGTGCGCACGAGCTTTTGAAGAGCTGAAGGTTCGGTTGACCATGACGCCGGTGTTGTCTTCGCCACGTGGCACCGACAGATTTGTGATTTATAGTGATGCCTCAGGGAGTGGCTTAGGCTGCGTTCTTCTGCAGAATGGAAAGGTTATTGCTTATGGCTCACGCCAGCTGAAGGTGCACGAGCGAAATTATCCCGTCCATGATTTGGAACTAGCGGCGGTGATTTTTGCACTCAAGTTCTTGCGACACTACCTTTATGGAGTGAAGGTGGAGATTTATACAGATCACAAGAGCCTAAAGTACCTCTTGGAGCAGAAAGATTTGAATATGCGACAACGAAGGTGGTTGGAGTTCCTTGGGGACTACACTTTCGAGATTCACTATACGCCCGTGAAGGGGAATGTTGTCGCAGATGCGTTGAGTCGGCGGGTTCTGGCTAGAGCAAATTGGTTACAAAGGCATGATGAACGTCGGATCCAAGAGCTGGAGGCGTTGGAGATTTATTGTGTTGATAAGAATTCCACTGCCACTGCATGGTTGAACTGGACTGAGGTGCAATGTGACCTTGCAGACCAAGTTCGACGGGCAACGGAGTTGGATGAAGATCTCTTACGCTATGTGACTGAAGGGCCAGAGGGCAAATTCACCTGAAATGACGGTCTTTTGCGTAAAGAAGGCCGTTTGTGCGTCCCAAATGTGGGGAAATTGAGGGAAGAAATGATGTATGAAGCGCTGATTCACTGTCAAAAGTGTTCAGCTGACCAAATTATAACGACCCTACCCCTTTTCTCGGGGCAGCGGTACTTTTCCCTGCAGGCATATCATATCACAGTATGGCAATATATTTCATCAAAATGTGCTTTCACGCACACAAGCCATCACAACCGTTCGCCACCCGGCCGAACGGTCCGTGCACTCAGGGCACATTCTTGGTGTTCTGGCAAAGCTCTTGCCCACCACCGTATCAGGGTCATCACCCAACGGTAACTCTCTTGAGCATTTACTCCATGGCGTGCAGCCGGAGTTAGTCTTCCTACACCGGGATGGCCCGTAGCCCCCATTGTGTCATGGCGCGCAGGCCGAAGACTCTTGCTATGCGCTCCAACAGACCGCACCTTTTGGTCTCACGTCGGACGGACATAGCGCAGGTCGGATCCTCCACCCCCCGTTGCTCAAATCGCCTTGCCTTCTCCGAGTACAGCGTACTCATGGCTATATCAAAGGCGCGGGTCGGTCTCACCAATCCTGTTCTTGGCATTCAAGCCTGGGTATTTCTCGATACCCACTTTCTTAGCACAACAGCGGGTCTTTCCTGGGCCTCCCAGTACTTCCTGTGACTCTCTTCATAGGTGGACACCGCACAATCACAAATGTCAGGGGTCTTTCCTGGCTACCATGACAGTACTTCCTGTTACTCGCTTCATAGGTGGACACCCTACGACATCAAGCATCACAAAGGGCCTTTCCTGGTCACACCAGTACTTCCTGTACCTCATTCACAGGTTGGACCCAAAAACATACCACGGCTAGCAAAAGCAGTGGATATGCCAAAAGAAAGCCTTCACATGGCTAGGAAGAAAAGTTGTTACCCTTGACGATTGCTTCGGTGCCATGAACTCAAAGCTTCCTTGAAAGACTCGCAAGAGCGTTTCCTCCGCTACGCCGGCTTCGGATTTCTTGTCGGTAAACCACAGCACCACCACCAGCAGCCCCCTTTCCTCCTCCTCCTTCTTCTTCCTCTTCTTTCTCTCTTAACTTGAAGAAAGCTCAAGGCCAAGTAAAATGAGACACGGCCTGGGACACGGGCGTGTCCCAGGGCGTGTCAAGCTGGGGTCGACGATTTGGCCGCGTAGTCGACGAAATTTGGAGTCGACGGTCGTTGAGTAGCGGACACAGCCCGCGACACGGGTGTGTCCCAGGGCGTATCAAGGCCGTGTCGACTATCGGCTTTAGTGTCGATGATTTTTTGCTCGACGATGTGTCGAGAGGGGGCACACAGCCCAGGACACGGGCGTGTCCAAGGCCGTGTCGTGTGCTCGACGATTTTTGCTCGACGAGTGTCGAGTGTCGAGTGTTGAGTGTCGAGAGGTTGAACACGGCCTGTGACACGGGTGTGTCACAGGGCGTGTCAAATCAGGTCGACGAACTCATCCCGATGAAGGATTTCGACAGGGCGTGTCTTTGTGCCGTGTCTGGGCACACGGCCTAGCATACGGGCGTGTCACAGGCCGTGTGAAGTCTCGGGATGTTTTGGGATTTTTTCGCCCAGGCACACGGCCTCAGACACGGGCGTGTTCGAAGGCGTGTTGGCCCGTAGCCCCCCCCCCCCCCCCATTGTGTCATGACGTGCAGGCCGAAGACTCTTGCTATGCGCTCCAACAGACCGCACCTTTTGGTCTCACGTCGGACGGACATAGCGCAGGTCGGATCCTCCACCTCTCGTTGCTCAAATCGCCTTGCCTTCTCCGAGTACAGCGTACTCATGGCTATATCAAAGGCGCGGGTCGGTCTCACAAATCCTGTTCTTGGCATTCAAGCTTGGGTATTTCTCGATACCCACTTTCTTAGCACAACAACGGGTCTTTCCTGGGCCTCCCAGGACTTCCTGTGACTCTCTTCACAAGCACATCGCACCTATCACAAAGCATTCTAGCGGAAGCCGATCCTACAACTTGAACTTCTCTTGAATGTCCAAACATAAAACTCCACATTTTATACGATATAGGAATGTCTTACAACAAGTACAAATAGTTGGCCTTATGGCCTTACATGGCTATCAAACAGTGGCCTAAATCAATTGGCGCGCAGGCCGGCCACATGAAGAGAAAGTACACAAAAGCAACACATATAGCCTTTGAGGGCTAGCAGTAGTAGCAGCAACAGCAGCATGAACATCAGCCTTTACGCGTCCCGCTTGGCTCGCCAGCACCTGTACAGGGACAATCCTGTCACAACCCGCATTTTTCTCATTAATAAATAAATCAGAGCACGAGATAACTACGAGCTGTGATGCCACGTCAAGCAGGGGATAACTGCTGACGCTCAGGCAACACTCTAATCCTTCAAATCATAAGTTAAAATGAATAAAAAACTGATTTTTAAATTAATTGGCTGTATCCCTCGGCTCAGTGGATCAGATAGTATACGGTTTGAAAACTATTTTTATACGTAGCAGAAAAATACTTCATTTGTGTTTAACATCCTAAAAGAGCGCATAAGTGTCATAAGAGGACAACTTACACTATGCAAGACCCTAGATTTCAATTTATAATATTTATAAAAAAAACAATCTTTTTACGCATTTGGAAAATAATGATTGAACTTTTATAAAACATGCTGATCATGCAATACATATAGTAGTTTTTTTATAGGTTTTAAAGTAACTAGCAACCTAGCATAAAACATTCCCAGAGAGCAAGTGAAACTACCACAAAACAGGTAAACTAGCAGCTAAGCAAAGACTTAGTATCACCAAGGAAAATCACCAACGAGCGTCAACAACCTGACACGAACTCGCTGGCGAGCATGCATGTCTGTACTACTACAAAGCTAAAGAACTACCTCAACAAGTGAGGAAAACACTCTCACAACGCAGTCCACAAGGGAACTCCTGAAATTAGCCGTTCAGCCGGCTACAGACCTGAACCTGAGACATTCAAAAGAAGAACACCTCAGCAAGAAATAATAAAATAAGAGGCAAAGAAACATCAGATAATAATCGAATGAAAAGAGCAGAAAGAAAAAGGGTTACCAACCCTGCAAGGGAAAATGCTGAAAATCTCAGCGAAAGAATCCAAAAAGGGACAAAATGTAAGTATAACAATCAGTAAAGCGAGAGAAATGCATCAAGTACTAAAACGTACCAAACTCCGCTCAAGCCTGTAGAGACAAAAAGGAAACCAATATGCATCAAATGAACAGTATGAAAGGAACTAACAGTCCTAAACTTGTAAATCGTTAGCACTGGCACAAATCCCAAACCTGTGTCGGAGACTAAGAACAGTCACAACCGAACAACCAGCTCCAGGTGTCTCAAAAGTACTAAAGGAGCCGCCACAAGGTCCACACACATAGAGTTCCAACCTTTTACAGGAACCCAAAATGTCCAAAGGAGGGAATGGTGGTGGCCACGGCTCGAACTCCCCCGGTACCATACTCCCTCAGAAACCCAGCTACCACATGCTAATGATCCACGATTCGGCGCCAAAACTAGCCGACAACACCACTTAGAAACTACCAAGTTCTACAACCAAAACCCGCCGAATTATTTCCCCCTACCCGCCGAATTATTTCCCCCTACCCTCCGAATTCAACTTAAAATAACTTCCGATAACTTCCTAGTTTAGGCCGACTACAAGCTCTAACCTAGGAATATTTCTAATCTCACCTATACTATTCCGGTATTCTACGACAAGGAGAATTAATAAAGCGAAACACAACCCATGGAAGCACGCAAGAGGTGAGAAATCCACTTGCCTCAAATCGTTCTTGAAAACGTCCACCCAAAATACTCCACCACGTAGATCCGTCCAAAAGGGGGCACGCGGAGACGAGATCTACGAAAAACGGACAACCGGGGTTAGGGCCGAAAAAATCTATGGCGAAACGGTCACCGAAACGGGAAAAGCTTACCACGATCTCGAAGCTCTCGCCGAGAGCTTTCCAACGCCGCGATCGGATCGAGATTCTGTCCACCGGATCGGCGGTGGCGGCCGCCGCAAGATTCACGAACGAGAGGATCCACACTCGCCTTTTTGTTTTCGCACAGGAGGGGGGGCTGCTGGTTCGGAGGGAAAGGCAAGGGGGTTCTTCTTATTCTTATATATATATACTTAATATAATTATAATTATTACATATAATAACAAAGGGGGGGGCTGCAGGATCGGCGGGAAAGACACGAGGGGGGGGGGCGCCTGGATCGGCGGGAAAGGCAGGGGGGGGGGCTGAATCGGTGAGAATCATTCTCACCGATTCCCTCTCCCCCTTTTTCTATTTTTTTAAATTCTTTATATATATATATATATATATATATATATATATATATATATAATAATATTTATAATTATTAAAAACATGATATAACATATATCGTTACGGAGGGCCAAACGGGCGCCGAATCGAACGAAATTCGCACCGTAGGCGAATGACGACGCTACGAATCCAACGGCGAAGTTGAAATCGAATTCCGACGCACCGTTTTCGAGATAATAATTTCTAAAGTTAACGGCGTACGCGAAAACATACAAACTTCAATTGCGCGCCGAGGCTCCAAAAATGCTCGGAACGCGACGAAACTTGACGAGCAAGTCTAAAATTAGCCGATCTAATTTCCTAATGTAAAATTTTCCACTCCCGACGCAAATCCCAAAATTTGGCCGGTCAAACCTAACGAACGCAAAACGCGCTAACGACAAAGTCGGTAACAAAATCCAACGAACAAAACTCGGGCAAATTTCTCCCGAAGCCAAAACACAAGCATTCCCCAAGAGGCTCCATCGAGTCACCAAACAGACTCCGGCTCGCTAGGGAATCTTGCTACCAGGCATCACCAAGCCACGCAGGGAACCTAAAGAGCTAAGAGCACGCTCTAACAACGTCACATGACCAACACGCGCTAACATAACGCTCTGACGTCATAATACGTCAAATAAGAAATTAAATAAATCACTGGAAAATCGGGGCGTTACAGTCACTCCCCCTAAAAGAAAGGTTCGTCCCGAAACTTTACGCATAAAACACTTCTACCATAGAAGGAAAAGAAAATAACCAAGGGTTATCGAATGCTTACCGAGCACAGCTAGGAGAACAAATGAGGATGCGCCTCCCTCATAGCTGACTCCAACTCCCAAGTAGCGCTCTCCACGTCTTGGTTTCTCCACAGAATCTTTACCATCGGTATTGTCTTTCTCCGCAACACTCGATCTTGCACATCCAAAACACGAATAGGATCTTCCACGTAGGAAAGGTTAGGCTCCAACTGGGGCACTGCATCCAGAACTTGTCTGTCACTTAGCACGCACCTCCGCAGTTGGCTCACGTGAAAAACATTGTGCACGCCAGGAAAATTTGCGGGCAATTTCAACTTGTAGGCTGACACACCAATCCGCTCCACAATTTCAAATGGTCCCACATACCTTGGGTCCAACTTATGGTTCTTACCGAACCTCTTCACTCCAACCATCGGGGAAACCTTAAGGAATACCATGTCCCCCACAGAAAATTCCAAAACGGACCTACGCCGATTGGCGTTCTTCTCGTATCGCTCTTGAGCTATCTGAAGCTTCTCTCGAATAAGCTTTACAGAGACTTCCATTTCTTCTAAGGCATCTGGACCTAACATTGGCCTCTCACCAACCTCAGCCCAAAATAGAGGAGTTCTACATCGTCTTCCATATAGCGCTTCGAAAGGAGCCATTTGCAGACTCTCTTGATAACTGTTATTGTATGCGAAGTCCATCAACCTCAAGCGTTCATCCCACGCTCCTCCGTGGTCTAATATATAACAACGGATCATATCTTCCACAATCTGATTAACACGCTCCGTTTGACCATTGGTCTGTGGATGATATGCGGTAGAATATCTCAAGTCAGTTCCCAATCCTTCTTGAAGGCTCTTCCAGAAACGAGACGTAAACCTGGGGTCTTGATCTGATACTATACTTACGGGTACTCCATGTAACCTGATAACTTCATTCAAATATAGTTCCGCTATCTTTTTCATCGAGTAACCAATCTGAAAGGGTACGAAGTGCGCACACTTTGTTAATCTGTCAACAATCACCCAAACAGAGTCATGCCCTCGGGGAGATCTCGGCAAACCAGTAATGAAATCCATTGAGATACTCTCCCACTTCCAAGTTGGAATCTCTAAAGGCGCTAACTTTCCACCAGGCCTTCCATGATCAGCCTTCACTCTTTTGCACGTAAAACATTCTGACACAAACCTTGCAATGTCACCCTTCATCCCAATCCACCAGGCAATCTGTTTCAAGTCCTTATACATTTTTGTAGACCCTGGATGGTAGGCCACACTTGAACCGTGTGCCTCACTGCACAACTTAACTCGAATATCTCGAAAATTGGGGACGCAAAATCTACCGCGGTACTTTAGAGTACCCGCATCATCGATCGAAAAGTCAGGCAGCTCCCCCTTCTCAATTCTATTATGAAGGTGCAGTAGATCAGGATCGTCCTTTTGATGAAGCCTCGTAAGAGAAATCCATGAAGGCTCAGACACTTCCAAACTGCTTGGCGAGTCATATCTACCAACTGAAATATCCATTAAAAGGAACTCTTCTACTAACAACTCAGTGGAGAGATTGAAAATTTTCCCTGTCTTCCTGCTTAAGGCGTCGGCTACCACGTTAGCCTTACCCAGATGGTATAGGATCTCCACTTCATAATCAGCCACATACTCTAACCATCTGCGCTGGCGCAAGTTCAACTCCTTTTGAGTGAAGACGTACTTCAAACTCTTATGATCTGTATAAATCTTGCACTGCGCGTCATACAACAAGTGTCTCCATAATTTCAATGCATAAATAACTGCTGTGAATTCCAAGTCATGCGTAGGGTAGTTCCTTTCATGAATCTTAAGCTGTCTTGACCCATACGCAATCACTTTTCCTTCTTGCATCAGCACACAACCAAGACCCGCGTGGGATGCGTCCACGTAAACGGCATAGTCTAATCCTTCCGTAGGCAATGTCAATATCGGAGCAGTGCACAGTCTATTCTTTAGCTCTTGGAACGCTTCTTCGCACTTATCGCTCCACACAAATGCTGCATTCTTCTGCGTCAATTTGGTCAATGACGCAGATAATGTAGATTAACCCTCTACAAATCTTCTATAGTAGCCAGCCAACCCTAGGAAGCTTCTTATTTCTTTGGGTGTGGCAGGCCTCGTCCATTCCATAACTGCGGCTATCTTTTCTGGGTCGACAGAGATTCCGTCCTTGTTAAACACATGACCCAGGAAAGAAACCTGAGGCAACCAGAACTCGCATTTACTTAGCTTGGCGAACAACCTATGGTCCCTCAAGGCAGATAAAACTAGACGCAAATGTTGGTCATGCTCCTCAACATTGCGTGAATACACCAACACATCGTCTATAAATACGACTACAAACTTGTCCAGAAAGTCCTTGAAAACTCTGTTCATCATGTCCATGAAAGCAGAAGGTGCGTTGGTCAAACCAAACGACATCACCAAAAATTCAAAATGTCCATGTCTGGAACGGAAGGCAGTCCGCGGGATATCTGATTCACGGATCCTTAACTGGTGGTAGCCCGAACGAAGGTCAATCTTAGAGAACACGGCGCTGCCTCGCAGTTGATCAAACAAATCATCTATCCTCGGCAACGGATACCTATTCTTGATCGTTACCTTATTTAGCTCTCTATAATCGATGCACAACCTCATCGATCCATCTTTTTTCTTGACGAACAAAACGGGAGCACCCCAAGGCGAAGAACTCGGCCTTATAAATCCGTTCTCAAGCAACTCGTCTAACTGGATACGCAACTCCTCCAGTTCGCGTGGGGCCATCCGGTAAGGCGTCTTGGCAATAGGACGCGTACCCGGCTCCAAATCTATAACAAACTCCACGTCTCGATCAGGCGGGAGACCAGGAAGATTTACTGGAAAGACATCAGAAAAATCACGAACCACCGGGATCTCCTCCAAACACGGCAAACTAACCTTGGTTTCTAAAACCGAAACCAAACAAGCAAAACATCCGGAATGTACAAGCTTCCGAGCACATACCGCCGATATAGTCGGAGAATCCTGGCGCGGATAACCGTAAACACTCCCGGGCTGACCGTTGTCCATCCTGAAGTCCAAGCATTTACCCTTGCATTGGATCACAACATCATATCTGAACAACCAGTCCATGCCTAGGATCACATCGAAGTCTTCCAGATCCAACAGCTTCAAATCAGCAATCGCGAGAAAATCGCCTAGTAAAATCGGACAACTCTGAATACCCTGATCCGAAACTACAGATTCACCTGAAGGAAACTTGACACATAACGCATCACCAACACGATCGAGATCCAAACGGTAACGCTCTACGAAGGCCCTAGCCACAAATGAGTGGGTAGCGCCAGAATCGAACAGAACACGCGCCCAGCGGTTCTTTACCTTAAATCGTCCTATAAAATTGCACACGCGACTAAGGAAGCGAACGCTCAAAACTATAACTATGAGCTAAACATTAAAACTAGGGGAGAATCTAACCTGATATCACTTGCGTGGACGCCTGAGCTTCCTCCATAGAGACCACGTTCAACTTTCCTTTTCCCTTGTCCACTCACTGCGGCGGCGGCAAAGCCTGAAGAGGAACTGGCTGCAGAGTAAGCTGAGCTTGCGGGCACTGATACTTGAGATGACCCTCTTGACCGCACAAGAAACAACTTCTCGCCTTCTTCCAGCAATGGGCAGCATCGTGCCCCGGCTTCTTGCATACAGAACAAAGCAAGTCTTTCTTTGGGATACCTTGGATCGCATGAATCTGCTCTTTCTTCTGAGCTCCTAATCTTTGATAGCACCTTTCCAATGGATGGCCCGGTCGGCCACAGAAACTGCATACCTCTTTGTTTCTCTTCCTCGGAGCAGCGTCAGGGACCTGAGTACTCTTACCCTCATCATACTTTCTTTTATCTTTTCTCAGTTGTTGACCTCGATTCTTGGCGTTATCAATTGCCTCTACCTTTAAGGCAGCTTCCACCATACCAGCATAACTTGATGTCGCATAGGCACTTGCTAATTGCTGGACGTCACTCCTTAGCCCAGCCAGAAATCGCTTGCTTCTATTTTCATCGGAACTCACCAAGTCTGGGGCAAATCGGCTTAGCTTACTAAACTCGATTTCGTACTCACTAACCGTGAGCTGCCTCTGCTTTAACTGCAGGAAATCATTCATCAGACGGTCCCTCTCAACCGATGGCAGAAACTTGCTCAGAAGTAGCTCCTTAAAGGACTCCCAGGAACACCCGTCCTTCAGACCTTCTTTCTCCCTCAGCCACCAGCCCTTTGCCAACCCTTTGAGCTGATATGCGGCTAACATCACTTTCTGATTATCAGTGATCCCGGAGTATGAGAACATCTCCTCGATTGATATCATCCAATCGTCTAAGACCATGTAATCTGCCTTGCCATCATACGTCGGAGGCCTAAGTCGCTGAAACTGAGAAATAAAGGTCATCTCTGGTGGCACCACGACCGGAGGCACCAGAGGAGCGGGGGGAACAGGGACAGCTTGACCCACAACAGGGTCCTGAACTCTCGGAATTTGCCCTTCCACAACTGCTAACAAGGACTGGACCTGAGACTACAAATCCACTACTTGCTTTGACAAGGCTTCATTGCTTTGTCGTAGACCTTCTATCATTGCACTGCTCTGCGCACCTGAAGATTCTCCCTCTGATTGGGGAGTCAACCTTGTCGAAGGACGCCTCGACATTCTAATGGAACAACAAAACACTAATTAGACACCTAGCTCACCCACTAGAACCAAACAACATAGTACAAACAATACATACTTAAGTACTTGCTCATGCTGCTAACTTGCTCTGGGATTTTCAATAATGATGTTATGCTTATCCTACGATGATTCACTATCATCACACTAACTCTTGTGCCTAGATCGGGAATGCATGAATTTATATTCTTTTTGACTCAAAAATTATGTGTGTACACATGTCATCCTGCAAATCTTTAGATTGGCACGTTGTGCTTATGCAATGTTATGCTATGCATGATTGTGCTATGCATTCTAAAAAAAGGCCCTAATGCATGTTATGAGCGGCGTACACATGAAAATGTTATGCATCCCATACTACATAACATTTCCATGCAACGAAAAAAGAAAATGTGCTAGCCGCATTCATGTGGTGAGGTTATGCATCCCATACTACATAACCCTCACATGTTGCCTCCTATGGTGGATCCATATACAAACACATAGTATGCATCCCATACTACATAATATGTCTCGTATACTTCATGTCATACTATGAGTGTAGTGTTCGTGCTTCAGCCAAGACGTGCTGATGATATATCAGTGTGTGTATGATATGACTCTAAACACCTAATACTTACAGGGACAGGTTGCTCGACAATTTGTCAAGCAACCTCCCTCTGATACCAACTGTCACAACCCGCATTTTTCTCATTAATAAATAAATCAGAGCACGAGATAACTACGAACTGTGATGCCACGTCAAGCAGGGGATAACTGCTGACGCTCAGGCAACACTCTAATCCTTCAAATCATAAGTTAAAATGAATAGAAAACTTATTTTTAAATTAATTGGTCGTATCCCTCGGCTCAGTGGATCAGATAGTCCACGGTTTGAAAACTATTTTTATACGTAGCGGAAAAATACTTCATTTGTGTTTAACATCCTAAAAGAGCGCATAAGTGTCCTAAGAGGATAACTTACACTATGCAAGACCCTATATTTCAATTTATAATATTTATAGAGAAAACAATCTTTTTACGCATTTGAAAAATAATGATTGAGCTTTTATAAAACATGCTGATCATGCAATACATATAGTAGTTTTTTTATAGGTTTTAAAGTAACTAGCAAACTAGCATAAAACATTCCCAGAGAGCAAGTGAAACTACCACAAAATAGGTAAACTAGCAGCTAAGCAAAGACTTAGTATCACCAAGGAAAATCACCAACGAGCGTCAACAACCTGACACGAACTCGCTGGCAGCATGCATGTCTGTACTACTACAAAGCTAAAGAACTACCTCAACAAGTGAGGAAAACACTGCCACAACGCAGTCCACAAGGGAACTCCTGAAATTAGACGTTCAGCCGGCTACAGACCTGAACCTGAGACATTCAAAAGAAGAACACCTCAGCAAGAAATAATAAAACAAGAGGCAAAGAAACATCAGATAATAATCGAATGAAAAGAGCAAAAAGAAAAAGGGTTACCAACCCTGCAAGGGAAAATGCTGAAAATCTCAGCTAAAGAATCCAAAAAGGGACAAAATGTAAGTATAACAATCAGTAAAGCGAGAGAAATGCATCAAGTACTAAAACGTACCAAACTCCGCTCAAGCCTGCAGAGACAAAAAAGAAACCAATATGCATCAAATGAACAGTATGAAAGGAACTAACAGTCCTAAACTTGTAAATCGTTAGCACTGGCACAAATCTCAAACCTGTGTCGGAGACTAAGAACAGTCACAACCGAACAACCAGGTCCAGGTGTCTCAAGAGTACTAAAGGGGCCGCCACAGGGTCCACACACATAGAGTTCCAATCTCTTACAGGAACCCAAAATGTCCAAAGGAGGGAATGGTGGTGGCCACGACTCGAACTCCCCCGGTACCATACTCCCTCAGAAACCCAGCTACCACATGCTAAGGATCCACGATTCGGCGCCAAAACTAGCCGACAACACCACTTAGAAACTACCAAGTTCTACAACCAAAACCCGCCGAATTATTTCCCCCTACCCGCCGAATTATTTCCCCCTACCCGCCGAATTCAACTTAAAATAACTTCCGATAACTTCCTAGTTTAGGGCGACTACAAGCCCTAACCTAGGAATATTTCTAATCTCACCTATACTATTCCGGTATTCTACGACAAGAAGAATTAATAAAGCGAAACACAACCCATGGAAGCACGCAAGAGGGGAGAAATCCACTTGCCTCAAATCGTTCTTGAAAACGTCCACCCAAAATACTCCACCACGTAGATCCGTCCAAAAGGGGGCACGCGGAGACGAGATCTACGAAAAACGGACCACCGGGGTTAGGGCCAAAAAATATCTATGGCGAAACGGTCACCGAAACGGGAAAAGCTTACCGCGATCTCGAAGCTCTCGCCGAGAGCTTTCCAACGCCAAGATCGGATCGAGATTCCGTCCACCGGATCGGCGGTGGCGGCCGCCGGAAGATTCGCGAACGAGAGGATCCGCACTCGCCTTTTTGTTTTCGCACAGGAGGGGGGGGCTGCTGGTTCGAAGGGAAAGGCAAGGGGGTTCTTCTTATTCTTATATATATATACTTAATATAATTATAATTATTACATATAATAACAAAAGGGGGGGGGCTGCTGGATCGGCGGGAAAGGCAAGGGGGGGCTGCTGGATCGGCGGGAAAGGCAAGGGGGGGGGCTGCTGGATCGGCGGAAAGGCAAGGGGGGGGCTGCTGGATCGGCGGGAAAGGCAAGGGGGGGGGCTGCTGGATCGGCGGAAAGGCAAGGGGGGGGGGGCTGAATCGGTGAGAATCATTCTCACCGATTCCCTCTCCCCCTTTTTCTATTTTTTTTAATTCTTTATATATATATATATATATAATAATATTTATAATTATTAAAAACATGATATAACATATATCGTTACGGAGGGCCAAACGCGCGCCGAATCGAACGAAATTCGCACCGTAGGCGAATGACGACGCTACGAATCCAACGGCGAAGTCGAAATCGAATTCCGACGCACCATTTTCGAGATAATAATTTCTAAAGTTAACGGCGTACGCGAAAACATACAAACTTCAATCGCGCGCCGAGGCTCCAAAAATGCTCGGAACGCGACGAAACTTGACGAGCAAGTCTAAAATTAGCCGATCTAATTTCCTAATGTAAAATTTTCCACTCCCGACGCAAATCCCAAAATTTGGCCGGTCAAACCTAACGAACGCAAAACGCGCTAACGACAAAGTCGGTAACAAAATCCGACGAACAAAACTCGGGCAAATTTCTCCCGAAGCCAAAACACAAGCATTCCCCAAGAGACTCCACCGAGTCACCAAACAGACTCCGGCTCGCTAGGGAATCTTGCTACCAGGCATCACCAAGCCACGCAGGGAACCTAAAGAGCTAAGAGCACGCTCTAACAACGTCACATGACCAACACGCGCTAACATAATGCTCTGACGTCATAATACGTCAAATAAGAAATTAAATAAATCACTGGAAAATCGGGGGCGTTACACAATCCACCCAACGGTGGCAAACAAAAGCAACGGTCAGCGTTCAGCTGACCAAATTATAACGACCCTACCCCTTTTCTCGGGGCAGCGGTACTCTTCCCTGCAGACATATCAGATCACAGTATGGCTTTTAGGAAAAGAGGAAAGAAGCTCAGCCTTTGGATCCAGACTGAAGGAAAGTGACTGTATTTGTTTTGCCAATATCGGAATTCGATGTGCTTTTTGGGATGGATTGACTTGCAGAGCAGCATGCCATGATTGATTGTCAGTCCAAAGAAATCACGTTGGGCCAAAATACCGAACAGGAGACAAAGTTCGCGGGTATGTGAGGAGTAAGCGGGACGTTGATGTCTGCACTCCAGGTCGTCAAGGCTGTTCAGAAGGATGCGAGTGTTACTTTGCACTAATTCAGGCTGTTGAGCCTAAGGCCAGTGTGTGCGAGGTTCCGATTGTGGCAGACTTTACAGATGTGTTTCCCACGAATCTCCCTGGGCTACCACCCCAGCGGGATATTGAATTCACGATCGAGTTGGTGCCAGGTGCAAAACCTGTGGCCCGCTCGCCATATCGCGTTGCGCCAAAAGAGATGGCTGAATTGAAGGTTCAACTGCAAGAAATGTTGGAGCAAGGTTATATACGCCCAAGAATGTCACCTTGGAGCGCGCCTGTGTTTTTTGTAAAGAAGAAAGATGGTGGGTTGCGGTTGTGTATCGATTACCGTGAACTGAATAAGCTGACCGAGAAGAATAAGTATCTGATACCCCGGATTGATGAGTTATTCGATCAGCTGGTGGGCTCAACCTGCATGAATTTCCCAGGCCGTGTCACCCAAAAATTTCATGTCTGCAAGGTCACAGTGGAATAACTTCTCAGATTTCGGCCTTTAGGAAAAGAGGAAAGAAGCTCAACCTTTGGATCCAGACTGAAGGAAAGGACGGCCACGATTTTGCCAAAAACACTGATTTTGCCTTCTCTGATTGTCAACCAACGCTTGAAAACCTTGGTTCACCGAACTTGACACAAGGAACCTCAGCTCCTCCCTCAGTCCTTCATAGAACCGATTGGTCTTCCTCTGCTCATCCGCAAATATAGAACCCGCATACCGCCCAAGCGAGTAAATTCATGCAGGTATGCGTCAACACTGCCATCGCCTTGTGTTCATCTTTGGAATTCATTTTCCATGTCTATCCGTTGAGCCGCAGGAAGGTGCTTCGCTAGGAAGAGTCGGGAGAATTCTTCCAGCGATACTTGGGTTAACGGACGACCCGCCAAGTGATGCAACTCCAACATTAATGAAGTTGGACCTGTACCCAGTCGCGCAAAGACAGATAGCGTCAGAGTGATGTTTCCGAATGGCTGTTGGATGCGACCGACCCGAGCCTTTGATATAGCCATGAGTACGTTGTACTTGGAGAAGGCAAGGCGATTTGAGCAACGGGGGGTGGAGGATCCGACCTGCGCTATGTCCGTCCGACGTGAGACCAAAAGGTGCGGTCTGTTAGAGCGCAGAGCAAGAGTCTTCAGCCTGCGCGCCATGACACAATGGGGGGCTACGGGCCATCCCGGTGTAGGAAGACTATAAAACTCTGGCTGCACGCCATGGAGTAAATGCTCAAGAGATTTACCATTGGGTGGTGACCCTGATACGGTGGTGGGCAAGAGCTTTGCCAGAACACCAAGAATGTGCCCTGAGTGCACGGACCGTTGGGCCGGGTGGCGAACGGTTGTGATGGCTTGTGTGCATGAAAGCACATTTGGAGTCGACGGTCATTGAGTAGCGGACACGTCCTGCGACACGGGCGTGTCCCAGGGCGTGTCAAGGCCGTGTCGACTAACGGCTTTAGTGTCGACGATTTTTCGCTCGACGATGTGTCGAGAGGGGGCACACGGCCCAGGACACGGGCGTGTCAAGGCCGTGTCGTGTGATCGATAATTTTTGCTCGACGAGTGTCGAGTGTCGAGTGTCGAGTGTTGAGTGTCGAGAGGTTGAACACGGCCTGTGACACGGGCGTGTCACAGGGCGTGTCAAATCAGGTCGACAAACTCAGCCCGATGAAGGATTTCGACAGGGCATGTCTTTGTGCCGTGTCTGGGCACACGGCCTGGGACACGGGCGTGTCACAGGCCGTGTGAAGTCTGGGGATGTTTTGGGATTTTTTTCGCCCAGACACACGGCCTCAGACATGGGCGTGTTCGAAGGCGTGTTGGGGACACGGCCCATGACACAGGCGTGTTCCATGGGCGTGTCACTAGTCTGGATAGGTCGGTTGACCACCACTTGAGGCACACGGCCTGGGACACTCAACACTCGACACTCGACACTCGTCGAGCAAAAGGGTCTTTCCTGGCTACCATGCCAGTACTTCCTGTTACTCGCTTCACAGGTGGACACCCTACGACATCAAGCATCACAAAGGGCCTTTCTTGGTCACACCGGTACTTCCTGTGCCTTATTCACAGGTTGGACCCAAAAACATACCACGGCTATTTTCCTGGGCTACCACTCCAGTACTTCCTGCTACTCCTTTTCGCAGGTATAACCCGTTGACTCCTTAAACTACACGTTTCGCACGGAGTCTTCTCCGGTTCGTATGCAACATCACCAATCCAGACCAACCTGTCCAGATGGGCTTCACACAGCATGCCTATTCCGTACTCCATTTCTGGATCTATATGCCAACAAAGGGGATTTCATGAATCACTCAAACGACTCCCAAAATCAGCCACCTCTTGGTGGGGGAATCACAAAGATATGCTAAAAGGAAGCCTTCACATGGCTAGGAAGAAAGTCGTTACCCTTGACGACCGCTTCAGTGTCATGAACTCAAAGCTCGCTTGAAAGACTCGCAAGAGCGTTTCCTCCGCAACGCCGGCTTCAGATTTCTTATCAGTAAACTGCAGCACCACCAGCAGCATCACCCTTTCCTCCTCCTCCTTCTTCTTCCTCTCCTTTCTCTCTTAACTTGAAGAAAGCTCAAGGCCAAGTAAAATGAGAATAACTTCTCAGATTTCAGCCTTTAGGAAAAGAGGAAAGAAGCTCAGCCTTTGGATCCATGGAAATATCATCAAATTTCCACTCTGGGATCGGTAGTGATGTCAAATAACCGCCCGGCTTTTGGCATTCCGCCTTCACCATCGCACATGTTTGGCTTCCTTTCACTTTTTTCAAGCATTGGTTGACACTGCGAGCGCATTGGAAAAGGATATGAAAAGGGTGCAAGGGAAGAGAGCTTTGGCTGTGACGCAACCGGAGTGGAAGGCGCCCGATCGGGAAAACCATTTTATAAGAAGAGATGGGACAAGAAGTCCAAGCCGAGTGGACAAGTTCCTTCATTAGTTGCAACGGGAGCAAAGTCAGGGGCTACTTCCAAGCCAGACACTCGTATCTGCTTCAATTGTGGCCGAATGGGGCATATTGCGCGAGATTGTCGGATGCCGCCAAAGAGTGAAAAGAAGGCGGGCACATCTTATGCTGAAAAAGGAAAGGCGGTGGTGGATTCCTCTGCCTCGCAGGCGCAACCACGGGTCTACAATCTTGGCCTACAGGAGGCCATCAAGCAGAGTAGCAGGACATCAAGCATCACAAAGGGCCTTTCGTTAGCCGGTCAACAATCACCCAAATGGAATCATTTCCTCGCTGCGATCTTGGCAACCCGTGCACAAAATCCATGGAAATATCGTCAAATTTCCACTCTGGGATCGGCAGTGACTTCAAATAATCACCCGGCTTTTGGCATTCCGCCTCCACCATCGCGCATGTTTGGCATTTAGAGACATAAAGGACAATATCTTTCTTGAGCCCTGGCCACCAGAATGGCTTCTTCATATCGTTGAACATCTTCATGCTCCGGGGTGCATGGAATATTTTGTATAATGCGCTTCATACATCAGTTCTTCCCTCAATTTCCCCACATTTGGGACGCACAAACGGCCTTCTTTGCGCAAAAGACCGTCATTTCAGGTGAATTTGCCCTCTGGCCCTTCAGTCACATAGCGTAAGAGATCTTCATCCAACTCCGTTGCCCGTCGAACTCGGTCTGCAAGGTCACATTGCACCTCAGTCCAGTTCAAACATGCAGTGGCAGTGGAATTCTTATCAACACAATAAATCTCCAACGCCTCCAGCTTTTGGATCAGACGTTCATCATGCCTTTGTAACCAATTTGCCCTAGCCGGAACCCGCCGACTCAACGCATCCGCGACAACATTCCCTTTCCCGGGCGTATAGTGAATCTCGAAAGTGTAGTCCCCAAGGAACTCCAACCACCTTCGTTGTCGCATATTCAAATCTTTCTGCTCCAAGAGGTACTTTAGGCTCTTGTGATCTGTATAAATCTCCACCTTCACTCCATAAAGGTAGTGTCGCCACAACTTGAGTGCAAAAATCACCGCCGGTAGTTCCAAATCATGGACGGGATAATTTCGCTCGTGCACCTTCAGCTGGCGTGAGCCATAAGCAATAACCTTTCCATTTTTCAGAAGAACGCAACCTAAGCCGCTCCCTAAGGCATCACTATAAATCACAAATCCGTCGGTTCCACGTGGCGAAGACAACACCGGTGCCGTGGTCAACCGAACCTTCAGCTCTTCAAAAGCTCGTGCGTAAGTGATCGAGATGGGCGCTTTACGTCAAATGATTGGAGGCTAGTTCACCGACTGTTGGGCACGAAATTGATTTAGGCCACTGTTTGATTTAGTGCAAAGTAACACTCCGCACCCACAGGATATATCACAAAACAGACGGTGAAGGTACATGATGATACCAGAGTAGCGCATCGCACCTATCACAAAGCATTCTAGCGGAAGCCGATCCTACAACTTGAACTCCTCATGAATGTCCAAACATAAAACTTCACATTTTATACGATATAGAATGTCTTACAACAAGTACAAATAGTTGGCCTTATGGCCTTACATGGCTATCAAACAGTGGCCTAAATCAATTGGCGCGCAGGCCGGCCACATGAAGAGAAAGTACACAAAAGCAACACATATAGCCTTCGTGGGCTAGCAGTAGTAGCAGCAACAGCAGCATGAACATCAGCCTTTACGCGTCCCGCTTGGCTCGCCAGCACCTGTACAGGGACAATCCACCCAACGGTGGCAAACAAAAGCAACGGTCAGCGTTCAGCTGACCAAATTATAACGACCCTACCCCTTTTCCCGGGGCAGCGGTACTCTTCCCTGCAGGCATATCATATCCCAGTATGGCAATATATCTCCTCAAAATTGACTTTCAGTACAGGTGTCTCCAGGATTCGACGATTGACAAAGTTGAGTCCAAGATATTTGGGGCCTTTTGAAGTGGTTGAGCGAGTTGGGGAAGCGGCTTATCGGCTAGCTCTGTCGGCAGACTTGGGTGGATTACATGATGTATTTCACATCTCGGTGCTTCGGAAGGCCGTGAAAGATCCAGCTCAAGTGATCGCAGATGATCGTGTGCCGGTGGACTATGGGCTAACAACGAGAGTTAGACCATTCAGATCGAAGATCGAGCCGAGAAACAGTTGCGGAACAAGACGGTCGGCATGGTGAAAGTCCGATGGACAACTGCGGCTGTGAAGAACTGACATGGGAGCGAGAGCAAACCATGCGAGAAGAGTTCCCTGAGCTGTTTTTGTAATCTATAGAGAGGATGTTGTAACATAAAATTTTGCATGTTGTAACATTTTTCTTGCTGGTTACTGTTGCCTTCCTGTCTCTGAATTTCGAGGACGAAATTTCTTGTAGGAGGGGAGGATTGTAACAGCCCAAATTCTCAAACAGGAAATTTTTGGGTGACACGGCCTGGGACACGGGCGTGTCCCAGGGGCGTGTCAAGCTGGGGTCGACGATTTGGCCGCGTAGTCGACGAAATTTGGAGTCGACGGTCGTTGAGTAGCGGACACGGCCTGCAACACGGGCGTGTCCCAGGGCGTGTCAAGGCCGTGTCGACTATCGGCTTTAGTGTCGACCACATGAAGAGAAAGTACACAAAAGCAACACATATAGCCTTTGAGGGCTTGCAGTAGTAGCAGCAACAACAGCATGAACATCAGCCGTTACGCGTCTCGCTTGGCTCGCCAGCACCTGTACAGGGACAATCCACCCAACGGTGGCGAACAAAAGCAACGGTCAGCATTCAGCTGACCAAATTATAACGACCCTACCCCTTTTCTCGGGGCAGCGGTACTCTTCCCTGCAGGCATATCATATCCCAGTATGGCAATATATCTTATCAAAATGTGCTTTCACGCACACAAGCCATCACAACCGTTCGCCACCCGGCCCAACGGTCCGTGCACTCAGGGCACATTCTTGATGTTCTGGCAAAGCTCTTGCCCACCACCGTATCAGGGTCATCACCTAATGGTAGGGCTGATATCGAGTCGAGTTCGAGCGATTTTGGCTCGGCTCGAAATCGAAATTTTCGACTCGAGCTCGGCTCGAAATCGAAATCGATTTTGAGTCGAGTCGGCTCGACTCGAAATAGTTCGATTCCGAGTCGGCTCGAAATCGAATCGAGTCGGCTCGAAATTGAGCAATTTTTCTCTTTATTCCTATTTGGCTCAAAAATAATGGGACAACGTATAAATTTAACAAACAAAACACTTAGAGACTCCATTCTTTTTATTTTGATTTAAATTTTATTATTTTTATTTTAAAATGAGAACATATCAATAAATACATAATATATTTAATTAATTTGAGTTGATTCGAATTATATTTCGAGCGATTCAGGGTTGGCTCGAAATTAGATTCGAGTCAAATTGAATCGACTCAAATTGAGTCGAATCAATTTTAATCGATTCCGATTCGACTCAATTTTTGAGCGAATTTCGAGCGACTTTCGAGTTTCGAATAATATGCTCAGCCCTACCTAATGGTAACTCTCTTGAGCATTTACTCCATGGCGTGCATCCGGAGTTAGTCTTCCTACACCGGGATGGCCCGTAGCCCCCATTGTGTCATGGCGCGCAGGCCGAAGACTCTTGCTATGCGCTCCAACAGACCGCACCTTTTGGTCTCACATCGGACGGATATAGCGCAGGTCGGATCCTCCACCCCCCGTTGCTCAAATCGCCTTGCCTTCTCCGAGTACAGCGTACTCATGGCTATATCAAAGGCGCGGGTCGGTCTCACAATCCTGTTCTTGGCATTCAAGCCCGGGTATTTCTCGATACCCACTTTCTTAGCACAACAGCGGGTCTTTCCTGGGCCTCCCAGGACTTCCTGTGACTCTCTTCACAGGTGGACACCGCACAATCACAAATGTCAGGGGTCTTTCCTGGCTACCATGCCAGTACATCCTGTTACTCGTTTCACAGGTGGACACCCTACGACATCAAGCATCACAAAGGGCCATTCCTGGTCACACCAGTACTTCTTGTACCTCATTCATAGGTTGGACCCAAAAACATACCACAGCTATTTTCCTGGGCTAGCAGTAGTAGCAGCATGAACATCAACCTTTACGCGTCCTACTTGGCTCGCCGGCACCTGTACAGGGACAATCCACCCAACGGTGGCAAACAAAAGCAACGGTCAGCGTTCAGCTGACCAATTTATAACGACCCTACCCCTTTTCTCGTGGCAGCGGTACTCTTCCCTGCAGGCATATCATATCCCAGTATGGCAATATATCTCATCAAAATGTGCTTTCACGCACACAAGCCATCACAACCATTCGCCACCCGGCCCAACGGTCCGTGCACTCAGGGCACATTCTTGGTGTTCTGGCAAAGCTCTTGACCACCACCGTATCAGGGTCATCACCCAACGGTAACTCTCTTGAGCATTTACTCCATGGCGTGCAGCCGGAGTTAGTCTTCCTACATCGGGATGACTCGTAGCCCCCCATTGTGTCATGGCGCGCAGGCCGAAGACTCTTGCTATGCGCTCCAACAGACCGCACCTTTTGGTCTCACGTCGGACGGACATAGCGCAGGTCAGATCCTCCACCCCCCGTTGCTCAAATCGCCTTGCCTTCTCCGAGTACAGCGTACTCATGGCTATATCAAAGACGCGGGTCGGTCTCACCAATCCTGTTCTTGGCATTCAAGCCTGGGTATTTCTCGATACCCACTTTCTTAGCACAACAGCGGGTCTTTCTTGGGCCTCCCAGGACTTCCTGTGACTCTCTTCACAGGTGGACACCGCACAATCACAAATGTCGGGGGTCTTTCCTGGCTACCATGCCAGTACTTCCTGTTACTCGTTTCACAGGTGGACACCCTACGACATCAAGCATCACAAAGGGTCTTTCCTGGTCACACCAGTACTTCCTGTCCCTCATTCACAGGTTGGACCCAAAAACATACCACGACTATTTTCCTGGGCTACCACCCCAGTACTTCCTGCTACTCCTTTTCGCAGGCATAACCCGTTGACTCCTTAAACTACACGTTTCGCACGGAGTCTTCTCCGGTTCGTATGCAACATCACCAATCCAGACCAACCTGTCCAGATGGGCTTCACACAGCATATCTATTCCGTACTCCATTTTCGGATCTATAGGCCAACAAAAGGGGATTTCATGAATCACCCAAACGACTCCCAAAATCAGCCACCTCTTGGTGGGGGAATCACAAAGATATGCCAAAAGAAAGCCTTCACATGGCTAGGAAGAAAAGTCGTTACCCTTGACGACCACTTCGGTGCCATGAACTCAAAGCTTCCTTGAAAGACTCGCAAGAGCGTTTCCTCCGCAACGCCGGCTTCGGATTTCTTGTCGGTAAACCGCAGCACCACCAGCAGCAGCCCCCTTTCCTCCTCCTCCTTCTTCTTCCTCTCCTTTCTCTCTTAACTTGAAGAAAGCTCAAGGCCAAGTAAAATGAGAATAACTTCTCAGATTTTGGCCTTTAGGAAAAGAGGAAAGAAGCTCAGCCTTTGGATCCAGAGTGAAGGAAAGGACGGCCACAATTTTGCCAAAAACACTGATTTTGACCTAACACGGCCTGTGACACGCCCGTGTCCCAGGCCGTGTGCCTCAAGCGGTGGTCAACCGACCTATCCAGACCAGTGACATGCCCATAGAACACGCCTGTGTCATGGGCCGTGTCCCCAACACGCCTTCGAACACGCCCGTGTCTGAGGCCGTGTTCCTGGGCGAAAAAAATCCAAAACATCCCGAGACTTCACACGGCCTGTGACACGCCCGTGTCCCAGGCCGTGTGCCCAGACACGACATGAAGACACGCCCTGTCGAAATTCTTCATCGGGCTGAGTTCATCGACCTGATTTGACACGCCCTGTGACACGCCCATGTCACAGGCCGTGTTCAACCTCTCGACACTCAACACTCGACACTCGTCGAGCAAAAATCGTCGAGCACACGACACGGCCTTGGACACGCCCGTGTCCTGGGCCGTGTACATCATTGAGTAGGGTGAGGCTTCTTCAAATCTGGTACACATTTTCCAATGTACCCAACAATCTCCCCCTATTTGGAGAAGTCATAACCCTTAGTCAATGATATACACAATACATAACAAATTCTCAGTATGATGTAAAACAGTATTATATGACAGGGTAAATACTTAACAAAACATGTATAAACAATCATTACAGAATAAAAATGTAACAGATCAAATATTATTTTGTTATAACTTCCAATAATCTCATTAACCAAAAGTTTACATTGATTTTAATGTAAAAGATTACAGAGTTGTAAACTTAAGAAAATTCTATCCTATGGCTGTTCTGGCTCCTTGATAACAATGTTCTTTCCAGATTGAATCTTTGCTTGAACTGGAGCATCATTGTCATCAGCAGGCTTCTTCCCTTTAAGATCTTTCTTTTTCTGTTCTTCAGCTCTTATCTTTTGTCTCTCAAAATAGTGATAAGGCTTAGGGAAATACTTGCTAGGCTCCTGTGCATTAGGAGGTAGCTTCCCTAATTTAGTCTTCCTTCTATATTGTACTATGGCCTCTTGCCTAGCTCATGTTTTTTCCATTCCTGGTCAGAATACCATTTGCCCCTCTCTAGGAAATTATCCTTAGTAGCCTTCCAAGCAGTCAATATGATATTCCTAGAGGTTGGGCTCCATTGCTCAAAGTCTGGCCTTAATTCAGCCTGCTCTCTGAACCTCTTCTTAGATAATTGGGCTTCTTGCTCCTTTAATAATGCCTCTTGCTCTTTTAATATTGCCTCTGGCACAGGTTATACTACTTTCTCAAGAATAACATTCTGATTACCCTCAGGGGGACTATGCATAGACTGTATCTCCTGATGTATCATGTCAAAATCTGCAGGAGGGTATATCACCTGAGCTACTTCAGCTTGCTCTCCTCCAAAATATGCAGGATTTATTCCAGACTCTGCTACATTATCATCATCACATAAAGGTGGATATCCAAGGGTGGCTCTGATGCTGTTTGAAATTCATTTTGCATGGTCAGAGCCTGCCTTTACTAATACCCTCTCCCCCTTTATGACTTCTCTTTCTATATGATCTCTAAGATCATCCTTCTGGAATTTGATTTGAGCATTCAAATAGTTAACTCCATCTTTATAAAAAGGTTTTAACCTTTGGAGTTTTTCAGTGATAGCCTTTTGAGAATCTTCAATGGCAGTTTTAACAGCAGTGAGGCTCTCTTGTAATTGCTTATCAAAGGCTTCTTTAGCAGTATACTTATAGCAGTCTGGGCAGTAGCTATATTTTTCATTTCACTTACAATAGCATTATGAGAAGCAGTCAAATTATCATTCATTCTAATCTAATTTTCCAGAACATATCCTTGCTTCACTTCCAGGTCATCAATCTGTGTCTTGATCTGCTCTTGGTGTGTAGCCAAATATACTACTGCATTGCCTCCCTTGTGGAAGCAATCAGTCATTTCCTTCTTGTTTTGATTCACTTCAAATCTTATAGATTTTATGTCTTGAGCCAGATCAAATTGAAGTGATTTATTTCCTTCATCCATATATTTTTCTAGAGCTCTCCTTTGCTCATCCATCTTGATTTGTACAGCCACCAACAAAGAACTATAGTCAGCAGTTGGGGCTTGTGGTGGAGCAATGATTTGCAGTGTTTTCTTGTATGTCTGGCTTCTCCTTCTGAAAATCTGTAACTTTCTTTTCTTGGCTCTAGCAGCCTCTTCATCCTCTGAAGCAGAAGTACTGGCAATGTCTACCCTGTCCTTAGGACTAGGAGGTAAATCCTTCTCAGTCCTTGGTAGCTCCTCAGCATTCCTTTGCTCCTCAGTCTCTTTTCTTGCAGTGTCCTCTACATGCTCCCCCTCAAGGTTTACCTGCTCCCCCTCAACAACTGCTTTCTCTCCCTCAAAGTCAGTCTGTAACAGATCAGGGAACAACTCTTCTAGTGTAAACTCATGTGAAGTTGAACTGGAGAATCTCTGATCTCTGTAGCATTATCAGCAACTGATGTGTCTTCCATGACAACATCTTGTGGTTGACTATGTATCTGAGTTGGCTGATCAATATCAAGTAATAATTCAGTCAATACTTCATCCTCAATATTGAAATTTAATTGATTAACTTCAGTGATTACCTCTAGAATTCTTTGGGTAGCCCTTTCACTATCTAATTGAGTTGGCTCATCCACATGTAGAGGCTCCCCCTGGAGTGGAGCCAGGTGAATAGGGCTAGCAGAAGGTAGCTCCCCCTGCCTCTGGGCATCTTCTTGTCTTGCTGGTGACTGTCCAGCATTGCCATCTTCTCCAACATCAGAACTAAAAACCACCTGTTCTTCTGAGCTACTTGAGGATTCAGGGGCCACAATGGCTTTCTTCTTCTTCTTCTAAGGTGTTTCCTTTTCAGGAGTTGGCATTTCCTTTGTTAACACTCTGTCCCACCTTGAGATAATCCTAAGATCCATTCTCCTCATATGATTTATCTTAGAACCAGCAGCTTGGTTCATCACTTCAGGGATACTTCCAGCTAAGTATAAACTCAGAATCCTACCCAGATTTGGCTTCTTCAGACTTTCATTTATCTTATCAAACAAGACTACTGACCAATCAGTTTTAAGATGGAAAATTATCCTTGTCATCAGACTGAACATGTAAGCTGATATTCTATCATGCCCACCAGACTTGCTCAGTATTACCTTGCCAACTATTTCAGACAAGAACTTGCCCTGCATGTTCATGCCTTTCCTGTTGAAAACTGATCCAATCTTCAGGCTTGAATCAAGTCCACACCATGTCAGTGCCTCCCTTGTCTTTGAAGCAGGTACATCTTCCTCTTCTTTAGTTCTAGGGAGATGTAGGATCTTTCTTAGACTTTTCTGGGTGATCTTAACTTTTGCTCCATGAACTTTGGACTTAATCTTGAGTCCGGATTCATCAAGTGTAGCTGCACTAATGAATTCAAGGACCTCCTTCTTCCAGATCTTGATTGGTTCTGAAACAAGATACTCTAACCCAGTCTCTGCAACTAGGGTTACCACACCTTGGATTTCCGGTTCCGCGTCATCAAAGGCATGTCGCACGAGCTCATGTCCTTCATTGATGTTCTCTTCTAACTTGGGCGCCATTAGGGTTTGAAGAAATTTTGAATTTAGGGAAGAGAAATGTCGACACACAAGTTTGGTCTCGAAACTTTGGTGAGCGTGTCGACAAACAATGGTGAAAACCTATTTATACCTTTCTAGAATCGAAGGTGAAAAGGCGCGTCAAAATACTTGAAAGGTGTCGACACTGTGGAAAAGTGTCGACACTTACTTCTAATGTCTCGACAACCATGTGTCGACACAAATATAGTCGACAGAATATATGTGTCGACACTTATACATCTCAGCTCGACGATTAGTCGAGACTCTACTCGACGAATTCTGTGTAAATCCTAAGTGTCGACAACACCCTGCATGTGTCGACACCTACTCTGGATGTGTCGACACTAATTCTCTGAAGTGTCGACACTTACTGTCTAGATGTGTCTACACCATTTCTCTGAAATGTCGACACCACTTCTATGTGTCGACACAGACAACTCTGTGTGTCGACACTATTTTACTTAGCCAATTTTTTAAAATATTCTAAGTTTATCATTTCTAATTCAATTTTAAACTTATTGAATTTGGTTTCATCTAGGGGCTTAGTAAACATATCGGCTAACTGACTATCTGTCTTAACATACTCTAGGGAAATGTCTCCTTTTTCTACATGTTCCCTAAGAAAATGGTATTTAATTTCTATGTGTTTAGTCCTACTATGGGAGACAAGATTATTTGCAATAGAAATGGCACTTGTATAATCACAAAATAAAGATGTTCTACTTACTTGAATACCATAATCTTCTAGCTGATGTTGAATCCATAGAAGTTGTGCACATCAGCTTCTTGCAGCCACATACTCTGACTCAGCTGTAGAGATGGCCACACTGGTCTGCTTCTTACTACTCCATGACACCAGCCTTCCACCTAGAAATTGACAGGTTCCTGTGGTACTCTTCCTATCTTCCTTGCAGCCTGCAAAATTTGCATCTGAATAACCTGTCAGTACAAAATCTCCATTCCTAGGGTACCAAAAGCATAGATAAGGTGTGCCCTTAAGATATCTCAAAATCCTTTTGACTGCAGTCAGATGAGATTCTTTAGGGCATGCTTGGTACCTAGCACAGACACATGTAGCATACATGATATCTGGTCTACTAGTAGTCAAATATAGTAGGGAGCCAACTATCCCTCTATACAAAGTCTCATCTACAGGTTTCCCTGCATCATCTTTGCTTAGAGACATGTTTGACCTCATAGGAGTTTTCATGGTAGTGGATGATTCCATACAATACTTCTTTATCAATTCTAGGGTGAACTTAGACTGGCATATGGATAATCCATCTTCAGTCTGTCTAACTTGGAGACCCAAGAAGAACTTAAGTTCCCTCATACTGCTCATTTCAAATTGTCCTTGCATAAGTTTTGCAAACTTTCTGCAAAGACTATTTTCTGTAGACCCAAATATTATGTCATCTACATATATTTGGACTAAGATAATCTTGCCTCTGGATTCCCTAAGGAATAGAGTCTTGTCTATTTCCCCCCTTGAGAATTTGTTCTCAATGAGAAAACTAGACAGGGTTTCATACCAAGCCCTAGGGGCTTGTTTTAACCCATACAAAGCCTTCCTAAGTCTATAAACATAATCAGGTTTAATAGAATCAACAAAAACTGATGGCTGCTCTGCATAGACTTCTTTCTTCAGGTTTCCATTCAGAAAAGCTGACTTAACATCCATTTGATATACCTTGAACCCTTGGTATGTTGCATAGGCAAGGAACATCCTTATTGCCTCCAGTCTTGCTACTGGAGCAAAGGTTTGATCAAAATCAATACCTTCTTCCTACCTATATCCCTTTGCAACAGTCTAGCTTTATTCTTTATGATGATTCCATTCTCATCCAACTTATTCCTAAAGATCCACTTAGTTCCAATAATGTTGTGGTCCTTGAGTTTAGGAACTAGCTCCCAGACCTTGCATCTTTTGAATTGATTCAGCTCCTCTTGCATGGCCTCAATCCAATGAGGGTCTAGAATTGCTTCTTCAAATTTTTTTGGCTCTACTTGGGATAGGAAACTGGAGTAAAGTACTATACTCAGATTCCTGCTCCTTGTTTGCACTCCTTGTCTGGGATCTCCAATTATTTGATTGGGTGGGTGATCCTTTAAGTGTTTATTTGCTGGAGGTAGTCTGTCTTCAAGTTGTACACCTTCATTCTCTTCATTTAGCTGCACCTCTTGGTCTTCTTCATCATTAGGAGTATCTTGTACTCCCCCTGGACAGCAGCCACCATCTTCCACTTGCTGACTTGTAGTAGAACCTTCTGTAATGGTAAGCTTGTCCATCTTTTCAGTTACACCTGTAGAGCTGCAAACACTACTTGGCAATTCATTGTTAATGAGCCTTTCTTCATCAAAAACTACATGTACAGACTCTTCTACAACTTGAGTAATCAAGTTGTAGACCATATAAGCCTTACTATTGTTGTTGTACCCAACAAAGATCCCCTCTTGGGATTTGGCAGCAAACTTGGTTAGATAAGACTTTCCATTGTTAAGTATATAACACTTGCAACCAAAGATCCTGAAATAGGATAAATTTGGTTTTCTGCCCTTCACAATCTCATAGGGGGTCTTCTTGTGGCTCTTGGTGATAGTAGCCCTATTGATCACATGACAAGCAGTATTTACTGCCTCAGCCCAGAAATATTCTGGGAGAGAAGTGTCACTCAATAAGGTTCTACCAGCCTCTATCAAGATTCTATTTTTTCTTTCAGCAATACCATTTTGCTGAGGTGTTCTTGGTGAGGAAAATTCCTGAAAAATTCCAAATTCTTCACATAGTTTTGTCATACTTTCAGACTGAAATTCAGTATCATGGTCACTTCTGATTTTGACCACTGTACTGTCTAATTCATTCTGAATTTGTTTAATAAAACTATATAAGATACTTGGAGTTTCAGATTTTTGCCTTAGGAAGAACACCCAGGAATACCTTGAATAGTCATCTACTACTACAACTGAGTAGACCTTCCTACCTAGACTGTGAACTGACATAGGACCAAAAAGATCAATATGCAAGAGGTATAGGCACCTCACAGAATCCTTATTCTCAAGGCTATGAAAGGTGGATTTGGTCTGCTTGCCTTTTTGACAAGCTAAGCATATCTCATCCTTTATGCACTTAACTTGAGGAACATTCCTCACTAACTCTTTGCTAAAGAGTTGACCAATTGTCTTATAGTTAAGATGAGCCAGCCTCTTGTGTCATTTAACACAATATGAGACTTTCTCATCAGCTACAAGATAAATAGGAGAAACATTGTTCTCACATACAAAGTCTAGACAATAGACATTTCTCTTCCTATATCCTGTCAGAATGATCTTTTGATCACTTGACCTTCTGATATGACAACCATCCTTGACAAATGAGATGTCATATCCTAAATCACTCAGCTGACTTATGCTAATGAGGTTATGTTTCAAACCCTTTACATAAGCCACTTGAGTAATTGTATCAGGTTACTAGAAATGTTACCAAAGCCTTTGATGATTCCTTTTTCTGAACCACCAAAGGTAACTTTAGGGCCATCCTTGATAGGTATATAGTCCTTCAGCAACCCCCTAGTTCCAGTCATGTGCCTGGAACATCCACTGTCCAAGTACCATATAGGGGCATGGCCACCTGGACTCACCTGCAAAATAGATTACTTAACCTTAGAACCCAAATGACTCTTGGGTCCTTGGTGCAGGTTAGTTTGACTTTTAACAAAACTACCTGTAGCTCTTCTAGCAGGCAGTTTGCTACTCTCCTTGACACTTTAATTGTTCCAACAATCTATGGCGAAGTGGCCTATCTTGCCACAACACCAGCACTCAAACCTGTTGTACCTTTGTTTAGGTACAACCCTGGCTGAATTGTCTACTGCAGGCTTTTTGTTTAGTGCTGGGGCTTTGCCCTTAGATTTGGACCTAGCTGTCCTGGCAGGTTTTGTAAACCTCAATGCAGTCTTACCCTTTTGAGGTACAAACTCATCTATCAAGGTAAACTGATTTTGGTTTAGAAAAACTTACTACAATCTCTCTCTCTTCTGAAGTCTAGCCTCTAGATTTCTAATTTGATCATTCTTAAATGTAATAGTACCCATCTGAATAACTGTAATGTTCTTCAGCCTGGCTATTTCATTCAGTTTCTGATCAAACAACTTGTCTGAATCAGCAGCAGCCAATTTAAGACTAGCAATCTCCTTTGCCTGAGTTTTGGCCAAGGTTTTGCTTTTCTTTAAGGCCTGCAACAAGTCTCTATATTCATCAATTAACTGATGAATATCACCTTCAATTCAGACTCACCCACATCACTTGATGCAAATGTATCTGATTCTGACTCAGTACAAGAAATTGAACTCGAAGAACAACTTTGTACCTTACTTGGTCCAGGCTGATCCTGGATTTTGTCTCCTTCAGATAAAGCCATCAGCCCTTTGCACTGATTGTACTCATGCTAAAAGAAATTGTACCTAATCACCTAGAGGGGGGGAGGTGAATAGGTGACTAAATCTTTTTAAACATTTTAGGCAGAATTCTGATTATATCACAGAGTTATAACTAATTCTTCACAGTAATTAATCAGCAATCACAGAATCAAACATGCACACAGTGAACACACAGATTTATAATGGTTCCCCAAGGTTTGGGTACATCCACTTTTCCTCTTCGCCTATCTAGTAGTGTACTAGATTTGGTCAAACTCCTCCACTATCTCAGATCCTCAGATCTTACACTCAAAACCTCAAAACAGGTTCCTACAGCTCAGGCCCAAGGCCCTACAACTCAGTCTTCTCCAAAGACCTACACTTAGTCTTCAACAAGGCCGACACTCAGCCACAAGGCCTACACTCAGCCACAAGGCCTACACTCAGCAACAACAGGCCTACACTCAGAGAAATAGATCTCCTACACTCAGGCACACAGGCCCTACCACTCAGCCTTTTATAATTGCAGGCTTACAACTCAGATCCCTATGGATCCTACAAGAAATTTAGAATACAAAGAATATACCTACAACTCAGAGAAAAGAGAGAAGAGTTGATAGGTTCTTGATGAGTTCTTGAAAGAACTCTGCTGAGATCAACCTCACTTGGCTTTCTTCAAAGCTTCTTGAATGTAGAACATAATAGGATTGATTCTCTGCAGCTGATCTTCAATCACTACAACTTAAGATTCAGAACTAGGTCTGAACCCTTCTTCACAGCCTGGTTCCAACGGCTGTCTTCTTGGAAGGAGCTCTCTCTCTCCAACTTCTTAGATCTTCACTTGATTCTTCAATGAATAGCTAGATCTTTTTTTTTTTTCCAATCTCTTGATCATCTCTTTCTGTTGACATTATAAGCCTTTATATAGGCCTTCTTCATGGTGACCGGCTGATCCGGTTTCTAACGGCTTTCTGACATCTCTGACAGTTGCAGTAGACCGGCTGGAATGGCTGTTGTCATGTCATCCAGTCACTTCTTGAAATATTTGTAACTGTCTGAAAGTGTCGAGACAGTCTGTCTTTAAGTGTCGACACTTATAGACTAAGTGTCGACACAAGTAGACTAAGTTTCGACACTTGCCTTCAAGGTGTCGACACAACTCCTTGTGTTGTAGAATTTATATCTCGACATTGCTTCTTCATCATGTGCCGACACTGATATTGTGTGTCGACACTACTTCTTGTTCTTCAGTACTTAGTTGAATGCTTGTAAGTGTCGACACAACTTCTTTGTGTCGACACATCTTCATGTGTTGAACTTGTTCAGTGTCGACACATCTTCTTGGTGTCGACACATGCCTTCTGTGTTGATACTTGCTGAGTGTCGACACAGCTCCTTGTGTCGACACATTCTTCTTATGTTGAGACTTTGGCTGAGTGTAGACACATCTCCTTTGTGTCGACACTTATACTTAGAATTTTTTGTTGAACTTTGCTGAGTGTCGACACAGCCTCCTAGTTTCGACACTTTCTTTATGTATTGAGTCTTCTGCTATATATCGACACATTCTTCATTGTGTCGACACTTTCTTCATGTGTTGAGTCTTCTGCTGTGTGTCAACACATTCTTCATTGTGTCGACGCTTTCTTCATGTGTTGAGTCTTCTGCTGAGTGTCGACACATTCTTTATTATGTCGATACTTATACTTAGACTCTGCTGAAATTTACTGAGTGTCGACACAACCTCCAAGTGTCGACACTTTCTGATGTAGACACAGTTCCTCTGGGTGTCGACACTGCTTCTAAGTGTCGACACAGCTTCACTGGACTTTTCTTCATTGAGTGTCGACACAGCCTGTATGTGTCGACACTTTCTGTCTGGTGTCGACTCTGCATCCCTGGTGTCGACACAAATACTCCAAGTGTCGACACTGCTTCTCTGGGTGTCGACACTGCTTCTCTGGGTGTCGACACAAGTCTTCTTAAGTGTCGACACTTTCCTTCTGGGTGTCGACACATGGACTTAGAAACTTTTCAGCTTTTCCCTACAAATACTTAACCTGCACAACTAAACTCAAAATACATCAAATACATTTTGATGTATATCATTGAGTAGGGTGAGGCTTCTTCAAATCAGGTACATTTAAACCAATGTACCCAACAATCTCCCCCTATTTGGAGAAGTCATAACCCTTAGTCAATGATATACACCATACAGAATAAAATCATAGCATGATGTAAAACAGGATTATGCAATCAGGGAAAGTACATAAACATGTATTAAACAAAACATGCACACACATATATCTCAGAACAAATATGTAATAGATTTGTCACACATCATATTGTTCTAACAACTTTGTCATATACATTATACAAAAGTTTACAGAATGTTTAGAATCAAAAGATTACAATTGTAAACTAAAGATAATTCTATTCTATTGCTTCTCAGTCTCCTTGATAACTATGCCCTTCCCAGACTGTATCTTTGCTTGCACAGGGGCTTCAGCATCTTCAGTAGCAGCAGGCTTCTTGCCTTTAAGATCCTTCTTTGTCTGCTCTTCAGCCTTGATCTTTTGCCTCTCAAAGTAATGATAAGGCTTGGGAAAGTACTTGCTAAGCTCCTGGGCAGTAGGAGGTAGCTTTCCCATCTTAGCCTTTCTCCTGTATTGCACAATGGCTTCTTGCCTGGTCTCATGCTTCCTCCACTCTAGTTCAGAAAACCACTTGTTTCTATCTTGAATATTATCTTTGGCAGCCTTCCATGCAGTTAAGATAATATTCCTTGAAGTGGGGCTCCACTGCTCAAAGTCAGGTCTTTGTTCAGCTTGCTCTCTGAACCTTTTCTTAGACAATTTAGTCTCTTGTTCTTTCAGCAACAAAGCTTCTTGTTCTTTCAATATGGCCTCTGATACTGGCTGAACCACTTTTTCTAGGATGACCTTCTCAATTCCCTTAGGAGGGCTATACATGGATTGTATATCAGCATGTATCATATCAAAGTCTGGAGGAGGGTAGATTACTTGAGCCACTTCAGGTTGCTCCCCTCCTAGATATGCAGGATTTATCCCAGACTCTGCAACATTATCATCATCACACAATGGAGGATATCCCAGGGTGGCTCTGATGGAATTGGAAATCCATTTTGCATGATCAGAGCTGGCTTTGACTAACACCCTCTCCCCCTTTATGACTTCTCTAACCATGTGATCCCTCAGATCATCTTTTTGAAATCTTATTTGGGCATCCAAATAGTTTACTCCATCCTTAAAGTAAGGTTTCAACCTTTGGAGTTTGTCAGTTATTATCTTCTGAGAGTCTTGTATTGCAGTCTTAACAACAGTTATTCCCTCTTGGAATGCTTTATCAAAGTCTGCTTTAGCTGTAGCATTAGTTGTAGTCTGCCCTGCAGCTATATTCTTCATCTCTGTGACAATTGCATTGTGTGAAGCAGTCAAATTATCATTCATCCTGACCTGGTTATCCAGAATATATCCTTGCTTCAGTGCAATGTCATCCACTTGAGCTTTGATTTTCTCCTGATGAGTAGCTAAATAGACTACTGCATTCCCTCCCTTGTGGAAGCAGTCAGTCATCTCCTTCTTATTTAGATTCATCTCAAATCTAATAGACTTAATGTCTTGGGCCAGATCAAATTGTAAAGACTTATGCCCCTCATCCATATATGTTTCTATTGCTTTCCTTTGCTCATCAAGCTTTATTTGCATTGCAACTATCAGAGAACTGTAATCTACAGATGGTGCTGGCTGTGGTGTAGGCTGTGGTGCAATTGTTTGTAGAGCCTTTTTATAAGTTTGGATCCTTCTTTTAAATATTTGGAATTTCCTCTTTTTGGCTCTGGCAGCCTCCTCATCCTCAGAAGTAGATGTACTAGCTATTTCTACCCTCTCCCTAGGTAGCTCCTCAACATCCTTTGGCTTCTCAGGCTCTTTCCTTGCAGTTTCTTCTAGAATTTCCACATGCTCCCCCTCAACTTGAGCATTCTCCCCCTCAGCAGCAGTACTTGCTTTCTCAAAGTCTATTTGATCCAGATTAAGGAAGAGATCTTTCATTGTAAACTCTTGTTGAGGTTGTGGTGGAGAATTCCTGATCTCATCAACTACTTGATCAGACACTACTTGATCTGCAACAGATGTGTCCTCCATGACAACATCTTGGGGTTGGCTAGGTGTTTGAGGTTGCTAATTAACATGAGGTATTGAATCAGACAAAACATCATCTTCAATAGGGAAATTTAATTTATTAATGTCAGTGATTACCTCAAGTATGGTTTGAGTGGATCTTTCACTTTCCAAGGGTGTTGGCTCTTCAACCAGTAGAGTCTCCCCTGGATAGAATCCTGGTGAAGAGGGCTAGCCTGTGGTAGCTCCCCCTGCCTGTCTGCAGCTATTTGTCTAACTGGTGACTTTCCAACATCTTCAGTTTCTTGTTCATCATCTTGTGTAAAGACAACATGCTCTTCAGAGCTACTAGATGATTCTTGAGCCACTGGGGCTATCTTCTTCTTATTCTTTTGGGGTGTTACCTTCTCAGGTGTTGGCAATTCCTTGGTCAAGACCCTATCCCATCTTGAGAAGATTCTCATGTCCATCTTCCTCATGTGATTGATCTTTGACCCTGCAGCTTGAGTCATTACCTCTGGTATACTACCAGCTATGTATAGACTAAGAATACTACCCAAATTGGGCTTCTTCAGGCTCTCCTTAATCTTCTCAAACACAACTCCAGACCAATCAGTGTTTAGTTGGAAGATTAACCTTGTCATAAGACTGAACATATAAGCTAAAATCTTGTCATGTCCTCCAGACTTGCACAAGATCACCTTGCCAACAATTTCAGAGAGAAATTTGCCTTGGCTGTTCATCCCCTTTCTATTGAATACTGATCCAATTTTCATCTTGGAATCCAGTCCACACCATGTTAGAGTTTCTCTGGTCTTGGAAGCAGAAACTTCAGCTTCTTCCTTAGTCCTTGGTAGGTTTAGTACCTTTCTTAAACTCTTAGATGTGATCTTCACCTTTTCTCCATGAACCCTAGACTTTATCTTGAGTCCAGATTCATCTACTTTAGCTCCATTCAAGAATTCCAGGACCTCTTTCTTCCATATCTTTGTCGGCTCTGAAACAAGAAAATCTAACCCTGAGTTTGCAACTAGGGTTACCACATCCTTGATCTCTGGTTCGGCGTCATCAAACGCATGCCGCACCAGTTCATAGCCTTCATTCACGTTCTCCTCGAGCTTTGGCGTCATTAGGGTTTGAAGAATTTGAATTGGGAGAAGAGAGGTGTCGACACACAAGTTTGGTCTCGAAACTTTGGTGAGCGTGTCGACAGACAATGTTGAAACCCTATTTATACCTTTCTAGAGTTGAAGATGAAAGGGCGCGTCAAGAAACTTAAAGTGTGTCGACACTGTTGATAAGTGTCGACACAGACTTAGAATGTCTCGACACCTATGTGTCGACACAAGTATAGTCGACAGAATATATGTGTCGACATTTGTTTATGTGTCGACGCCACTTAGCTCGACACTTAGTCGAGATTTTACTACACTAATTCTGAGTAAAGCCTAAGTGTCGACACCACCTTGGATGTGTCGACACCTACTTATCATGTGTCGACACTAATTCTCTGAAGTGTCGACACCAACTTCCTAGATATGTCGACATCTTTTCTCTGAAGTGTCGACACCAATTCTCTGTCTCGACACAGACAACTCTGTGTGTCGACACTATTTTACTTATCCATTTCTGTAAACTTATTCTAAGTTTATCATACCTAATTCAATTTTAAACCTATTGAATTTGGTTTTTTCTAAAGGCTTAGTATACATGTCAGCTAGTTGATTATCTGTATTAACATACTCCAGTGAAATATCCTCTTTTTCTACATGTTCTCTTAGAAAATGATATTTTATTTCAATGTGTTTAGTTCTACTATGGGAAACATGATTGTTTGCAATAGATATAGCACTAGTAGAATCACAAAATAGTGGTGTTCTACTTACCTGAATACTATAATCATCAAGTTGATGTTGTATCCATAGAAGTTGAGCACAACAACTTCCTGCAGCCACATACTCTGATTCTGCAGTGGAGATAGCCACACTTGTTTGCTTTTTGCTACTCCATGAAATCAGTCTTCCACCTAGGAATTGACAGGTACCAGTTGTACTCTTCCTATCTTCTTTGCAGCCTGCAAAATCTGCATCTGAATAACCTGTCAGTTCAAAGTCCCCATTCCTAGGGTACCAAAGGCCTAGATAAGGAGTGCCCTTTAGATATCTCAGTATCCTTTTGACTGCTGTCAAATGAGACTCTTTAGGGCATGCTTGGTACCTAGCACAGACACATGTAGCATACATGATATCTGGTCTACTTGCAGTCAAATAGAGTAGGGAGCCAACTATCCCTCTATACAAAGTCTCATCTACAGGTTTCCCTGCATCATCTTTGCTAAGAGACATACTTGACCCCATAGGAGTCTTCATGGTACTGGATGAATCCATACCATACTTCCTTATCAGTTCTAGGGTGAACTTAGACTGGCATATGGATAAACCATTCTCAGTCTGTCTAACTTGGAGACCCAAGAAGAACTTAAGTTCCCCCATACTGCTCATCTCAAATTTTCCTTGCATAAGTTTTGCAAACTTTTTGCAAAGACAACTTTCAGTAGACCCAAATATTATGTCATCTACATATATTTGGACTAGTATGATCTTGCCTCTGGATTCCCTAAGGAATAGAGTCTTGTCTATTTTCCCCCTTGTAAATTTATTCTCAATGAGGAAACTAGACAGTGTTTCATACCAAGCCCTAGGGGCTTATTTTAACCCATACAAAGCCTTCCTAAGTCTATAGACATAATTAGGTTGAGTTGAATCAACAAAACCTGATGGCTGTTCCACATAGACCTCTTCTTTCAGATTACCATTCAAAAAAGCTGACTTAACATCCATTTGGTAAACTTTAAATCCTTGATAGGTTGCATAGGACAGGAACATCCTTATGGCTTCCAGTCTGGCTACTGGAGCAAAGATTTGATCAAAGTCAATACCTTCTTCCTGCCTATATCCCTTAGCAACCAGTCTTGCTTTGTTCTTAATAATCACTTCATGTTCATCCATCTTGTTCCTAAAGATCCACTTGGTCCCAATTATATTGTGGTCTTTTGGTTTAGGAACAAGCTCCCAGACTTTGCATCTCTTGAACTGATTCAGCTCTTCTTGCATTGCCTCAATCCAATGAGGGTCTAGGATGGCTTCTTCAAACTTCTTCGGCTCTACTTGGGATAGAAAACTGGAGTAGAGTGCTGCACTCAGATTTCTGCTCCTTGTTTGTACCCCTTGTCTTATATCACCAATGATTTGATCTGCTGGATGATCTCTTAGATGCCTATTGGCTGGAGGCATCCTGGCTTTAGGTTGAACTTCTTCAGTTTCTTCAACTTACTGCACTCCTTGGACTTCTTCTGCATCAGGTACATGTAGTACTCCCCCTGGACAACAGCCACTATCTTCTACTTGCTGTCTTGCAGTAGGTCTTTCTTCTATAGTGAGCTTGTCCATCTTCTTAGTCACACCTGTGGAGCTGCAAATACTTCTAGACAACTCATGATTAATAAGTCTAGCTTCATCAAATACTACATGTACTGACTCCTCTACAACTTGTGTAGTCAAGTTGTAGACCCTATAAGCCTTACTGTTGTTGCTGTACCCAACAAAGATCCCCTCTTGGGACTTGGCAGCAAACTTAGTCAAGTAAGACTTTCCATTATTAAGTATAAAGCACTTACAACCAAAGATCCTGAAGTAGGATAGGTTTGGTTTTCTGCCTTTCACAATCTCATAGGGGGTCTTATTGTGGCTCTTAGTAATGGTAGCCCTATTAATTACATGGCATGCAGTATTAACTGCCTCAGCCCAGAAATATTCTGGGAGAGATGTGTCACCTAATAGGGTTCTACCAGCCTCAATCAAGGTTCTATTTTTCCTCTCAGCAATGCCATTTTGCTGAGGTGTTCTTGGTGAAGAAAATTCCTGAAATATCCCAAATTCTTCGCATAGTTTTGTCATACTATCAGACTGGAATTCAGTACCATGGTCACTTCTTATCTTGACCACTGTACTGCCTAGTTCATTCTGAACTTGTTTGACAAAACTATAAAAGATACTAGGTGTTTCAGATTTCTGTCTAAGGAAGAACACCCAGGAAAACCTTGAGTAGTCATCTACAATCACAAAGGTATAGACCTTCCTACCTAGGCTGTGAACTGGCATAGGACCAAAGAGATCCATATACAAGAGGTATAAACACCTCACAGCATCTTTGTTTTCAATGCTATTAAAGGTGGATCTAGTCTGTTTGCCCTTTTGACAAGCTGAGCATATTCCATCTTTAATACACTTAACTTGAGGACCATTCCTCACTAACTCTTTGCTATAGAGTTGGCCAATTGTCTTGTAGTTGAGATGGGCTAGCCTCTTGTGCCATTTGACACAATGAGAGACTTTCTCATCAGCTACAAGACACACTAGAGAAGCATTGTTCTCACACATAATGTATAGACAATAGACATTTCTTTTTCTGTAACCTGTCAAAATGATCTCTTAATCATTTGACCTCCTGATATGATAACCATCTTTGACAAATGAGATGTCATATCCTAAATCACTCAATTGACTTATACTAATAAGGTTATGTTTCAAACCTTTAACATAAGCCACTTGAGTAATTGTTATATGGGTGCTAGAAATGTTACCAAAACCCTTGATAATTCCTTTTTCAGAACCATCAAAGGTGACTTTAGGACCATCCTTGATAGGTGTGTAGTCCTTTAACAATCCCCTATTTCCAGTCATGTGCCTGGAACATCCACTGTCCAAGTACCATATTGGGGCATGGCCACTTGGACTCACCTGCAAAACAGATTAGTTGACCTTAGAACCCAAAGAATTCTTGGGTCCTTGGTGCTGGTTAGTTTGCCTCTTAACAAAGCTACCTGCAGATCTTCCTACAGGCAGTTTGCTACTCATCTTGACACTAGAATTATGCCAACAGTCCATGACAAAGTGGCCTACCTTGCCACAGCACCAGCACTCAAACCTATTGTACCGTTGCTTAGGTACATTCCTAGCTGTTTTATCTACAGCTGGCTTGTTGAGAGCTGGGGCTTTGCCCTTAGACTTGGACTTTACAGTCCTAGCAGGGTTAGTAAACCTCAATCCAGTTTTACCCTTGTGAGGTATAAACTCATCAATCAAAGGTAGAACAGACTTAGGTTTAGAAAACTTGCAACTATGTCTCTCTCCTTCTGAAGATTAATCTCCAGATTTCTGATTTGATCATTCTTGAATGTTATAGTTCTCATCTGAATAACAGTTATGTTCTTCAGTCTGGCTATCTCATTTAACTTTTGATCAATCAGCTTCTCAAAATCAGTTGCAGCCACTTTGAGACTTGCAATCTCCTTAGCCTGACTCTTGGGCAAGGATTTGCTTTTCTTAAATGCTTGAAACAGAACTCTATATTCATCAATCAACTGATGAATATCCTCTTCAGATTCAGATCCACTGGCATCACTTGATGCTGATGTAACTGAGTCTGAACTAGCACTAGAAATTGAACTTAAAGAACAATTTTGTACCTTACTAGGTCCAGGCTGATCCTGGATTTTGTCACTTTCTGTTATGGCCATCAGTCTTTTGCACTGAATGTCCTCTTGCTCATATATAGAGTTCATTATCTGGATGAACTTCTCTTCTTCTTCCTCAGCAAACAGTCCTATATAAGTTTCAGCTTCTGACTCAGTTTCTGAAGAAGACATGTCGGACAGGCCTTTGTCCTTCTTGGCAACAAAAGACCTTTCCTTCTTGCCCTTGAATTGTGTCTTTTTCTTATCAGTAGATTCTTTTCTGTTCTCTGGACAGTCAGCAACAACATGTCCTTGTTTGTTACAACAATAACAAACTATCTTTGAAGATGAAGTTCTATTTGACTTGGGCTTTCTTCTGTCATTCTTTGATGACCTCTGTGCTGTGGATGGCTTAGTCCTCCACTGTTTCTTCTTTAGGAACTTCTGAAAGTGTCTTGTGAAAGCTGCAAAGTCCTCATCACTCTCACTGTCTTCAGAATTCCTGCCTTCTGATTCATCTGACTCAGTCTCAGCCACTTTTGAAGGTGGAGATGGAGACTTACTTTTGTATTTCTTGGTGGCTTCTGTCTTGAATGTCACTGTTCTTTCCTTATGCTCACTTCTTGTAGTCTTCTCCTCTTCTTTCCTCACCATCAACTGCATCTCATAGGATAGCAGTTTTCCAATACTTTGTTAACTTGGTCATTTCCCTTATGGCACAGATCTTGGTGTCCCAATACTTTGTTAGAGACCTCAAGAACTTATCATTCAGCTCATAATTACTGAAATCTCTTCCATAGGACATTAGCTCATTTACTATCCTATAGAATTTCTTATAGCATTCTGTTATACTATCAGTCCTGTCTTGCCTGAAACTTTCATATTCCTATTTTAACAAAGACTTTCTGTCCTGTCTCACTTCTTCAGAACCCTCCATATACACTATCAAGGTATCTCACATCTCCTTAGATGTCTTACAGTGTATCAAGTTCTGAAAGGTAGCATCATCTATGATACTCACAATGATATTCTGAGCCCTCTTGTCCATTGTAGCTAGAATTATCTCATCTTTTGTCATTTCAGAGAAAGTCCTTAGGTGTTCTCTGATTAACATCCAGGACTAAAACCTTCATAGGCACATATGACCCTTCTTTAACTGTGATGTAAATTCTAGGGTCTGAGGCTTCCATAAATAGTCTCACCCTTTCTTTCCAGATGCTAAAAATCTCTTTTCTGTAAATGGGCAACTTCATGGATCCAAGTTCCTTATGATTCTCTGTTGAACCCATGTTTCTTGATTTTCTTGATTCTGCATTTTACTTATACTGAATCTGCCAACATGATCTACTCAGACAGTTAAGTCCTTTTTGAGTAACCTGACTCTGATACCACTTGAAAGAAATTGTACCTAATCACCTAGAGGGGGGGTGAATAGGTGACTAAATCTTTTTAAACTTTTAGGCAGAATTCAGATTATATCACAGAGTTATAACTAATTCTTCACAGCAATCAATCAGCAATCATAGAATCAAACATGCACACAGTGAACACACAGATTTATAGTGGTTCCCCAAGGTTTGGGTACATCCACTTTCCCCCTTCGCCTATCTAGTAGTGTACTAGATTCTGTCAAGCTCCTCCACTATCTCAGATCCTCAGATCTTACACTCAGAACCTCAAAATAAGTTCCTACAGCTCAGGCCCAAGGCCCTACAACTCAGTCTTCTCCAAAGACCTACACTCAGCCTTCAACAAGGCCTACACTCAGCCACAAGGCCAACACTCAGCCACAAGGCCTACACTCAGCCACAATAGGCCTACACTCAGAGAAATAGATCTCCTACACTCAGGCACACAGACCCTACCACTCAGCCTTTATAATTGCAGGCTTACAACTCAGATCCCTAAGGATCCTACAAGAAATTTAGAATACAAAGAATATACCTACAACTCAGAGAAAAGAGAGAAGAGTTGATAGGTTCTTGATGAGTTCTTGAAAGAACTCTGCTGAGATCAACCTCACTTGGCTTTCTTCAAAGCTTCTTGAATGTAGAACACAATAGGATTGATTCTCTGCAGCTGATCTTCAATCACTGCAACTTAAGATTCAGAACTAGGTCTGAACCCTTCTTCACAGCCTGGTTCCAACGGCTGTCTTCTTGGAAGGAGCTCTCTCTCTACAACTTCTTAGATCTTCACTTGATTCTTCAATGAATAGCTAGATCTTCTTTTTTTTCAATCTCTTGATCATCTCTTTCTGTTGACAGTATAAGCCTTTATATAGGCCTTCTTCATGGTGACCGGCTGATCCGGTTTCTAACGGCTTTCTGACATCTCTGATAGTTGCAGTAGACCGGCTGGAATGGCAGCTGTCATGTCATCCAGTCACTTCTTGAAATATTTGTAACTGTCTGAAAGTGTCGAGACAGTCTGTCTTTAAGTGTCGACACTTATAGACTAAGTGTCGACACAAGTAGACTAAGTGTCGACACTTGCCTTCAAGGTGTCGACATAACTCCTTGTGTTGTAGAATTTATATCTCGACACTGCTTCTTCATCATGTGTCGACACTGATATTGTGTGTCGACACTACTTCTTGTTCTTCAGTACTTAGTTGAATTCTTGTAAGTGTCGACACAACACCTTTGTGTCGACACATCTTCATGTGTTGAACTTGTTCAGTGTCGACACATCTTCTTGGTGTCGACACATGCCTTCTGTGTTGATACTTGTTGAGTGTCGACATAGCTCCTTGTGTCGACACATTCTTCTTCTGTTGAGACTTTGGCTGAGTGTCGACACATCTCCTTTGTGTCGACACTTGTACTTAGAATTTTTTGTTGAACTTTACTGAGTGTCGACACAGCCTCCTAGTGTCGACACTTTCTTCATGTATTGAGTCTTCTGCTGTGTGTCGACACATTCTCATTGTGTCGACACTTTCTTCATGTGTTGAGTCTTCTGCTGTGTGTCGACACATTCTTCATTGTGTCGACACTTTCTTCATGTGTTGAGTCTTCTGCTGAGTGTCGACACATTCTTTATTATGTCTACACTTATACTTAGACTCTGCTGAAATTTACTGAGTGTCGACACAGCCTCCAAGTGTCGACACTTTCTGATGTAGACACAGTTCCTCTGGGTGTCGACACTGCTTCTAAGTGTCGACACAGCTTCACTGGACTTTTCTTCATTGAGTGTCGACATAGCCTGTATGTGTCGACACTTTTTGTCTGGTGTCGACTCTGCATCCCTGGTGTCGACACAAATACTCCAAGTGTCGATACTGCTTCTCTGGGTGTCGACACAAGTCTTCTTAAGTGTCGACACTTTCCTTCTGGGTGTCGACACATGGACTTAGAAACTTTTCAGCTTTTCCCTGCAAATACTCAACCTGCACAACTAAACTCAAAATACATCAAATATATTTGATGTATATCATTTAGTAGGGTGAGGCTTCTTCAAATCAGGTACATTTAAACCAATGTACCCAACACATGCTCATAAATTGAATTCATTAGCTGCATGAACTCATCTTCTTCCTCTTCAGCAAACAAGCCAATATAGGCTTCAGCTTCTGATTCTGTTTCTGAAGATGACTGATCAGTCAAACTTTTGTCTTTCTTAGCAACAAAGGACTTTTCTTTTTTGCCTTAAACTGAGTCTTCTTTTTATCAGTTGACTCCTTCCTCTTTTCTGGACAGTCAGCTACTATATGTCCCTATCTATTGCAGTAATAACACACAATTTTTGATGATGTAACTTTGCTTGGCTTGGATCTGCTTCTGTCATTCCTTGATGACTTTCTTTTCTGACAGTAGTCATCTTTTATCTGAGAAGTGGATGGCTTAGACCTCCACTGCTTCTTCTTCAGAAACTTTTGAAAATGCCTACTGAAAGCTGCAAAGTCTTCATCACTTTCACTGTTATCTGAATTCTTGCTATCTGAATTTTCTGTCACAGCCTCAGAACCTATTTGAGGTGGAGATGGAGACTTACTTCTATACTTCCTAGTGGCTTCAGTCTTGAAGGCCACAACTCTTTCCTTGTGCTCCACTCTAGTAGTCTTCTCTTCCTCCTTTCTTGCCAATAATTGTATCTCATAAGATAACAGTTTTCCAAACAAAGTTGGAGGAGGTATTTCAACTAGTTTGGTCACTTCCCTAATGACACAAATCTTGGTGTCCCAATCTTTACTCAGGGATCTTAGGAACTTATCATTCAGCTCATAGTTGCTGAATTCTCTTCCATAGGACATCAATTCATTGACTATCCTATAGAACTTCTTGTAACATTCAGTAATGCTATCAGACTTTCCTTGTCTGAAGCTTTCATATTCCTGATTTAACAAAGACTTCATGTCTTGTCTTACTTCTTTTGATCCCTCCATGTAAGCTATTAATGTGTCCCACATTTCTTTAGAGGTTTTACAATGTATTAAGTTCTGAAATGTTGCATCATCAATTGCACTAACAATAATATTCTTGGCCCTCTTGTCCATAGTGGACAGAATTATTTCATCTTTGGTCATTTCTGAATAATCCTTGGGAGTTTTCTGATTTGCATCTAGAATGGATATCTTCATTGCCACATATGGCCCTTCTTTGACTGTAATGTATATTCTTGGGTCAGATGCTTCCATAAAGAGTCTAACCCTCTCTTTCCATATGCCAAAAATCTCTTTTCTACAGATTGGCAATTTCATGGACCCCAGCTCTTTGTGATTCTCACTAGAACCAATTTTCTTGATTCTTGTTTATTCTGATTCTGCCTACAGGATCTTACTCAGACTGTTATGTCCTTTTTGAGCAACTTGGCTCTGATACCACTTGAAAGAAATAGTGTCTAAACACCTAGAGGGGGGTGAATAGGTGAACTTTAACTTTTTAAATTTAAGGCAGAAATCCTGTACAGCAAATGCAATTCTACAACTATCACAACACAGCAACAATAGAAACACACATACACAGAGTGCACACAGTATTTATAGTGGTTTCCCAAGGTCTGGGTACATCCACTTTCCCCCTTCTCCTATCTAATAGTGTACTAGATTCGGCCTAACTTCAGCACTTCTCCTCAGATCCTCAGATCTTACACCTCAGAACCCCAAACAGGTTCCTACAACTCAGAGTGTCCACACTCCTACAACTCAGGCACAAAACCCTACCACTCAGTCTTCAACAAGATCTACACTCAGAGAACAAAGTCTCCTACAACTCAGGCACAAGGCCCTACCTTAGTCTTCAACAAGACCTACACTCAGAGCACACAGTCTCATACACTCAGCCTTTATAAAATAGGCTTACAGCTCAGATCTATACAAGATCCTACACAAATTTGATAATACAAAGTGATTAACCACAACTCTGAAAGAGAGAGATGAGTTGATTGGCTTCTTGATGAGTTCTTGGAAGAACTTGGCAGAGATCAACCACTCTTGGCTTTCTTCAAAGCTTCTTGAATTAGAACACAGTAGGGTTGTATCTCCTGTGAAGATGATCTTCAATCAACTTCTGTCTTGAGATTCAGATCTCAATCTGAATCTTACTTTACAGCCTGATTCAGCACCTGCTCTTCTTAGAAGGAGCTCTCTATCTCCGACTTCTTAGATCTTCTGTTGAAGATCTTCTTCTTTTGTGTTGTTAGATCTCTTGATTAATTGTTGTCAATTGAATGTTACTTCTGTTGAAAGAGAAAGGTCTTTATATAGTCTTCCTCCAAGGTAACGGACTGATCCGGTTTCTAACAACCTTCTGACGGCTCTGACAGTTGCAGTTGACCGGTTGAAATGGCAGCTGTCAAGTCATCCAGTCACTTCTTGAAATCACTGTCACTGTCTGAAAGTGTCGAAACAGATAGTTATTATGTGTCGACACAAATAGACTAAGTGTCGACACAAGTAGACTAAGTGTCGACACTAGTCTTGATGGTGTCGACACAACTCCCTGTGTTGTGGTAACAGCTTCTCGACACTGCTTCTTCAGAATGTGTCGACACTGATTCTTTGTGTCGACACAAGCCTTCTGTTGAATGTGTCGACACTGGTTGAGTGTGTCGACACAAATACTTCTTATTTTATACTTTGTTGAATTCTGCTGTATGTCGACACATCTCCTTTGTGTCGACACATCTTCTTTTGTTGTTGATGCTTGCTGAGTGTCGACACATCTCCTTTGTGTCGACACATGCCTTCATGTGTTGAAACTTGCCGAGTGTCGACACATCTCCTTTGTGTTGGCACAAGTACTTTAACTTTGTTGAAGTTTGCTGAGTGTCCACACAGTCTCCTGGTGTCGACACTTTTGATGTCGACAAAGTTTCTCTGGGTGTCGACACTGCCTCTAAGTGTCGACACAGATTATGTTGACAATTCTTCACAGTGTGTCGACACTGCCTGTATGTGTCGACACTTTTCTTCTGGTGTCGACTCTGCCTTTCCTGGTGTCGACACAGTTACTCCAAGTGTCGACACAGCTTCTCTAGGTGTCGACACAAGCCTTCATAAGTGTCGACACTTCACCTCTAGGTGTCGACATATGGACTTAGAAACTTTTATGCTTTTCCTGCAATTACTTAACCTGCACATATAAACTCAAATTACATCAAATACACCTTGATGTATATCATTGAGTAGGGTGAGGCTTCTTCAAATCTGGTACACATTTTCCAATGTACCCAATAACCCTCTTCTGAAATCTAATGAGTGCACGAATATAAACTCATCCTCAAATCTAATAAAAAAATAAAAGTAATGGCAAGATAAAAAAAAGTAATGAATTCATATGTTTTTGGTAGTGTCAATCTTAAGATTATATTTCAACAAAACAGTAATGAGTTCGCATTACTAAAAGATTTACAAAATAAAATAGAGATTTTTTATGAAGCAAAATGTAGGACAGAGTTCACATACAGTTATAATTTTGTGCAGTTGTTCCTTCTTTTGGTATAGAACATCCTATGGCTTTCCTTCAACCCTATCAAAAGAGAATAGATGAGATCACTTAGATTCTGTTGGGATAAAAGAATTAGAGCTGTTTGATAAAACAAATGCATTTTCCAGAGTACAGTTCCCTACTCAATCCCAATTTAATAAAAAAGGTTATTAGACTACCATTGCGAAATCAAAATTAAGAGAAACAAAAGGCTGAACGAATCCCTAATTTGAATGAATGCAATATCAAGCAAGAAGTAGTATAATATGCATATAATTTTTTCCATTTGGTCGTAACTTAAAAGCAATGTAAACCATATTAAAACCTCAATGAGGTAAATTAGCTTCAATTACCGAAGACCAATCAGCAAGGAGGAGATCCCTGCTTGGGTGTTGTCTTGTGAGATGGAGATGACAAAGGCATGAAGAGGAGGCAACTTCGGTGATGATCTAGCAGGGCCAACTAATATATATTATTAAGAAAGAGAGTGTTTGATAGAGATTGTAGAAGAAGATTGAGGTTACAGTCGATGCCCTAGAAAAATCACTGCATCGTGAAGATGAGGATATGTACTGGAGGGGAAGTAGAGGTATAGAGGTGGGGAAGGTGAGAAGATCATTACAAACCTTAGGTTTCTTGCTTCAAATTTCCATAGAGCCGCATTCTTGTTCAATCTCTCACCCATTCATCAGCCCTATGGTGTGGAAGGAGCGAACACTGGATAATTACAACTTGCGGGGAGAAGAGAAACACCTCTGATCAAACTCAGCGAGAAGAAGCGAATCAGGGAGGATTCGATGTGCCTTTCACAAAGGGGAAGACTCGTTTACAGGCACGGGCCTCCGGCCCTCGTGCCCTGCACGACAGTACCCGGCCAATGGCGGCGGGCTTCAAGATAGTCAACCCTTGAAAGAAATAGTGCCTAAACACCTAGAGGGGGGGTGAATAGGTGAACTTTAACTTTTTAAATTTAAGCCAGAAATCCTGTACAACAAATGCAATTCTACAACTATCACAACACAGCAACAATAGAAACACACATACACAGAGTGCACACAGTATTTATAGTGGTTCCCCAAGGTCTGGGTACATCCACTTTCCCCTTCGCCTATCTAGTAGTGTACTAGATTCGGCCTAACTTCACCACTTCTCCTCAGATCCTCAGATCTTACAGCTCAGAACCCCAAACAGGTTCCTACAACTCAGAGTGTCCCCACTCCTACAACTCAGGCACAAAGCCCTACCACTCAGTCTTCAACAAGACCTACACTCAGAGAACAAAGTCTCCTACAACTCAGACACAAGACCCTACCTCAGTCTTCAACAAGACCTACACTCAGAGCACACAGTCTCCTACACTCAGCCTTTATAAAATAGGCTTACAGCTCAGATCTATACAAGATCCTACAAAATTTGATAAAACAAAGTGATTAACCACAACTCTGAAAGAGAGAGATGAGTTGATCGGCTTCTTGATGAGTTCTTGGAAGAACTTGGCAGAGATCAACCTCCCTTGACTTTCTTCAAAGTTCTTGAATTAGAACACAGTAGGGTTGTATCTCCTGTGAAGATGATCTTCAATCAACTTCTGTCTTGAGATTCAGATCTCAATCTGAATCTTACTTTGCAGTCTAGTTCAGCACCTGCTCTTCTTAGAAGGAGCTCTCTCTATCCGACTTCTTAGATCTTCTGTTGAAGGTCTTCTTCTTTTGTGTTGTTAGATCTCTTGATTAATTGTTGTCAATTGAATGTTACTTCTGTTGAAGGAGAAAGGTCTTTATATAGTCTTCCTCCAAGGTAACCGGCTGATCCAGTTTCTAACAACCTTCTGACGGCTCTGACAGTTGCAGTTGACCGGTTGAAATGGCAGCTGTCAAGTCATCCAGTCACTTCTTGAAATCACTATCACTGTCTGAAAGTGTCGAGACAGATAGTTATTATGTGTTGACACAAATTGACTAAGTGTCGACACAAGTAGACTAAGTGTCGACACTAGTCTTGATGGTATCGACACAACTCCTTGTGTTTGTGGTAACAGCTTCTCGACACTGCTTCTTCAGAATGTGTCGACACTGATTCTTTGTGTCGACACAAGCCTTCTGTTGAATGTGTCGACACTGGTTGAGTGTGTCGACACAAATACTTCTTCTTTTATACTTTGTTGAATTCTGCTGTGTGTCGACACATCTCCTTTGTGTCGACACATCTTCTTTTGTTGTTGATGCTTGTTGAGTGTTGACACATGTCCTTTGTGTCGACACATGTCCTTCATGTGTTGAAACTTGCTGAGTGTCGACACATCTCCTTTGTGTCGACACAAGTACTTTATCATTATTGAAGTTTGCTGAGTGTCGACACAGCCTCCTGGTGTCGACACTTTTGATGTCGACAAAGTTTCTCTGGGTGTCGACACTGCCTCTAAGTGTCGACACAGATTATGTTGGCAATTCTTCACAGTGTGTCGACACTGCCTGTATGTGTCGACACTTTTCTTCTGGTGTCGACTCTGCTTTCCTGGTGTCGACACAATTACTCCAAGTGTCGACACAGCTTCTCTAGGTGTCGACACAAGCCTTCATAAGTGTTGACACTTCACCTCTAGGTATCGACACATGGACTTAGAAACTTTTATGCTTTTCCTGCAATTACTTAACCTGCACATATAAACTCAAAGCACATCAAATACACCTTGATGTATATCATTGAGTAGGGTGATGCTTCATCAAATCTGGTATATATTTTCCAATGTACCCAACAATCTCCCCCTATTTGGAGAAGTCATAACCCTTAGTCAATGATATACATCATATATAACAAATTCTCAGTACGATGTAAAACAGTATTATATGACAGGGTAAATACTTAACAAAACATATATAAACAATCATTACAGAATAAAAATGTAACAGATCAAACATTATTTTTGTTATAACTTCCAATAATCTCATTAACCAAAAGTTTACATTGATTTTAATGTAAAAGATTACAGAGTTGTAAACTTAAGAAAATTCTATACTATGGCTGTTCTGGCTCCTTGATAACAATGCTCTTTCCAGATTGAATCTTTGCTTGAACTGGAGCATCATTGTCATCAGCAGGCTTCTTCCCTTTAAGATCTTTCTTTTTTTGTTCTTCAGCTCTTATCTTATGTCTCTCAAAATAGTGATAAGGCTTAGGGAAATACTTGCTAGGCTCCTGTGCATTAAGAGGTAGCTTCCCTAATTTAGCCTTCCTTCTGTATTGTACTATGGCCTCTTGCCTAGCCTCATGTTTTTCCATTCCTGGTCAGAATACCATTTGCCCCTCTCTAGGAAATTATCCTTAGCAGCCTTCCAAGCAGTCAATTTGATACTACTAGAGGTTGGGCTCCATTGCTCAAAGTCTAGCCTTAATTCAGCCTGCTCTCTGAACCTCTTCTTAGATAATTGGGCTTCTTGCTCCTTTAATAATGTCTCTTGCTCTTTTAATATTGCCTCTGGCACAGGCTGTACTACTTTCTCAAGAATAACATTCTGATTACCCTCAGGGGGACTATACATAGACTGTACATCCTGATGTATCATGTCAAAATCTGCAGGAGGGTAGATCACCTGAGCTACTTCAGCTTGCTCTCCTCCAAAATATGCAGGATTTATTCCAGACTCTGCTACATTATCATCATCACATAAAGGTGGATATCCAAGGGTGGCTCTGATGCTGTTTGAAATCCATTTTGCATGGTCAGAGCCTGCCTTGACTAATACCCTCTCCCCCTTTATGACTTCTCTTTCTATATGATCTCTAAGATCATCCTTCTGGAATTTGATTTGAGCATTCAAATAGTTAACTCCATCTTTATAAAAAGGTTTTAACCTTTGGAGCTTTTCAGTGATAGCCTTTTGAGAATCTTCAATAGCAGTTTTAACAGCAGTGAGACTCTCTTGTAATTGCTTATCAAAGGCTTCTTTAGCATTATACTTATAGCAGTCTGGGCAGTAGCTATATTTTTCATTTCACTTACAATAGCATTATGAGAAGCAGTCAAATTATCATTCATTCTAATCTAATTTTCCAGAACATATCCTTGCTTCACTTCCAGGTCATCAATCTGTGTCTTGATCTTCTCTTGGTGTGTAGCCAGATATACTACTGCATTGCCTCCCTTGTGGAAGCAATCAGTTATTTCCTTCTTGTTTTGATTCACTTCAAATCTTATAGATTTTATGTCTTGAGCCAGATCAAATTGAAGTGATTTATTTCCTTCATCCATATATTTTTCTAGAGCTCTCCTTTGCTCATCCATCTTGATTTGTACAGCCACCAACAAAGAACTATAGTCAGCAGTTGGGGCTTGTGGTGGAGCAATGGTTTGCAGTGTTTTCTTGTATGTCTGGCTTCTCCTTCTGAAAATCTGTAACTTCTTTTCTTGGCTCTAGCAGCATCTTCATCCTCTGAAGCAGAAGTACTGGCAATGTCTACCCTGTCCTTAGGACTAGGAGGTAAATCCTTCTCAGTCCTTGGTAGCTCCTCAGCATTCCTTTGCTCCTCAGTCTCTTTTCTTGCAGTGTACTCTACATGCTCCCCCTCAAGATCTACCTGCTCCCCCTCAATAACTGCTTTCTCTCCCTTAAAGTCAGTCTGTAACAGATCAGGGAACAACTCTTCTAGTGTAAACTCATGTTAAGGTTGAACTGGAGAATCTCTGATCTCTGTAGCATTATCAGCAACTGATGTATCTTCCATGACAACATCTTGTGATTGACTATGTATCTGAGTTGGCTGATCAACATCAAGTAATAATTCAGTCAATACTTCATCCTCAATATTGAAATTTAATTGATTAACTTCAGTGATTACCTCTAGAATTTTTGGGTAGCCCTTTCACTATCTAATTGAGTTGGCTCATCCACATGTAGAGGCTCCCCCTGGAGTGGAGCCAGGTGAATAGGGCTAGCAGAAGGTAGCTCCCCCTGCCTCTGGGCATCTTCTTGTCTTGTTGGTGACTGTCCAGCATTGCCATCTTCTCCAACATCAGAACTAAAAACCACCTGTTCTTCTGAGCTACTTGAGGATTCAGGGGCCACAATGGATTTCTTCTTATTCTTCTTCTGAGGTGTTTCCTTTTCAGGAGTTGGCATTTCCTTTGTTAACACTCTGTCCCACCTTGAGATAATCCTAAGATCTATTCTCCTCATATGATTTATCTTAGAACCAGCAGCTTGGTTCATCACTTCAGGGATACTTCCAGCTAAGTATAAACTCAGAATCCTACCCAGATTTGGCTTTTCAGACTTTCCTTTATCTTATCAAACAAGACTACTGACCAATCAGTTTTAAGCTGGAAAATTATCCTTGTCATCAGACTGAACATGTGAGCTGATATTCTATCATGCCCACCAGGCTTGCTCAGTATTACCTTGCCAACTATTTCAGACAAGAACTTGTCATGCATGTTCGTGCCTTTCCTGTTGAAAACTGATCCAATCTTCAGGCTTGAATCAAGTCCACACCATGCCAGTGCCTCCCTTGTCTTTGAAGCAGGTACATCTTCCTCTTCTTTAGTTCTATGGATATGTAGGATCTTTCTTAGACTTTTCTGGGTGATCTTAACTTTTGCTCCATGAACTTTGGACTTAATCTTGAGTCCGGATTCATCAAGTGTAGCTGCACTAATGAATTCAAGGACCTCCTTCTTCCAGATCTTGATTGGTTCTGAAACAAGATACTCTAACCCAGTCTCTGCAACTAGGGTTACCACACCATGGATTTCCGGTTCCGCATCATCAAAGGCGTGTCGCACGAGCTCATATCCTTCATTGATGTTCTCTTCTAACTTGGGCGCCATTAGGGTTTGAAGAAATTTTGAATTTAGAGAATAGAAATGTCGACACACAAGTTTGGTCTCGAAACTTTGGTGAGCGTGTCGACAAACAATGGTGAAAACCTATTTATACCTTTCTAGAATCGAAGGTGAAAAGGCGCGTCAAAATACTTGAAAGGTGTCGATACTGTGGAAAAAGTGTCGACACTTACTTCTAATGTCTCGACAACCACGTGTCGACACAAATATAGTCGACATAATATATGTGTCGACACTTATACATCTCAGCTCGACGATTAGTCGAGACTCTACTCAACGAATTCTATGTAAATCCTAAGTGTCGACAACACCCTGGATGTGTTGACACCTACTCTGGATGTGTCGACACTAATTCTCTGAAGTGTCGACACTTACTGTCTAGATGTGTCGACACCATTTCTCTGAAATGTCGACACCACTTCTATGTGTCGACACAGACAACTCTGTGTGTCGACACTATTTTACTTAGCCAATTTTTAAAAACTATTCTAAGTTTATCATTCCTAATTCAATTTTAAACTTATTGAATTTGGTTTCATCTAGGGGCTTAGTAAACATATCAGCTAACTGACTATCTGTCTTAACATACTCTAGGGAAATGCTCCTTTTTCTACATGTTCCCTAAGAAAATGGTATTTAATTTCTATGTGTTTAGTCCTACTATGGGAGACAGGATTATTTGCAATAGAAATGGCACTTGTATAATCACAAAATAAAGGTGTTCTACTTACTTGAATACCATAATCTTCTAGCTGATGTTGAATCCATAGAAGTTGTGCACAGCAGCTTTCTGCAGCCACATACTCTGACTCAGCTGTAGAGATGGCCACACTGGTCTGCTTCTTGCTACTCCATGACACCAGCCTTCCACTTAGAAATTGACAGGTTCCTGTGGTACTCTTCCTATCTTCCTTGCAGCCTGCAAAATTTGCATCTGAATAACCTGTCAGTATAAAATCTTCATTCCTACGGTACCAAAGGCATAGATAAGGTGTGCCCTTAAGATATCTCAAAATCCTTTTGACTGCAGTCAGATGAGATTCTTTAGGGCATGCTTGGTACCTAGCACAGACACATATAACATACATGATATTTGGTCTACTAGCAGTCAAATATAGTAGGGAGCCAACTATCCCTCTATACAAAGTCTCATCTACAGGTTTCCCTGCATCATCTTTGCTTAGAGACATGTTTGACCTCATAGGAGTTTTCATGGTAGTGGATGATTCTATACCATACTTCTTTATCAATTCTAGGGTGAACTTACACTGGCATATGGATAATCCATCTTCAGTCTGTCTAACTTCGAGACCCAAGAAGAACTTAAGTTCCCCCATACTGCTCATTTCAAATTGTCCTTGCATAAGTTTTGCAAACTTTCTGCAAAAAGTATTTTCTGTAGACCCAAATATTATGTCATCTATATATATTTGGACTAAGATAATCTTGCCTCTGGATTCCTAAGGAATAGAGTCTTATCTATTTTCCCCCTTGAGAATTTGTTCTCAATGAGGAAACTAGACAGGTTTCATACCAAGCCCTAGGGGTTGTTTTAATCCATACAAAGCCTTCCTAAGTCTATAAACATAATCAGGTTTAATAGAATCAACAAAACCTGATGACTGCTCTACATAGACTTCTTCCTTCAGGTTTCCATTCAGAAAAGCTGACTTAACATCCATTTGATATACCTTGAACCCTTGGTATGTTGCATAAGCAAGGAACATCCTTATTGCCTCCAGTCTTGCTACTGAGCAAAGGTTTGATCAAAATCAATACCTTCTTCCTACCTATATCCTTTGCAACAAGTCTAGCTTTATTCTTTATGATGATGCCATTCTCATCCAACTTGTTCCTAAAGATCCACTTAGTTCCAATAATGTTGTGGTCCTTGAGTTTAGGAACTAGCTCCCAGACCTTGCATCTTTTGAATTGATTCAGCTCCTCTTGCATGGCCTCAATCCAATGAGGGTCTAGGATTGTTTCATCAAATTTCTTTGGCTCTACTTGGGATATGAAACTGGAGTAAAGTACTATACTCAGATTCCTGCTCCTTGTTTGCACTCCTTGTCCGGGATCTCCAATTATTTGATTGGGTGGGTGATCCTTTAAGTGTTTATTTGCTGGAGGCAGCCTGTCTTCAGGTTGTACACCTTCATTCTCTTCATTTAGCTGCACTCTTGGTCTTCTTCAGCATTAGGAGTATCTTGTACTCCCCCTGGACAGCAGCCACCATCTTCCACTTGCTGACTTGCAGTAGAACCTTCTACAATGGTAAGCTTGTCCATCTTTTCAGTTACACCTGTAGAGCTGCAAACACTACTTGGCAATTCATTGTTAATGAGCCTTGCTTCATCAAAAACTACATGTACAGACTCTTCTACAACTTGAGTAATCAAGTTGTAGACCTATAAGCCTTACTATTGTTGATGTACCCAACAAAGATCCCCTCTTGGGATTTGGTAGCAAACTTGGTTAGATAAGACTTTCCATTGTTAAGTATATAACACTTGCAACCAAAGATCCTGAAATAGGATAAATTTGGTTTTCTGCCCTTCACAATCTCATAGGGGGTCTTCTTGTGGCTCTTGGTGATAGTAGCCCTATTGATCACATGACAAGCAGTATTTACTGCCTCAGCCCAGAAATATTCTGGGAGAGAAGTGTCACTCAATAGGGTTCTACCAGCCTCTATCAAGATTCTATTTTTCCTTTCAGCAATACCATTTTGCTGAGGTGTTCTTGGTGAGGAAAATTCCTGAAAAATTCCAAATTCTTCACATAGTTTTGTCATACTTTCAGACTGAAATTCAGTACCATAGTCACTTCTGATTTTGACCAATGTATTGTCTAATTCATTCTGAATTTGTTTAACAAAACTATACAAGATACTTGGAATTTCAGATTTTTGCCTTAGGAAGAACACCCAGGAATACCTTGAATAGTCATCTACTACCACAAATGAGTAGACCTTCCTACCTAGACTGTGAACTGGCATAGAACCAAAAAGATCCATATGCAAGAGGTATAGGCACCTCACAGAATCCTTATTCTCAAGGCTATGAAAGGTGGATTGGTCTGCTTGCCTTTTTGACAAGCTGAGCATATCCCATCCTTTATGCACTTAACTTGAGGACCATTCCTCACTAACTCTTTGCTAAAGAGTTGACCAATTGTCTTATAGTTATGATGAGTCATCCTCTTGTGTTATTTAACACAATGTGAGACTTTCTCATCAGCTACAAGACAAATAGGAGAAACATTATTCTCACATACAAAGTCTAGATAATAGACATTTCTCTTCCTATATCCTGTCAGAATGATCTTTTGATCACTTGACCTTCTGATATGACAACCATCCTTGACAAATGAGATGTTATATCCTAAATCACTCAGCTGACTTATGCTAATGAGGTTATGTTTCAAACCCTTTACATAAGCCATTTGAGTATTTGTAATCAGGTTACTAGAAATGTTTCCAAAGCCTTTGATGATTCCTTTTTCTGAACCACCAAAGGTAACTTTAGGGTCATCCTTGATAGATATATAATCCTTCAGCAACCCCCTAGTTCCAGTCATGTGCCTGGAACATCCACTGTCCAAGTACCATATAGGGGCATGGCCACTTGGACTCACCTGCAAAATAGATTACTTAACCTTAGAACCCAAATGACTCTTGGGTCCTTGGTGCAGGTTAGTTTGACTTTTAACAAAACTACCTGTAGCTCTTCTAGCAGGCAGTTTGCTACTCTCCTTGACACTTTAATTGTGCCAACAATCTATGGCAAAGTGACCTATCTTGCCACAACACCAGCACTCAAACCTATTGTACCTTTGTTTAGATACAACCCTGGCTGAATTGTCTGCTGCAGGCTTTTTGTTTAGTGCTGGGGCTTTGCCCTTAGATTTGGACCTAGCTGTCCTGGCAGGTTTTGTAAACCCCAATCCAGTCTTACCCTTTTGAGGTGCAAACTCATCTATCAAAGGTAAAACTGATTTTGGTTTAGAAAAACTTACTACAATCTCTCTCTCCTTCTGAAGTCTAGCCTCCAGATTTCTAATTTGATCATTCTTAAATGTAATAGTACCCATCTGAATAACTGTGATGTTCTTCAGCCTGGCTATTTCATTCAGTTTCTGATCAAACAACTTGTCTGAATCAGCAGCATCCAATTTAAGACTAGCAATCTCCTTTGCCTGAGTTTTGGTCAAGGTTTTGCTTTTCTTTAAGGCCTGCAACAAGTCCTTATATTCATCAATTAACTGATGAATATCACCTTCAGATTCAGACCCACCCACATCACTTGATGCAGATGTATCTGATTCTGACTCAGTACAAGAAATTGAACTAGAAGAATAACTTTGTACCTTACTTGGTCCAGGCTGATCCTAGATTTTGTCTCCTTCAGATAAAGCCATCAGCCCTTTGCACTGATTGTACTCATGCTCATAAATTGAATTCATTAGCTGCATGAACTCATCTTCTTCCTCTTCAGCAAACAAGTCAATATAGGCTTCAGCTTCTGATTCTGTTTCTGAAGATGACTGATCAGTCAAACTTTTGTCTTTCTTAGCAACAAAGGACTTTTCCTTTTTGCCCTTAAACTGAGTCTTCTTTTTGTCAGTTGACTTCTTCCTCTTTTCTGGACAGTCAGCTACTATATGTCCCTGTCTATTGCAGCAATAACACACAATTTTTGATGATGTAGCTTTGCTTGGCTTGGATCTGCTTCTATCATTCCTTGATGACTTTCTTTTCTGATAGTAGTCATCTTTTGTCTGAGAAGTGGATGGCTTAGACCTCCACTGCTTCTTCTTCAGAATTTTTGAAAATGCCTAGTGAAAGCTGCAAAGTCTTCATCACTTTCACTGTTATCTGAATTCTTGCTATCTGAATTTTCTGTCACAGGCTCAGCAACTATTCGAGGTGGAGATGGAGACTTACTTCTATACTTCCTAGTGGCTTCAGTCTTGAAGGCCACAACTCTTTCCTTGTGCTCCACTCTAGTAGTCTTCTCTTCCTCCTTTCTTGCCAATAACTGTATCTCATAAGATAACAGTTTTTCAAACAAAGTTGGAGGAGGTATTTCAGCTAGTTTGGCCACTTCCTAATGACACAAATCTTGGTGTCCCAGTATTTAGTCAGGGATCTTAAGAACTTATCATTCAGCTCATAGTTACTGAATTCTCTTCCATAGGACATCAATTCATTGACTATCATATAGAACTTCTTGTAACATTCAGTAATGCTATCAGACTTTACTTGTCTGAAGCTTTCATATTCCTGATTTAACAAAAACTTCCTGTCTTGTCTTACTTCTTCTGATCCTCCATGTAAACTATTAATGTGTCCTACATTTCTTTAGAGGTTTTACAATGTATTAAGTTCTGAAATGCTGCATCATCAATTGCACTAACAATAATATTCTGGGTCCTCTTGTCCATAGTGGCCAGAATTATTTCATCTTTGGTCATTTCTGAATAATCCTTGGGAGTTTTCTGATTTGCATCTAGAATGGATATCTTCATTGGCACATATGACCCTTCTTTGACTGTAATGTATATTCTTGGGTCAGATGCTTCCATAAAGAGTCTAACCCTCTCTTTCCATATGCCAAAAATCTCTTTTCTACAGATTGGCAATTTCATGGACCCCGGCTCTTTGTGATTCTCACTAGAACCCATTTTCTTGATTCTTGTTTATTCTGATTTTTCCTACAGGATCTTACTCAGACTGTTATGTCCTTTTTGAGCAAGCTGGCTCTGATACCACTTGAAAGAAATAGTGTCTAAACACCTAGAGGGGGGGTGAATAGGTGAACTTTAACTTTTTAAATTTAAGGCAGAAATCATGTACAACAAATGCAATTCTACAACTATCACAACACAGCAATAATAGAAACACACATACACAGAGTGCACACAGTATTTATAGTGGTTTCCCAAGGTCTGGGTACATCCACTTTCCCCCTTCACCTATCTAGTAGTGTACTAGATTCGGCCTAACTTCAGCACTTCTCCTCAGATCCTCAGATCTTACAGCTCAGAACCCCAAACAGGTTCCTACAACTCAGAGTGTCCCCGCTCCTACAACTCAGACATAAAGCCCTACCACTCAGTCTTCAACAAGACCTACACTCAGAGAACAAAGTCTCCTACAACTCAGGCACAAGGCCCTACCTTAGTCTTCAACAAGACCTACACTCAGAGCACACAGTCTCCTACACTCAGCCTTTATAAAATAGGCTTACAGCTCAGATCTATACAAGATCCTACAGAAATTTGATAATACAAAGTGATTAACCACAACTCTGAAAGAGAGAGATGAGTTGATTGGCTTCTTGATGAGTTCTTGGAAGAACTTGATAGAGATCAACCACCCTTGGTTTTATTCAAAGCTTCTTGAATTAGAACACAATAGGGTTGTATCTCCTGTAAAGATGATCTTCAATCAACTTCTGTCTTGAGATTCAGATCTCAGTCTGAATCTTACTTTGCAGCCTAGTTCAGCACCTGCTCTTCTTAGAAGGAGCTCTCTCTCTCCGACTTCTTAGATCTTCTGTTGAAGATCTTCTTCTTTTGTGTTGTTAGATCTCTTGATTAATTGTTGTCAATTGAATGTTACTTCTGTTGAAGGAGAAAGGTCTTTATATAGTCTTCCTCCAAGGTAACCGACTGATCCGGTTTCTAACAACCTTCTGACGGCTCTAACAGTTACAGTTGACCGGTTGAAATGGCATTTGTCAAGTCATCCAGTCACTTCTTGAAATCACTGTCACTGTCTGAAAGTGTCGAAACAGATAGTTATTATGTGTCGACACAAATAGACTAAGTGTCGACACAAGTAGACTAAGTGTCGACACTAGTCTTGATGGTGTCGACACAACTCCTTGTGTTGTGGTAACAGCTTCTCGACACTGCTTCTTCAGAATGTGTCGACACTGATTCTTTGTGTCGACACAAGCCTTCTATTGAATGTGTCGACACTGGTTGAGTGTGTCGACACAAATACTTCTTATTTTATACTTTGTTGAATTCTGCTGTATGTCGACACATCTCCTTTGTGTCGACACATCTTCTTTTGTTGTTGATGCTTGCTGAGTGTCGACACATCTCCTTTGTGTCGACACATGTCTTCATGTGTTGAAACTTGTCGAGTGTCGACACATCTCCTTTGTGTTGGCACAAGTACTTTAACTTTGTTGAAGTTTGCTGAGTGTCCACACAGTCTCCTGGTGTCGACACTTTTTATGTCGACAAAGTTTCTCTAGGTGTCGACACTGCCTCTAAGTGTCGACACAGATTATGTTGACAATTCTTCACAGTGTGTCGACACTGCCTGTATGTGTCGACACTTTTCTTCTGGTGTCGACTCTGCCTTTCCTGGTGTCGACACAATTACTCCAAGTGTCGACACAGCTTCTCTAGGTGTCGACACAAGCCTTCATAAGTTTCGACACTTCACCTCTAGGTGTCGACACATGGACTTAGAAACTTTTATGCTTTTCCTGCAATTACTTAACCTGCACATATAAACTCAAAGCACATCAAATACACCTTGATGTATATCATTGAGTAGGGTGAGGTTCTTCAAATCTGGTACACATTTTCCAATGTACCCAACAACCCTCTTCTGAAATCTAATGAGTGCACGAATATAAACTCATCCTCAAATCTAATAAAAAAAATAAAAGTAATGGCAAGATAAAAAAAAAGTAATGAATTCATATGTTTTTGGTAGTGTCAATCTTAAGATTATATTTCAACAAGACAGTAATGAGTTCGCATTACTAAAAGATTTACAAAATAAAATAGAGATTTTTTATGAAGCAAAATGTAGGACAGAGTTCACATACAGTTATAATTTTGTGCAGTTGTTCCTTCTTTTGGTATAGAACATCCTATGGCTTTCCTTCAAACCTATCAAAAGAGAATAGATGAGATCACTTAGATTCTGTTGGGATAAAAGGAATTAGAGCTGTTTGATAAAACAAATGCATTTTCCAGAGTACAGTTCCCTACTCAATCCCAATTTAATAAAAAAGGTTATTAGACTAGCATTGCGAAATCAAATTAAGAGAAACAAAAGGCTGAACGAATCCCTAATTTGAATGAATGCAATATCAAGCAAGAAGTAGTATAATATGCATAGAATTTTTTCCATTTGGTCGTAATTTAAAAGCAATGTAAACCATATTAAAACCTCAATAAGGTAAATTAGCTTCAATTACCGAAGACCAATCAGCAAGGAGGAGATCCCTGCTTGGGTGTTGTCTTGTGAGATGGAGATGCCAAAGGCATGAAGAGGAGGCAACTTCGGTGATGATCTAGCAGGGCCAACTAATATATATTATTAAGAAAGAGAGTGTTTGATAGAGATTGTAGAAGAAGAGTGAGGTTACAGTCGATGCCCTAGAAAAATCACTGCATCGTGAAGATGAGGATATGTACTAGAGGGGAAGTAGAGGTATAGAGGTGGGGAAGGTGAGAAGATCATTACAAACCTTAGGTTTCTTGCTTCAAATTTCCATAGAGCCGCATTCTTGTTCAATCTCTCACCAATTCATCAGCCCTATGGCTGTGGAAGGAGCGAACACTGGATAATTACAACTTGCGGGGAGAAGAGAAACACCTTTGATCAAACTTAGCGAGAAGCGAATCGGGGAGGATTCGATGTGCCTTTCACAAAGGGGAAGACTCGTTTGAGCCTTTGCGGCCAGGGAGTGTCGAATGAGGGGTCACCGATCCCAAAAATAGACACCAGCGACGACGATTGGAGAGTGTAGGAGAGCAATTGGGAGGCAGGATTGTCGGGCTTTCGCCGTGGAAGGGGAGATGTTTTGGACTGACGCCGCTCAAGATCGGGAGGAGAGGGTTGTGAAAAGTAAGGTTGGCGTGCTGATGAAATTGGCATGAGAAAGGGTGTTTTTATTAAGGATCGTGGATCTTAGGAATGAAGGGTTAGGATTTGTTTAGTGGAATTTTAATTCATGATTTTTTAAAGCCATCACATAAATCTTTTTAGAATAGTATATATATATATATTCAAAATGATTGTAAAAAATATATATCAATATCCGTATATATGTAAACAAATTATTTTCTCCCCCTCTTTCTCTCTCTCCCTCACAGCCGTTCCCCCTCTCTCGCTCGCTCTCTCACTATCTCAAAGATATAATATATTAAATAATATATACAATATATCTAATATATCCAAACGCTAATGCCCTCACCTCTCTTTGCTTTTTCTCTCCCCTTTCTATCTCTTCCTCCCCCTCTCTCTTTGTGTCCGATCCTTAACATGCAGTAGCTTTAGGGTGGCTAAAGATTTTTCACTTTTTAATTTGGAAATAAAGACACGGCTGTTGATTTATCATTGTAAATCCAAAGGCCACAATTTATTCAATGAATTGATAATTCAATGAGTTTATATTTTTATTATATTAGTAAAGATATATATATATACGAGTGCCCGACACGGGGCTCTGCCCCTACTGCCAATCGCGACAGTACCCGGCCTGCCTCCTTGTGTGTGTGAGAGAGTATATATATATATAGAGAGAGAGAGCACCAACAAAAATGAAATAATTCAGCTATACAAGTCTTTCTCTAAGTTTTAAGATCGATGTAGTTTCCTAATGTCTCGCGCCCTCCTTGTGTTAGATAGAAGTGGGTGGTTGCCTCCACCTTCTTATTCTTTGCTCTGGCGAATCGCATTGTCATTCCTCGACATAGGTTCTTGAAGCAGTAAATGGATCCTCCTGCCAGCTGATGGAACCAATCCCTAGTCTTTCCCCGAAAGATGATGGCAAAGAACCTGTACTTGAAAGCATCTGTCATGTTCTAGATGGAAACAACGTCTTCAAACCACTAAAGATGACGGATTGGGTCATCCCTCCCAGAGTAATAGTTCATGCCCTTTTAATCACACTTTTTTCTAGTTGCGTGTTTATATCCCCTGTGTAATGACCTCTTAGCTTATTTGAGCTTCAGTGTTGTGTTTTTACGCAACTTCTTTTTTAGAGCAGAAAAAGTTGAAGTTTTTCAAACCGGCAACGGAGGTAAAAAACTCAAACAAATCGAGCCTAAATTTCTAATTCATGACTCACACGATAGGTTGCTGAGCCGTGACAAATTTTATCATCCCCCGGGTTCTAATTCTTGAGATTTCCGATATGATTTCAAATGAGGTGTCTAATGTATCTAGAATATTAAATGTGTTCCATATATAGTTGAGTTCATGAAATAGTTAGTTCCAAAGTTTCACAGTTTTGTCACATGTATCGAGAGAACTAAACATGCACATGAATTTGATTTAGTGGTTATCTCCTAGATTTTGCCACTCATATGTGTTGGGATCAGGATTTTCTCCATTTGGGGCCTCAAATGGAGGTTCATTCATAATTTGAATGCATTCTCACTTGATCCTACTCCTATGTGCTCATGAAAAGCTAAGGACAACTAACGCACGTCAAGCAATTTGAGAGAGTGTGAAGGGACTAGGATAGAAGCAACATGAACCACCAGTAAAGAGAACTCACATGCAGATCAGATGAAGTGAGGATGGAAGTGACTTATCTGTTGGATCTGGTGGCTAACCTTAGAGGGAGGGATAAGATTTTAAAATTAATTTAAGAATTAAAAATGATTTTCACCAAGGAAAATTAGTTCTGGATGCTACCGAGGGGCACTAACTTGCTAGCGCATGACGGTAGGTCACAGAACTCATTTTCTCTGCAAAACTTCTGTAAGTGTATATTCAGGATGAATAACGGGCTCGGGGGCTTTGCGCGAATAAATCTTAGGTTTAGCTTCTATATATTCCTAGCTGGGGGCAACGGAGAGTTGGTTTCACCTTGACCTTCCTCCGAATGTTTCGAGCGACCCTTCTCATTCTCGAAACAGATCCGTCGCCCCCTCCCCCGCTCGTTTTTTAGATCGCGATTCTAGGTCAAGCCGTAGTCTTCCCCGTCGCCGATCGCGTGATCTGCTGCCGCTTCCAGTCGTTGTTTTAGGGCCGGCCGTCGTTGCCTTCCCAGTCGACGATCGCCAAGGAGTTCACGCGGCCGCTTCCGTCATCCTCTCCAGATCCAGCAGTCCGCCTTCAACGCTCACCGATCTGCTCCGATCGCCTCTTCCCCGAGCCGATCTGCTCCGATCTGCTCCGCTGACGCCTCCTAACCGCGCCGCTGTGGTTGTATGCCTCTTCGAAGGCGATCTCGGAGACCTCCGCTTCATCTTTTCCAAGCGGCCAGATCTCGAAAGGTGTTCTCGATCCAGTGGAGATCCTCTCTGCTCTCTGCCTCCATCCAGTGAAGGTTCGTTCTTCTTTAGTGGAGGTGCAGCCCGGGTTTTCTTCCAAGATCAAGTGGAGTTTGCTAAGTGTGTTCAAGCAATGAGGAACTCCACCATGTCCTCTCCGGTGCCCATGAACAATCTTGAGAAGTTCACGACCTCTGAGTTCAACGACTGGAAGTTGAACACGCAGTTCGGGATGAAATACCTGAACGTCTTCTACACCATCAAGACTACTCGTGATGACGTTACTGTGACTGAAGATGAGGCACATTGGATCGAAGACGAGGACTTCTGCAGGGATTACCTGCTGAACTGCCTCTCCTTCATCGTGGCCAAGAACTACATCAAGATGCAGTCTGCTAAGGAGATCTGGGAAGCACTGGAGGAGCACTTCAGGTAGGAGGAGGACCTCTCCAAGGCTCATCTCGTGGACAAGTTCCACTCCTTCAGCTTCGACGAGGAGAAAGTCATTCTCCCCCAGGTATCTGATTTTGAAAATTTAATTGATTCCCTGCATAGCGAGTCCATTAGCCTGCCCGAAAGTTTTGTTGCGGGCACAATTGTGTATAAGTTTCCCTCCTCGTGGTACAATTTTCAAAACGGAAATGTACCGCAAGAAGATGTAAGTTGGTCTGAACGACCTCAAGCGTTTCATACGCATTGAGGACAAGAACAGGACGAAGCACGCTCTGGAAGCTGTTGGCAAGCAGAAGGCTGCTGCCAACATGATTTCAAGCTCTAAGCGTGCTCCTCCCCCTCACAAGACCAAAACGTCTCGTAGTAGCCCCCAGGTTGCAGGACCGAGTAGACCCTCTAAGAAATTTAAGGGTAAATGTTTTAACTACAACAAGTGGGACACTGCGCATCCGACTGCAAGTTACCGAGTAAGGAAAGAACTAAAACACCACAAGAAGGCAACCAGGCCCATTTGGTTAGTCAAGCTGAGCCATCCGACTTTGTTGCCATGGTTGGACTCGAGCAGGCCAGCACAGAGTGGTTCCTGGATTCTGGGGCAACGTGTCATGTTTGCAACAATGTTAATCTTTTGACAGAGCTGAAGAATGCAAAGGAATCAATGACTGTAGCAGATGGAGGAACAACTGGCGTATTAAAGGTGGGGAACACAACTCTGATGCTCTCCTCAAGTAAGTCTTTAATTTTAAAGAACGTAAAATTTATTCCTTCTTTATTTGTTAACTTAGTGTCTATTAGTTTATTGTGTAATGTTGGTATGTCAATTAACTTCTGTAGCGGTAGAGTGTCTCTGTCAGTCAACTCTCACTACTTTGGATGTGCTTACGTCCAAAATAGGATGTACCATCTGAGTCTAGCAAATGAGGTAGTGCAACAAGTTCAATTGAATTTAGTTAGTCCTATGACTCTACATGAGAGACTAGGACACGTAAACTATAAGAAAATGTTCCAAGTAGCTAGAACGCACAAGATCACTTTAGACACTAAGTCTCCTCTTGGAAAATGTGAAGTGTGTGCTCAGACTAAGATCACTAGGAAACATCCTGGCATGGTTACTAGGAGCACAACACCTCTTGAGCTTATACATTCCGATATTTGTGACTTTAAGATTTTTGTCACTAGAGGTGGAAGGAAGTATATGATCACGTTCATAGATGACTGCACAATGTTTTGTCATATTTCATTGCTTAAAACTAAAGACGAAGAGTTTGAAAAGTTTTGTCTTTTAAAAACCAGGGTAAAAAACCAATTAAGCATGAAAATAAAGAGATTTAGGAGTGATAGAGGAGGAGAATATATATCCAGTGAGTTCATATTCTTCCTTGCTTCACAGGGCATCATAGCAGAAACCACTGCTCCTTACTCCCCCCAATCTAACGGCATAGCTGAGCGCAAGAATAGAACGTTAACAGAGATGTTGAACTCTATGCTGCTCACTGCAGGCATGTCTTCCGCTTATTGGGGAGAAACAGTCTTGACTGCGAATCACATTCTGAATAAAGTTCTTCATGCTAAGTTAGAGGTTACACCCTACGAGCTTTGGTTTAAGAGACCCCCGTCTTTAACTAGACTTAAGACCTGGGGCTGTATAACCTATGTCAGGGTTCCTAACCCTATACGGTCTAAGGTTGGACCTATGACAAATGCATGTGTCTACTTAGGTTGTGCTGAAGATAGTGCTGCAGATAGGTCCATTGATATTTCTAATAATATTATAATAGAATCTACGGATGTAGTTTTCTTCGAGGATAAATTCCTCAAAGATAAGAACTTAACAATCCCAGGTGTGCAAGCAACTATTACTGAGGAAGATCCTGAATCAGTACCGAGCACCTCCTATTCCGTTCCGGTAGATAACTCTGGCCTAGAGTTTAGGAGGACTTCAGTGAGAGAGAGAATCCCAGAACCTTCAGTAGTTATTTTGTCACTTACCACGTTGAGGATGATCCATCTACCTTTAAGGAAGCGATGAGATCAAGGGATTCCCTACTCTGGAAAGAATCCATTGAGGATGAGATGCACTCTCTCCTCCAAAATGGCACCTGGACGTTAGTTGATAAGCCAAAAGAGGCTAAAACTGTAGGGTGCAAGTGGGTTCTGAAAAGGAAGCTAAATCCCGATGGTAGCGTAGCTAAGTATAAAGCACGCCTGGTGGCTAAAGGTTTCAAACAAGTAAGCGGAGTAGACTATTTTGATGTAAACTCACTCGTGTGTCACTTAGCAACCATTAGGGTTCTTCTTGCTATTTCGGCCATTGAGAATTTTATTGTTCATCAAATGAATGTTAAGACTGCGTTCTTGAACGGAGATCTGACCGAAGAGATCTACATGAGTCAACCTGAAGGTTTCATTGTAGACGGTCACGAAAACAAGGTCTGTAAGCAATTAAAATCGCTATACAGATTAAAACAAGCACCGAAATTATGGCATGAAAAGTTTGACTATACTGTAAAGAATATGAGATTCATATCGAGTCTCTCGGACAAATGTCTTTACATACGTCATAGATCAGACAAAGTCGTCATAATATGCTTATACGTGGATGATATGCTTATTCTTGGATCTGATCAATCTGGAGTGGATGACGTAAAGTCAGGTCTAATTAAAGAATTTAGCGTGACAGACCTCGGTGTAGTTGATACTATACTAGGTATGCAAATGAGCTTTGGGAAACATGACATTTCCCTAAGTCAAAGCCACTACATCCAGTCCATGTTAGACATGTGGGGATACAATGAACGTAAAGAGGCTGAGACAGCATACGATTATTCTAACCGCTTAAAGCCCAATGATGGAGGTTCAGTTCGACATTTAGATTATTCTAAACTGCTTGGTAGCCTCATGTATGTTATGATTTGTACGAGACCTGACATAGCCTTTACGGTCGGTATGTTAAGTAGGTTCACTAGCAATCCTGGCCAAGACCATTGGGATGCCCTTGATATGCTGATGAGATACTTAAAGCACACCCGACAGTATGTTTTATATTATAGTGGTCATCCTCCAGTTCTGGAAGGATATTCTGATGTATCTTGGTGCTCAGAAGTAAACGACAGTAAGTCCACTAGTGGATTCCTCTTCACACAAGGAGGAGCAGTTGTAGCCTGGAAGTCCAAGAGACAGTCGTGCATTGCACTCTCATCTATGGAATCCGAACTCTATGCTCTAGCTTCAGATGGTGAAGAGGCGGAGTGGATAAGAGATTTGGTGATGAACATTTCACTATCGAGCCTGAAACTGAGTTCTGTTGAAGTTTACTGCGATAATCGGGCTACTAAAACGATTGTCACGAACACTTTGTTTAATGGCAAAAGAAGGCAACTTAGGATGAAATAGGTCTGGTTGACCTCTCTCACAAGTCAAGGGATTATGACCCTGGTTGATGTGAGATCGAAATTTAATGTTGCAGACGCCCTTACTAAAGGATTAAATAGAGCTCTTGCAATCAAAACATCGGGGGAAATGAGATTAAAGTTCATAGAAATATGAAACTTTCCTCCAACGTTTATATTTTGATACATACGAGCCTATAGTTGTCAACATTCAAGCATCTAAATCCAAATAATTTCTTGATGAAAACCCAAGATGGTTGGATGCTGGTTATTCCACTTTTGATAACCTAACGTCCTACCATTGTAAGTTGATTCAAGAGTTATTTAACTGGGAATTGAAAGTCGTTGTAAATGTTAATCTAAACATTATTGGTCACAACACATTAATCCACATTTGATAATGTTGCACGTGATGTGTGCCCACATGTGTTGGTGAGGCACATAGTGATCAGTAATGAGTAAGGTAACATGACTAGTCCTAGTTAGACTGGATGAGATGCTGACAGAGTTACTTCACTGTTGCTAGAAGTGCTAAGCTCATTTAGTAAGAGCTAGTTTACTTTAAATGTTACTGCATATGTTTATGAATTCATAGAGTCTGACTCATGAAATTCCTTGCAGGCTACGATGGAGATTATGGAGGAGCTGTAGACCTGGACATGGATGATGATGATCTACTAGATGAGTAGAATCATCAAACGTTTAATTCATGTCTTTGTTTTGTTTTGTTTTGTCTTGTAATAATTATTCAGACTTAGTTTTGGGATAACATCTATGTGATGGTTTGCCGTTTAGGCAAAACCTTTATTTTGATTTATTAGTATGATCTGTCCTGATTGTTTTGCTTAGTATGGATTATTATTTTGTCTACACTCCAGCACCCCGAAACGTCGCCGTTATTTGTCACGAATATAGGAGGAGATTGTAAGTGTATATTCGGACGAATAACGGGCTCGGGGGCTTTGCGCGAATAAACCCTAGGTTTAGCTCTATATATTCCTCGCTGGGGGCAACAGAGAGTTGGTTCCACCTTGACCATCCTCCGGATGTTTCGAGCGACCCTTCTCAACATCATCTTTCAGAGGGTCACACATCCTTCAGAGATCTACCAATATACAACCATGAAATTACAACAAGAATAAAGAACGAACAATAATTTTATTCAAAAGTAATGAAAGTGGTTTACAATTAAGAACAACTAGATATCCATGTCGTCGAAGATCGGAGGCGGTGAAATACAAACTCCTTTTCATTTTTTATACCGACCCACTACCCAGACCAGTTGGCTCTCTCCCTTTTCATTACCATAAAGGTCTTCGAGCTGGCTCTTCACCTTCCTTCCTGGATGTATCTTAGAGCCTCACTAGATCCCCCAATCTAGACATCCCTTCCCCGGGACGATTTCTCACGAAATTCTTCCCGGATTCCGATGACCTTCACCAGTCGATTTTCCTCACCCACAAACAATTAGAAAAGAGAAAATTACAAAAAGAGATTAAAGAAGATTTAAAGTGATTCTCCCTCAAGACAATTTCTCCATTGAGTGGTGTGTGACCGGTGCTAAAGATCTTCGTTCTATTGCACCCGATAAACTCCCCTTGGTCGTTGTAGTACTTTGCTCGTCGGAGATCTTCGTGCACGAACGGGAGGGAGGCGACTTTCTCTTTCTTCGACGGAGACGGTAGAACGTTGCTCTGAGAGGGCACACGAACCCTATAATCAGAATATGTCTCTTTAGTTGTCACTTCAGGAAAAGTGACGCGCGCTTTTATACGTCTTGGAAAAAATAAGCTACCGTCGGCGATAGATCTAGCACCCAGTATGTAGTTATCACGCCACAGTATATAGCTATCGCCTGGGGGTAGCATGCTGACTTGGCGCTCGTTAAGAGAGCTAGCGCGCCGCGGTAAGGCTAGCACCACACGGTCGTCCATGAAGCACGGGCGGTAGCCCTAGCGCTCGACGGTAGGTTCCAGAACTTGATTTTCTCGTTCTTTTATTTATGTGAATTTGCACAGTATACCCAACACTCGTATGATCAAATACAACACGAGATTTGATATTGTCAAACTAAAGACATGCGAACCACATGCTCTAACAAACTCCTTCTTTTGATAATATCAAATTATGTTTATGAGATATAAAAAATTAACAACATGTTATAGTGTAATTCAATCAGTATGAGTGAAATTAACAACATGATATAGTGTAATTTAATCAGTAAGCGTGAAATTTAGCAGGTTGAAATAATCAATATAAAAATAATCAGAATGGTTCCCCCTACTGATATGCTCCCCCTATGTGTGTGCTCCCCCTATGCGTGTGCTCCCCCTACACGAGATCTTCCCCTGGGTGACTAGCACTTAACACTCAACTAACATAGGATGTACTCATGAACACTAAATTCGCCCCTTTTGATTTTATTGAAAGGGGTCGGGGATTAACGAACATGTATCGCAAACACTCAACTCTCCCTCCATGTCATAAGATACTAAAGAGATGAGAGAATGAGCACACATGCACAAAAAAAATCATAAGCAATAGGGGAAAAAATTGGAGCAGAACACCATGAATATAGACCTACCTAAAAAATCATTTGATTTGACGAGTTTTTCATAGTAAAAGAAATTTGGACAACACAAGTGAAACTAAACACTCAACGATTTGGAGTACAATGGTAAGAGATTTATAGAGTTAATCCGATGTAACATTGTGAGCGTTAGGAATAAAAATCGTGTACTAGTGCATATGTGTTATAGACATATAATGTAGTGAAAGTCCAATTCTTATGCATGAAAGCGTTAGATAGAATAATGACATGTGCACGTGTAGCATCAAAAGAAAAATAATAGGTAGAAATAATCTTTAGTACATGTTTTATCTCAATAAATCAATATGTTATCATAAGAGAAATAAAGTGAAAAATCATGTCACATTGATATCTAATTCATACCAAAATTCGAACAAGGGGCACTAAAATTTTAGTCTTTGCACAAATTCAAAACGATTCTTTTGACCAAAGTGCTCATTCTCACAATGCTTATGAAGACTTATCAGGAGGAGTGAGTAGTGCTTGAGGGGTATCCTTGACACATGATTTGATAATATATGATGTACTCATTTTTTATTCAATTTTTTCACTATCATTTTTATATCTTTTTTTGAGTTCAAGGACCCTGAATCAATCAAAATCTACCCACATAGGTAGATACACTTTAATTTATATACAAAAGACTTATGCACTAGAATTTTGGCCCAAAGTTCTAAGCTTTATATAAAAACATGAATACCGTGACATTGATTATTCAAGTTATTTCTAGCATATTAGACACAATATCACGAGGTATAACATGTACGCATGAGTTTCTACACAAGTGCATTTTCCAGGGATGTGTGAGCAGTGTAATGTCATTACTCTACCTAAATCCTAACATCATGTCTAGTCGCACTTAGTAGCTAAGTACATATAGATTCTACACATCATGACATAATCAGACAATGTTAGCAGAGATTAAGAATCCTACATCAAATATCGCACGTAATCGTATGATCTAGGTTCTAGTCATGTGTGTCCTAAGAAAGAATGATCCATAGTTTTTTTTTATTTTGAGGTTTTATTTTTTGTTTTAATAAATAGATTAAACAAATTAAAGAAAGCAAACTGACAACAAGAAAACGTGTTTTGGAGTTTTCTGATTTTTCAAATTTTTTTTTATTTTTGATCATAAAATGACCGAAGGAAACATAAGAAAAAAACAAAAACATAAACACATAAAGCAAAATAAAAAAAAACATGCAGCCAACGACCGCTAGCGCTAGGGCTACCGCGCGGCGGTAACTCACAGAAATCAAAAGAATTGAAAACATGCCCCAATGTCAATAGATGATGCGGCATGATCAAGCAGTGAGATCCAAAACATCCAGTTCTAGTCAAAGTAAGGAAAAATGAGCATTAGGGAGGAGTTTTGTAAAGATATCAACAAGTTGATCGTCAGTCCAAATATTGAAGCTCACTTTCACGTTCTCTTTCTTAATATGGTCCTGGATAAAGTGATGACAAACGTCAATATGTTTGGAGCGAGAGTGGTGTACTAGATTATTCGTCAAGTCTATGACACTCTTTCTTAATATGGCCGAAGTCCTCTAACGTCTGTGACATCTAAAGTGCTTGTGCGCAAAAACTTCCTAGGGCTATATACTCGGCTTCAGTGGTGGAGAGGGCAACTGAGTTCTGTTTTCTACTTGACCATGAAACTAGTGTCAGACTTAGGAAGTGACAAGTACCACTTGTGCTCTTGTGATCGAGTGAATATCCAGCATAGTCCGCGTCAGAATATATATGGAATGTGAAATCGGTGGTGTGTGGATACCAAAGATCAAAATTTTTGGTGTCTATGATGTACAACCTCGGGCTCGCGATAGGCCCTCAAGGTGCGAACAGTAGAAGTTGGCGTGAGGTACTGGATAGGAGAGTGGGACCACGTGGTCCACTCGCAGGAGGCGGGACGGGTGGTCTCTGCAGTGGGCGAGACACCCTTTTGGGAAGCGAGTAGGCCCTTAACGTCGAGAGGGCCCCATAGCGAAGGATGCCTGCGAGACGGCCAGGAGGGCTCGTCTCGCCGTTGGGTGCTTCCCTACTCACCATATAGAAAGAAGGCCATTTTGACAATTATATACCCATGGGGGATTTTACCCTTCTACCCCGGGTAATTTTACCCTTTTGCCCTTGAAGGTCTGCATATAACTCTTCAGAACAGCGGAGTCTGGCTGTTGGCAGACCCAACCAGGAGTATTTTGGTAATTTATGGTCGGTTTAGTTTGGTTAGTGGCAGTTCAAACTCAGAGTCCTATAAATAAGCTCATAGGAGTTCTTCAGAAGCACCTTTTTTCCGAGATTTTAAGAGTTTTCTTGTGCTTTCTGAGGAGCTCCAAGCCCAGCTTTTGTCTTTGGAGGGGAAGCTCTCAGAGATCTTCCGGATAAGCGGTGGGACCTCCCTGCTGAGGCTTTGGGTCGGTTTCTAGTCCTACACAACCAGTCGGAGGTCAGAACTTGGAATGAGTAGGTGTTGGCTATGCCCCTAATTTCGAACTTTTGTCGAAGTCAGATTTTGGCTTCAATAGTTCTGGTGCGGTGAGCATGGAAGGTAGCTGATACAAGAAAGTTTTGAGTTTAGTCTGATGGCAGGAGGTGATGGTGAAGGGTCTGGTTCAGGAGGTTCCCTCCTAGGGAGAGGAGGCGACGAGGAAGATGCTGGAGGACTTCAGGCGAGAGGTCTTGCAGACCATCAGCTTGGCCTTCTCGGCAAGGAGCGAGTGGGCAACACCTCAAGTCCCAATGGAGGCGGTCCCGCTCTTGGGCGAGAATGCTCCTGGGTAGCGCCCTGGGAAGGAGGTCCCGACGGAGGTTGGTGAGAGGGACGTGGCCGTGCGAGAGCTCTTCCCAGGTCAGCGCCCCGGGAAGGAGATTCCGGCAGAAGTTGGTCAGAGGGAGACAGCTGTGCGAGAGCTCTTCCCTGGGCATGGTCTCGCGGATCGGGCCAACCAGCCGAGGCTGTGAGACGTTCCCTCTCGGCAGGCAGGAGGTGAGAGCCCTTTCAATGAGCTCATCATCTCGGCCCCGGTGCTGGGGGGGTTCCGGGAGGCCGACATGTCCTACTACTTAGGGGAGGATGACCCTGTACAATATGTGCAGTGGTTTGAAGACGTTGTTTTGATAAGGCAGATGACGGATGCCTTCAAGTGTCGGCTATTTGCCATCACGTTGAAGGAGAAGGCACGGGACTGGTTCCACCAGTTGCAGGCAAGTTCGATCTACAGTTTTGAAGACCAGCGTCGAGGATTCCTATTGAGGTTCTCGACATCGAAGAAGCGTAACGAGGCGGAGTGCCTATTTGTGGTGAGGTAGAAGCAAGATGAGACGTTGGGTCATTATATGGACCGGTTTCAGGAAGAGATTATCCTGGTCCAGGAGGTCCCAGGGTACGCACTGATGCTCGCTTTTACCCTGGGGCTGAGGCCATGATTCTTTAGCATGGAGTTGAAGAGAGTGCCCCCTCTCTTTTGAGGAGCTCATGAAGAGGGCGGCAAAGGAGATAGACTTCGAGAGGGCCAATCCGGCGTTTGCCAGGAAGCTAGCCAGGTTGGAGGAGGATGACGTGAAGGAGCCGGGAGCAGGGAAGCAAAGGGAGCAGAGAGAAGAGAGAAGAAGGGAGGAGCCCCGAGGACAGGGGCAGCAGGGACAGCACCAAGGACGGGGGGCCCGAGAGCCGAACAACCAGTTAGGTTGGAGGCCTCAGGAGGGTCGCCCCCAGGAGCAAGGAGGAGGCTTTCAGGGAAGAGACAACTTCCGCGAGCCGAGGAGGTTTGATCAGCCGGCAAGGAGGCAGGAGCTGGGGGTCACTTCCGACATTAGCAGGAGGCAATGGAGGTCGGCCGAGGTAGAGGAGGAAGGAGAGGAGCTCGGGGAGGAGCTGGAAGAAGAAGTGGAGAATGAAGAGGGGGCAGGGTGGCGTTGCTTTTCTGTGACTTGTGTCACAAACCGCATTTCCTTAACGAGTACATCGTATCAGAGTAAGAGGAACTACGTGTTATGATGTCACGTCGTGCAGGGATAACTGCACACACTCAGGCAAAACCTCGACGCTTACTTAGTAGTTGAAAATCATCAGTTATATGCAAGAAAACCGTTTAGTTTGATGGTCGTATCCCTCGGCCGTAGGGATCAAAACGTGTGTTTGTACGTGGCAGAAAATACTTTAGTTTATTTATGACGATCTCCTATGTGCATTCTAGATTTATAATAATATAAGAAATCATCCTTTTTACGTTGTTTGGAAAAATACATGTTAGGTGACCAAAACATGTTATGAATGTTATACAATAATAGACTTTGTTTAGCTTAAAATACCTAATGCAACCTACCATAAACCCTTCCCAAGAGCAAGTAGACATCATCTCATGCAAATGAGTCATAGTAGCAGTCTAGCATTCATATGTAGCAAGTAAAGAAAACCACCAATGGGCGCCAACAAGCTGACACGAACCCATTGCGACGTATGTATGTCTGTACAACAAAGTAAAGAACTTCCTCGCTAGGTAAGCTCGGCGAGCTCCAAAGAGACTCTACCCAAGCACTAGCCGCTCAACCGGCTACAACCTGCACCTGAGGCATTCAAGAAAGAGCAATCATCAAAGCTACAAAAATAGAGCATTACGTTCATAAAATATAACGAAGGGGCTTACCGAGCCCGTAGAAATTTCATGTAAACGAGTGAAAAGAACAGGGTGGAAAATAAGTGTTAAACACTGCCAACCCAACATGTAACGCATCAAGTGCATGAAATTCTCATCAAGTCCTGCTCAACCCGCAGGAGCAAAAAGGCAATACACATGCTCATTCCATCATCTTTAGAGCAAGAAACAACTATACTAGTGAAACATAAGCAGCGGTTAAGGTCGATTCCGCAAGGGTCTTTTGGTGGCGGTCCTAAAGTGGAACGCACCAATAAAAGCCAGCCCAAGTCGGGGCCAAAACGGTGCTCTACACCACAAATCAAAACCCGGTGGCCACCAAGGCTGAAACCACACCACCTCTTACCGAATCCTCAGACCAACGCTCCTGCCATGGTTCACAATTCGCCTCGCAAAACTCACCATAATCCAAGCTAAACCTATTTCAGTTCATCGTCCCCACTCATGATTACAACTTGCCCAATTTATGTCAAACTTGATAGAATTTGGGTCTCTACTTCACCATAAGCGAACCCCACAAGTACCAACGCCGGTTAAACACAACAAGATCTCTAATTGTATGAACAAGAAAGGTAAACAATAGAGGAATACAAGGTAAAACATGGCAAAATTAGATGTACAAGAGGTAAGCACAAAGATTGAGAAATTCTTAAAAGATAAGATTATTCATGAGTGTCTAATAGGTGAGAGTTAAGACAAGATGAACAAAGCTAGCATCTTAGACAAAGTGCAATTTAAGCAAGAAAAGGAACAAAAAAAAATAAGAGTGCCAAGAAAACTAGCTACACTTGCAAGAATCAAAGAACAAAAACAAGATTGGCAAGGGTGGAGAACACCGCTTGCCTGAACCGATACAACACCGCGACGACTGCTCCTTTCTTTCGTTCCCTTGTCTTAGCTTTGCTCCCTTGAGTGCCATTTGGAATGAGGAAGAAGATGATGAAGAGGGTGGAGAAAGATGAAGTGAGGAGAAAACAAACTCTCTTCTCGGCTTTACTTCTTCCAGGATAGAGCTGGACCACTTGATCCAGAATCAGAGAAACGAACGGCACAAAAAAACTGAAAAAGTCAATTTTCGGCCCTGTCACGCACTGTGACACGCCCGTGTCACAGGGCGTGTACCTTAAGCGGCGCAGACTCCGACAATTTCCAGTTTATCCACAAGGTACACGGCCGGGTACCCGCCCGTGACGGGTCGGTCACGCCCGTGACCTAGGGCGTGTAACCCGTGTCTCGACATCTCGTCGACCAAAAGTGTCGACACTTCGACAAAGCTGGACACGCCCTGTGACACGCCCGTGTCACAGGTCGTGTCCCCTCTCTCGACACCCAACACTCGACACTCGACACTCGACACTCGACACTCGACACTCGACACTCGACACTCGACACTCGACATAGCGGGACACGGCCCGTGAGATGCCCGTGTCACGGGGCGTGTACCCCATTCGTCGAGCTCAACTCACCGCAAGAAAATTCGTCGAGTCAAGGAGGTCACACCCCAGGTCATGCCCTGGGTCACGCCCCGACACGCCCGTGTCGGGGGGCGTGTTCCTCCCGCAACTTTGTCGAACGAAGTTTGACGACCACAAAGCCAAATCGCATCCCGAGCTAGACACGCCCTGGGACACGCCCGTGTCCCAGGCCGTGTCACTCAAAAAATGACCATTTTTCACTGTTTTGAAAAGTGTTTCTGTTTCGTCCTACACCATTTCTTCCTTAAGGACTTTTTACCCTTTTTTGTTTTCTGTACACATCTTCCATACAATCAACCCGTTTTGAGCAACCTGACCCAGGCTCGAAAAAGTGCAAGCATTCCCTAAGAGGCCTCACCAAGTCCCCAAAATTGGACTTCGGCTTGCTGGGGAATCGTGCAACTAGGCTACCAAAACAGCCACTCGAAAGCGCGCGTGAAAACCATGCTCGAACAACAGTCAAAGCCAACGTAACGCCCATCAAGTGTATGCAATCATTCGACGAAAAAATACGGGGCATTACAGTCACTCCCCCTAACAAAAAGTTTCGCCTCGAAACTTTTCAATCATTCTTATATAAATCAAATGAGTAATCAAACAAAAACACCAATTCACATACCAGCTTATTTACGGGAACAACTGAGGGTGAGCCGCCCTCATCGTTGACTCGAGCTCCCACGTCGCGCTTTCCACATTCTGATTTTTCCATAGCACCTTGACCATAGGAATTTTTTTTCCGCAACACGTGATTTTGGGAGTCCAAAATACGGATGGGCATCTCCACATAAGAAAGGTTCGGCGCCAACTGCGGCACAATATCCAAAACTTGCTTATCATTCCGCACACACTTGCGAAGTTGGCTGACATGAAACACGTCGTGAACATCAGGAAAGTTCACGGGTAATTCTACTTTGTAAGCGGATGCACCAACTCGCGCAAGAATCTTGAAGGGACCCACAAATCTTGGGTCTAATTTGCGTTCTTTGCCAAACCTTTTAATTCCAACCATTGGGGAGACTTTCAGGAAGACGAAATCCCTCACTGCAAACTCTAACTCTGACCTTTGCTGGTTGGCGTACTTTTCATATCGCTCTTGGGCGATCCGGAGCTTCTCCCGAATAAGCCGTACGGCAACTTCCATTTCCTCGAGCGCCTCTGGGCCCAACAAAGGCCGCTCGCCAAACTCATCCCAAAATAGGGGAGTCTGACATCGTCGCCCATATAAAGCTTTGAACGAAGCCATTTGCAAGCTTGCTTGATAGCTGTTATTATATGCAAACTCCATAAGGCGCAAACGTTCATCCCATGCTCCGCCATACTCAAGAATGTAGCATCGAATCATATCTTCCACGATTTGGTTTACTCGTTCCGTTTGGCCATTTGTCTGAGGGTGATAAGCAGTGAAATACCTCAAATCCGTCCCCAAACCCTCTTGTAGACTCTTCCAGAAACGAGAAGTAAATCGGGAATCCCGGTCTGAAATGATATTGACTGGCACACCATGCAGTCGGATGATCTCGTTCAAATATAGCTCCGATATTGTCTTCATCGGGTAGTTGACCTTAAATGATATGAAGTGAGCACACTTGGTCAACCTATTCAAGATCACCCATACGGAGTCATGTCCTCGTGGAGATCTTGGTAAGCCTGTAATAAAATCCATTGAAATGCTTTCCCACTTCCATGTTGGAATCTCCAATGGTGTCAACTTGCCACCAGGCCTCCCATGATCAGCTTTCACCCGCTTGCAGGTATGACATTCAGATACAAATTGTGCTATATCTCTTTTCATTCCATACCACCAGACAATTTGTTTCAAATCACGGTACATTTTAGTTGAGCCTGGATGGTAGGCCATACTTGAGCCATGTGCTTCCCTACACACCATATCGCGAATGTCTCCAACTGCGGGGATACAAAATCGACCGCGATACTTTAACGTGCCCCCATCATCAATAGCAAAATCCGGTAATTCACCCTTTTCAGTCCGAAGAAATAAATGTAAAAGATCAGGATCATCCCTTTGATGTTGTCTTGCAAGCATCATCCATGAAGGTTCTTCTACTGCCGAATGACTTTGTGGTTCATATCTTCCCACGGCAATATCCATCAATAGAAATTCCTCCACTAGACGGTCGGCTGAAAGATGAAATAATTTACCTGTCTTCCGACTCAAAGCATCGGCCACAACATTAGCTTTCCTGGGATGATACTGAATGTCTACATCATAATCAGCTACATATTCAAGTCATCGCCGTTGGCGCAGATTAAGTTCCTTTTGTGTGAAGACGTACTTCAAACTTTTATGATCCGTAAAGATTTTACACTGCGCGCCGTAAAGTAAGTGTCTCCACAACTTCAATGCAAATATCACCGTTGCGAACTCCAAATCATGCGTCGGGTAGTTCTTTTCATGACTTTTTAACTGTCGAGACTCATACGCAATCACCTTTTTGTCTTGCAACTATACTAGTGAAACATAAGCAGCGGTTAAGTTCGATTCCGCAAGGGTCTGTTGGTGGTGGCCCTAAAGTGGAACGCACCAATAAAAGCCAGCCCAAGTCGGGGCCAAAACGGTGCTCTACACCATAAATCAAAACCCGGTGGCCACCAAGGCTGAAACCACACCACCCCTTACCGAATCCTCACACCAACGCTCCTGCCATGGTTCACAATCCGCCTCGCAAAACTCACCATAATCCAAGCTAAACCTGTTTCAGTTCATCGTCCCCACTCATGATTACAACTTGCCCAAGTTATGTCAAACTTGATAGAATTTGGGTCTCTACTTCACCATAAGCGAACCCCACAAGTACCAACGCCGGTTAAACACAACAAGATATCTAATTGTATGAACAAGAAAGGTAAACAATAGAGTAATACAAGGTAAAACATGACAAAATTAGATGTACAAGAGGTAAGCACAAAGATTGGGAAATTCTTAAAAGATAAGATTATTCATGAGTGTCTAATAGGTAAGAGTCAAGACAAGATGAACAAAGCTAGCATCTTAGACAAAGTGCAATTTAAGCAAGAAAAGAAACAAAAAAACAAGAGTGGCAAGAAAACTAGCTACACTTACAAGAATCAAAGAACAAAAACAAGATTGGCAAGGGTGGAGAACACCGCTTGCCTGAACCGATACAATACCGCGACGGCTGCTCCTTTCTTTCGTTCCCATGTCTTAGCTTTGCTCCCTTGAGTGCCATTTGGAATGAGGAAGAAGATGATGAAGAGGGTGGAGAAAGATGAAGTGAGGAGAAAATAAACTCTCTTCTCGGCTTTACTTCTTTCAGTACAGAGCTGGACCACTTGATCCAGAATCAGAGAAACGAACGACACAAAAAAACTGAAAAAGTCGATTTTCGGCCCTGTCACGCCCTGTGACACGCCCGTGTCACACGGCGTGTACCTTAAGCAGCGCAGACTCCGACAATTTCCAGTTTATCCACAAGGTACACGGCCGGGTACACGCCCGTGACGGATCGGTCACGCCCGTGACCTGGGGCGTGTATCCCGTGTCTCGACATCTCGTCGACCAAAAGTCTCGACACTTCGACAAAGCTGGACACGCCCTGTGACACGCCCGTGTCCCCTCTCTCGACACTCGACACTCGACACTCGACACTCGACATAGCGGGACACGGCCCGTGACACGCCCGTGTCACGGGGTGTGTACCCCATTCGTCGAGCTCAACTCGCCGCAAGAAAATTCTTCGAGTCAACTAGGTCACGCCCCAGGTCACGCCCTGGGTCACGCCCCGACACGCCCGTGTCGGGGGGCGTGTTCCTCCCGCAACTTCATCGAACGAAGTTCGACGACCACAAAGCCAAACCGCATCCCGAGCTAGACACGCCCTGGGACACGCCCGTGTCCCAGGCCATGTTACTCAAAAAAATGACCATTTTTCAATGTTTTGAAAAGTGTTTCTGTTTTGTCCTAGACCATTTCTTCCTTAAGGACTTTTTACCCCTTTTTGTTTTTTGTACACATCTTCCATACAATCAACCTGTTTTGAGCAACCTGACCCAGGCTCGAAAAAGTGCAAGAATTCCCTAAGAGGCCTCACCAAGTCCTGAAAATTGGACTCCGGCTTGCTGGGGAATCGTGCAACTAGGCTACCAAAACAGCCACTCGAAAGCCCACGTGAAAACCATGCTCGAACAACGGTCAAAGCCAATGTAACGCCCATCAAGCGTATGCAATCATTCGACGAAAAAATACGGGGCGTTACAACTTGCACCAGGAGGAGGGTCACGCGACGACCACCTGCCTAGAGTTCTTGGAGATGAGAGAAGTCAGGGGGCTAGGGAGGCAGGATCCTCCAGTAAGGATCGTGGAGGTACAACATGGGGAGACGAAAGATGGGTGTGAGGACTGGGCGGATGTAGGAACCCGAGGAGGGATCGGGGTGATCCACAGAGGAGTTGGAGAGGGAGATGCTGGAGCAGGAAGAAGTTATCAGAAAGGAGGAGGTGTGCCCGAAGGAGGTTGAGGAAGTGAGCCTGGAGGAGGCAGGGGAGGAGATTGAGGAGCAAAGAGGAGGAGGTGTGCAAGAGGTCCAGAGGGACGGAGAGTTGGAGCTGTAAGAGGGTCGGCAGGTGGAGGAAGATGGAGAAAGAGTTGAGAGGGAGGCCTGGAGAGGCGTGGAGGTTGAGCAGTAGCAGAGTGAGATCCTAGGGAAGGCGATGGAGGTCGAGGAAGCAGGAGGAGAGGAAGAGTATGGGCAGGAAGAGGGGGCAAGAACCGGCCGGGAGCAGTCGCGGCTGGAGCCGGCTAGTGAAGTGCTGGAGATGGAAGTCTTCACCAGCGCCGGCCAGGTGCAGAGGGTCCGGATCAGCGGGGGCTTGAGTCCCGAGGACCAGCAGCGAGTCAGAGCTTGCATCCAGAGCAACGTCGACATCTTTGCTTGGAGCGCGGCTGGCATGCCAGGCATCGATGCAGACGTGGCCTGCCATCGCCTGAACCTGGATCCCCGGACGCGCCCCATTCACCAAAAGATGAGGACCATTGCTACCAAGCTAGAGGAGCCCATCCGCGAGCAGGTCAAGAAGCTTCTGGAGGCTGGCTTCATCTCAGAGATCCAGTATCCGGGCTGGATCTCCAATGTGGTAATGGTGAAGAAAGGGGGAGGGAAGTGGAGCATGTGTATTGACTTTTCTTTATTAAATAAATCATGCCCTAAGGATTGCTACCCCTGCCTCGAATCGACGCACTGGTTGATTCAGCAATTGGTTTTTTCCATTATGAGTTTTTTGGATGCTTTTTCAGGTTACCACCAGATCCGAATGCACCCTCCTAATGTTAAGGACGTCTCCTTCATCACAAGGGAGGGATGTTTCAGCTATAAGATGATGCCCTTTGGGTTGAAAAATGCAGGGGCTACATACCAGCGCATGATGGATCGGGTCTTCCAGGGTTAGAGGAGGAGGAACTTGGAAGTCTATGTTGATGATCTGATGGTCAAAAGCAAATGTGTGGACTCGCATCTTCGAGACTTGGAGGAGACGTTTGCCACCCTGCAAAAGTTCAAGATGAGGCTGAACCCCTTGAAGTGCGTCTTCGGGGTGGACCGCGGGAAGTTCCTTGGGCATCTCCTGGCTCCCGCAGGGGTGGAGCCTAACCCAGATAAGGTGAAGGCCATCCTGGAGCTAGAATCACCATGTAACACTAAGGAGGTCCAGCGCTTGACCGACAAGCTGGCCGGGCTAAGTAGATTCCTCTCCAGGTCGGGAAAGAAATGCTCATCTTTCTTCAAAGTGTTGAGAGGTACTCAAAGGTTCGAGTGGACTGTCGAATGCGAAGAGGCTTTTCAAATACTGAAGAGGCAGCTCTCCCAGGCTCCTCTACTTCAAAGCCCAAAGGAGGGGGATGACCTAGCTTTGTACCTCGGAGTAGGAGCATAGGCCGTGAGCTCGGTACTGGTCAGGGAAGAGGGGAAGAAGCAATTGCCAATCTACTATATTAGCAGGATCCTGAAGAAGGCGGAGCTCCGCTACCCCATCTTGGAAAAGCTGGCATATGCTTTGATCGTTTCGGCTAGGAAGCTGTGACCATACTTCCAAGCACATTCAATCAAGGTGGTGATGAACCATACCCTTCGCAAGATTTTTGAGGGAGTGGAGCACTCGGACAGGTTGGCCAAGTGGTCCATTGAATTAAGTGAGTTTGATATCTCCTTCGTGCCAAGGCTCTCCATTAAGGCTCAGGCGGTAGCTGTCTTCTTGGAAAACTACGTTGTTGAGGTCGGGGCCGAGGAGCCGCGGCCGCAGGAGGCATGGAAGATGATGGTTGATGGGGCCTCAGGAAAGCACTCTCTCGGAGCAGGGGTGGTATTGATAAGCCCTCATGGGGTCACCATAGAGCAAGCGGTGGTATTACACTTTCCAGCAACCAACAATCAGGCCAAGTATGAGGCCGTAATAGCCGGCCTTCGCTTGGCAAAGGAGCTCAAGATCCAGGATGTGGAAGATTTCACGGACTCGTTGGTGGTGGCATCACAGATCTGAGGAGAGTTCGAAGCTTGGTAGCCCACCCTTGTGAAGTACTTATCCAAGGTGAGGGCAATCATCGGAGGGTTCCGGATGTTCTCGATCCAACATGTTCCAAGGGAAGAGAGTATAGTGCTGATCGGTTGGCTAAGTTTGGACCTCAGGGAGGAGGGACCTTGACGGAGCTATTTCGACCGGCTATCGAGTAAGGAGAATTGATGGAGGTGGATCGGCGACCCTCGTGGGTGGATCCATTGGTGACCTTCCTAACCACTGGCAAGCTTCTTGAGGGGACCAAGGACGGGAAAAGATTCATGTACAAGGCAGCTCACTACCTAATGCTGGAAGGGGTGTTGCATCGGAAGATGTTGTCAGGGCTCCTGGCAAGGTGTGTGATCGAGTAGGAGGTCCCGAGGATCCTGGAGGAGGTGCATTCAGGAGAGTGTGACAGTCACTTAGGGGGAAGGATGTTGGAAGCAAGGTGGTGAGGCAAAGGTACTTCTGGCAGACCCTGAGAAAGGATGCGGCTGAGTTTGTGAGGAGATGCCGGAAGTGTCAGTTATACGCCCCCTCCAGCTCTTGCCCGCTCAAAGGCTCCGAAGGATCACTGCACCATGGCCTTTCGCCATTTGGGGGATGGACTTGGTCGGACCTTTCCCTCCGGCTGGTGGGCAGAGGAGATTCCTCCTGGTCATGATTGATTATTTCTCGAAGTGGCTGGAGGTCAAGGCATTGGCTAATGTCACCTCACAGGTCATCCAGAATTTTATTTGGGGGGAGATCATATGCAGACACGGGCTCCCCCAGGTGATAGTAACATATAATGGGCCCCAGTTTGCTAGCGAAAAGTTCATCAGCTTCTACGCTTAGCTAGGGATAGACCTCAGGTTTGCCTCCATGCACCACCCCAGGAGCAACGGCCAGGTGGAGGCGGCCAACAAGATCATCATGAACCTACTCAAGAAGAAGGTGGAGAACTTGAGGGGAAGCTGGGTGGAGCAGCTCCCCTCAGTATTGTGGGCCTTGCGGACAACCCCGAACACGGCCACCGACGAGACCCCATTCAAACTATCTCATGGGTGTGAGGCAGTCCTGCCCATGGAGTTCGAGGTTCGGTCCCCACGGGTCGCAGCTGCGGGTGACGGGAATGAGGCTCGGAGGTTGGAAAATGAAGGGGAGCTACGCCTCTCATTGGATATGGCGGAAGAGTTGCGAGATGTCACAGCTATAAGGCAGGAAGAGATCAAGCAACGAATGGCAAAATACTTTGACAAACATATTAGGATCAAGCAGTTCATGGAGGGGGATCTGGTGCTGAAGAAAGTTGATGCCGCGAGAAGAACTGCCCCCGTGGGCAAGCTCATTTCAAATTTGGAAGGGCCCTATATTATCGAGAGGGTCATAAGAACAGGAGGTTACCGCCTCCAGGATGTGGAGGGTAGGTCCATGAGCCACACCCGGAGCGGTGACGACTTGAAGTGCTTCTATCCATGAGAAGGGAGAGTAAAATTGTAATATTAAAAGTCAAGTTTAGTGTAATATATTCCTCAAATTACTTTTACTTTTACCTACTATGAAATTCTAACGGCAGGAAAATGAGACTTTTGCACTACCACGAGCGTGGCTCGGCCCCAGGTAGACCCGCTGCGTAGGCTCTCATTAGCTGACAGGTCCAAAGGCTCGCCTGTGGGGGAGAGGTTTGGTTCTTGGTCCTTGGTTACTTTTGCACTACCCCGAGCGTGGCTCGGCCCCAGGTAGACCCGCTGTGCAGGCTCTCATTAGCTGGCAGGTCCGAAGGCTAGCCTGTGTGGGAGAGGTTTGGTTCTTGGTCCTTGGTTACTTTTGCACTACCCCGAGCGTGGCTCGGTGTAACACCTCCCCTGTAATGACCGTATAATATGGGTCCGGCCGGGGCCCCACAACATACGGATGCCCCAACTTTAGTATTATAAGATGATATAACTACCTACACTCAAAACTCTTCGCACAACATAGCGGAAACACAAACAAGACTAGAAGTTATCCACCACTATAAGAGTAATAAAAAGATGGCCTTATGGCCTTACAACATAAGAGAGTTCAAACTCAATTAATACAACAGTCATGAAAGTGTGCAAGCACTCCTAGTCTACCTCGGCATGCAAGCCGGGAAACATGGGCATCAAAACATACACTGCCATAATGAGTAGAGCTACTACACAAGTTAACACTTCATGAGGCTTAGGCCTTTCTGGCCGGCGAGCTAGCTCCTGCTTGCGATCCTTGCCCTGTAAAATTATTAGTAACGTGGGTCAGCAAAGGCTGACCTCAAACTGTGTAACAAACACATCTCCTCCCGGCCGCCCCTAACGGACCCCGGGAACCCTCCAACCTGCAAGTCAGCACTTCGTATGCAATATATAAATATAAAAAAGAAGTGCATTAAGAACAAGCTTGGATGTCTCAAACATCATACACGTTCTCTATGGGTTGAACATATAATATAAAAAGGGGCCTACTTATGCAACATGTATGCAACACCCGGGTTTCACCTAAGGCACCCTATAGCGTATGCATCTAGCACATCATCACATCAATTGGGTACTCATCGTTTCCCCATTGGCATAAAGTCGCAAACAAAAAGGGAGACACAATTCCCCCCAACGGCACACAAGCTGCCACATGGAACTCTTGCCTAGGCCCCACCCGCTCAAGGTCTTAGATCCGGGCTTGCCTGCAAGCTCTGACGTCTCTTGTCAGGATTCCAACAAACACAAACTGACGGATTCTAAGAAGCCTTGCCGGACCCCACCCGCTCATGGCCTCATTGCCCGGGCTTGCCCCCATGCTTGGCATTCTTGTCAGTCTCACAAAAGGGGACTAGTCTCGCTGGGACACTCTCCACACATGACGTGTACGTCATGGGATAGCCAGCCGACCACAGAGACACAACCACGCCTTGGCACATCACAAACCAAGACAATTCCACCCTAGTCCCTCATTTGTACTACAGCGTTCCCGCGCACCAAGGAAACCATCTACCACCAATGCGGAGCTAACCTTGTCCACCAAGGAAACCATCTACCGTCATTAAGGAGCTAACCTTGTCCGGTTCCGACTACACGTACTCACTTAAGAAAAAGGGGAAAACATCACCACATCACAAACGGCATCTTGCCGCAACGGAATCTTTACGAATCTTTAACGTTCGTATGCAACATCACCGAGTCGGAGTAACGGTCGCGACTACGGATTCACCTACCATGCTTAATCCACTAACGGAGCGGATCTCTAATGCAAAACATGTCGGGGATGGACTCAATCGACCCGGAGGTTCCTCTTGAACCTTGGCAACCCAAACCCCTCTCATTTGAGTGTTTGGTGCCCATAACTAGAAAAGAAAAATGATGCTAAGACATGCATCCTAAAACCGAGAGGAGAAGTGTCGTTACCTTCCGACTCCTCTTCCTAGCCATGGCAAAATAGTCGGATGAAAACCTTCGCAAAGCTCTAGCCTCCACGGATCTGGACTCGGCTCGCGATTTGGAGCATCGAAGCCTCTCCTACAGCCTAAACCATCCTTCACCTTCTTCCTTGCTCTCCCTTCTCTCTAGAATTTAGTAAGAGAAAGCTTGGAGTAGAATGAGGGTTTCCAACCCTATTCTCGGACTTAACTCCCCATGAGCAGTCCTAGACCATCAGATCCCAAAATAAGGGAAAGAATGGCCACGATCCGTCTGAAAAATAAAACACCTGGGTCGAACACGGCCTGACACACGCCCGTGTCCAGGGCTGTGTCCCCCATTCGCCATCACAAATCGACGCGCCTGGAACAACACACGGGCATCCGACACGCCCGTGTTCAACCTGACACGCCTTTGTCCCGACTGACACGGCCGTGTGGTCGGCCGTGTGCCTCCATCGACACAGCCCCGAAAATAACCCGAGAAGGAACACGGCATGGGACACGCCCGTGTCCCATGCCGTGTGCGAAGTCTCGACACTCGTCGATAGCCTTTGTGTCGACACCGCGGAAAAACGTCGAGCGAAGTTCGTCGACCATGCGGGACACGCCCTGTGACACGCCCGTGTCACAGGCCGTGTGCCCCAGTCTCGACACTCGACACTCGTCGAGTGAATTTCGTTGAGTGGACTCTCGACACTCGACTGACACGGCCTTGGACACGCCCGTGTCCTAGGTTGTGTGCCTTGTCTCGACACATCGTCGAGCGAAAATCGTCGACTCCCCGGACCGATCGTCGACATGGGCTCGACACTCCCTGAGACACGCCCGTGTCTCAGGCCGTGTGCCTTGTCTCGACCCAACGTCGAGCGAAATTCGTCGACCTCTCGACCAAAACGTCGACTGGAGCCCAACACGCCCTGGGACACGCCCGTGTCCCAGGCCGTGTGCCCCCTGCCAGAAACCAAACTTGGTCAGAAAATGCTGGTCGACCCTCTCTCAAATTTTGGTGTGTTACAACTCTCCCCCCTTAACAGAATTTCGTCCCGAAATTACAAAGCAAAAGGCAACACAATTTAAATGGTACCTGAATTGAAGAGCTCTGGATACTCTTCTAGCATGGCTTGTTCTCGCTCCCAAGAGAAATCCTCACAACCGCAGTTGTCCCATCTTACTTTCACGAGTTTAACCTCTTTACTCCGCAACTGCCGAGTCTCTGAATCCTCTAAAGCAATTGGAAGTACCCGCGTCCTCAAGTCTTCCTCAATCGGCACCGATTCCGGCTCGATCACCACACTAGCCTCCACCAAGGCTTTCCTCAAGACGGAGACATGGAAGACGTCATGCAATCCACTCAGCTCCGCGGACAATGCCAACCGATAGGCTGCTTCTCCCACCCGTTCAACAACTTCAAAAGGCCCCAAAAACCTTGGACTCAACTTCTTGAGTCGGCGAATCCGTGAGACGCCTTTGAACGGTTTGATCTTCAAATAGACTCAATCACCTACCGCATACTCCAACTTCCGGTGACGAGCATTAAAGTATTTTGCTTGCCGGTCTTGCGCCACCTTCATACGCTCTTGAATGGTCCGCACCAACTCACAAGCGTCAACTACCACCGCTTTTCCCAAAATTTTGGTGTCTCCCGCCTCTGTCCAAGACATCGGTGTTCGACACTGTCTCCCATACAAAACTTCGTATGGTGCCATTTTTATACTTGCTTGATAACTGTTATTGTACGCGAATTCCACCATGAAGAGGTGATCCTCCCATTTCTTGCCAAAGTCAAGAATGCACATTCTCAGCATATCCTCTATAGTACGGTTTGTTCTTTCAGTTTGCCCGTCCGTTTGGGGATGGAACGCCGTACTGAACTTTAGCTTCGTGCCCAAACTCTTCTGAACCAATCTCCAGTCCTTGGACGTAAACCGTCCATCTCGATCGCTGACTATGCTCTTAGGAATCCCATGCAGTCGCACAATGTTGCGAACATACAACTCCACCAGCTTCTCCACGCTGTCATCCTTCCGATTTAGGATGAAGTGGGCCACCTTGGTTAAGCGATCCACGATCACCCAAATAGCATCATTACCCTACTGCGATCTAGGCAACCCATGAACAAAATCCATGGTGATGTCATCAAATTTCCACTCAGGGATTGGAAGGGGCTTCAGGAACCCGCCCGGTTTCTGACATTCGGCCTTCACCAAGGCACAAGTTTGGCAACGATTCACATACAAAGCTACGTCCCGCTTCAGCCCCGGCCACCAAAAGGATTTCTTCATATCTAAGTGCATCTTTGTACTGCCCGGGTGAATGGATTACTTTGTGAATTGAGCTTCAAACATCAACTCCTCACGGAGTTTGCCGAACTGCGGTATACAAACCCTTCCGTCCTTCCTCAGAATCCCATCAATCATCTCCCAGGCGCTGCTCTCGCCCTTTTGAGCCTCCAACACAAAAGGTTGAAACTCCACATCCAACCGAGTCGCTTCCCGAATGCGATCAGACAAGTCGTTCTGTATTTCAATCCAGTTCAACCGAGCCACGCTGGACTCGCCTCTCGCAACACATTCCAAACCAAGGGACTCTCATTCCCGTACCAACCGCTCATCATGAGCTTCGATCCAATTCCCTTGCCCCGAGTACTTTCTACTCAAGGCATCCGCCACCACATTGGCTTTACCTGGCGTATACTGAATCGCCAACTCGTAGTCTCTAAGAAACTCAACCCACCTGTGTTGCTGCATGTTCAAGTCCTTTTGATCCAAGAGATACTTCAGGATTTTATTATCGGTGAAGATCTCCACATTTGCACCGTACACATAATGTCGCCATATTTTCAACGCAAAAATTACCGCCGCCAACTCCAAGTCATGGACAGGGTAATTCCTCTCATGAGGCTTCAGCTGTCTAGACCCAAAAGCTATCACCTTGCCATGTTGCACCAAAACGCAACCCAAACCGCATCCCGATGCGTCACTGAAGATCTAAAATCCCTCGGTCCCTTGCAGTAGACTTAGGATTGGAGCCATCATCAGTCTCTCCTTCAGTGATTCAAATGCTTGACTGCACTCTTGAGTCCACACAAACTTATAATCTTTACGAGTGAGTGAGGTGAGGGGTAGAGCTATCCGCGAAAAATTCTCCACGAATCTCCTATAATACCCGGCTAGTCCAAGAAAACTTCGGACTTCCGCCACGGTCCTCAAGATTGGCCAATCTCTGATGGCTTCCACTTTTGTTGGATCCACTGCCACCCCATCCCCACTAATCACGTGGCCCAAAAATGCCACCTTCTCTAACCAGAACTCGCACTTGGAGAACTTTGCATACAACCGATTCTCCCTCAACACTTGCAAGACCACTCTCAAGTGGGTCTCATGCTCCACTTCCGATTTAGAATACACCAAGATGTTATCAATGAAGACAACCAAAAAAGAATCCAAGTATTCCCGACATACTCGATTCATAAGATCCATGAACACAGATGGTACGTTCGTCAGCCCGAACGACATCACCGTAAACTCAAAGTGTCCATACCTTGTACCAAAGGCAGTCTTGGGGATGTCCTCGTCCCGAATTCGCAACTGATAATAGCCTGACTTTAAGTCCAATTTTGAGTACACCACCGACCCTACCAACTGGTCGAACAAGTCGTCTATCTGAGGAGTCGGATACTTATTCTTAACGGTCAATTTATTCAGCTCTCGGTAGTCTATGCACAACCGCATACTACCGTCTTTCTTCTTTACAAACGACACCGGCGCGCTCCACGGCGAAGAACTGGGTCTGATATACCCTTGCTCCAATAGTTCCTGTAGCTGTACTTTGAGTTCAGCCAACTCCTTTGGTGCCATCCTAAACGGAGGACGTGACACCGGCCTAGCCTCCGGCACTAACTCGATCGAGAAATCGATCTCCCGCCGAGGAGGCGCTCCAGGAAGTTCATCCGGAAACACATCCTTGAACTCTGCCACTACGGGCACTTCCTCAACAGATAGGTGAGAGAGACGAACCTCCAATAACGCTACAAGCGCTACACCACCCTGGTTAACCGCCCGCATCAATTGCATGGCCGAAATCAGGGAATAGGCCACTCCACAAAGGCCCTCAAATTTGACCTCCGCCTGCCCTTTGCTCTTTAGGGTCACTACCTTAGATAGGCAATCAATACTGGCGTGCTGCTCTGCAAGCCAGTCCATGCCCAAAATGACATCGAACTCAACCAAAGGCAAAATCGCTGCTACCAAAATGAAGTCAACTCCGTCCAGCTCCCAATATATGCGACCTTTGGCCCCGGTGGTCATGGATGACCCATTAGGCATGCGCACTTTCAGCTCTGCGTCAGCCGAGAAAGACTCAACTCCTATTCTCCGGATGAAGCTCTCTGCGAGAAAGGAGTGCGATGCTCCCGTATCGAACAATACCCTAGCGGGGTATTCGGAAACTAAAACAAAGCCTACAACATAGACATCACACAAAAGTCTAAAAGTATGAAGCACAAAATTTAAACTTAAATTTTCTTCATACCTGTCACCACATCGGTTTGGCGGATCGCTTCTTGCTGTCCAAGGTTGTAGGCCCTTGGTTGCACCGGTTGAAACCGAGAAGAGCTTGACTCCGCCATCTTCCCTTTCTCCGCGGCACTGGGGCCGGAGCGTACAGTCTGCTCCTGCCTTGCCTCTTGCTCCGCTCCTCCTTGAGGACAAACACGAGCTATGTGCCCCACCTTACCGCAGTTGTAGCACGTCGGCGGTCCCCTAGAGTGAGAACCTCCAGGCATCCACTTGCTCTTCTCACCGGATCTGGAAGTGTGAGGCTTCTTCCTCCACCTACTCCCTTCAGACTTTCCCTGAGATTGGGGAGGCTTCCCTTCCCCTTGCTTGGGAGTGAAACCCTTACGACGTTGGGTTCTCTCCAGATCACTCTCCAATATCCTGGCAGCCTCAACTAACTCATTGAAACAAGCTCTCTTCATGGAAATGAGGGGTTGCCTCAGTTTCTCCCTCAGCCCCTGATAGAAGAGATTATCCCTCTCTACATCATCTGCCATCGTCGTTCCCGCGTAATGACCCAAATGGGTGAACTCCTGCACATACTCGTCCACCGTCTTGTCTCGTTGCATTAAGTGCAGAAACTGCCTCTGAAGGGCCCACCGTGTAGAAACTTGAATGTACCTCTTTAGAAACGTATCCCCAAATTCCTCCATCGACGGGGTGCGTCCAGGGAACTGGCGGCCGCTATGGCTCACCCACCACAACTTAGTGTCTCCTTCCAACATGAACGCCGCATACTCAGATTTCTTTTCTTCTGGCATCTCTGCCGCCCTCAAAATCTCTTGAATGCGAACCCACCAATCCTCTGCATCCGTTAGCGTACCAACTCCCTTGAACGACGGGGGATGGAAGCTCAGAAAATACTTCATGTGCCGGTCTCCATGTCCGACAACCACCCTTTCCGCCAAAGGCTCCACTCGCCTGGCTTCTCCGCCTGGCACGGCCGTCATCGTGTCCGATGTAGCAGAGGTTGCTACCTGAGCTGCCGCTGCAGCTTGGTCTGCCACCATCGCTTCTACAGGCATGCGGCAGAAATCGACCGGGTTTACACCCATGCCCAAAAGACCTGGAGCAGTGGCACTGCTCGCCGAGAGTTCTTCTCTTGCTCTCGACATTCCCGCCTCGTTGCTTGCACTCTTCAAGAAAACAAGAAACAAGGAATCAGTCTCTAAACTCAAGACTTAAACATAAGGACACTCATGGTCCCGCGTTACTCTTATGTGGATAACTTCTTCACGCATTGACCTTGGATCTAACCTGGCTCTGATACTAAATTGTAACACCTCCCCTATAATGACCGTATAATATGGGTCCGGTCGGGGCCCCACAACATACGGATGTCACAGCTTTAGTATTATAAGATGATATAACTACCTACACTCAAAACTCTTTGCACAACACAGCGGAAACACAAACAAGACTAGAAGGTATCCACCACTATAAGAGTAATAAAAAGATGGCCTTATGGCCTTACAACATAAGAGAGTTCAAACTCAAGTAATACAACAGTCATGAAAGTGTGCAAGCACTCCTAGTCTACCTCGGCATGCAAGTCGGACAACATGAGCATCAAAACATACACTGCCATAATGAGTAGAGCTACTACACAAGTTAACACTTCATGAGGCTTAGGCCTTTCTGGCCGGCGAGCTAGCTCCTGCTTGTGATCCTTTCCCTGTAAAATTATTAGTAATGTGGGTCAGCAAAGGCTGACCTCAAACTGTGTAACAAACACATCTCCTCCCGGCCGCCCCTAACGGACCCCGGGGAACCCTCCAACCTGCAAGTCAGCACTTCGTATGCAATATATAAATATAAACAAGAAGTGCATTAAGAACAAACTTGGATGTCTCAAACATCATACACGTTCTCTACGGGTTGAACATATAATATAAAAAGGGGCCTACTTATGCAACATGTATGCAACACCCGGGTTTCACCCAAGGCACCCTATAGCGTATGCATCTAGCATATCATCACATCAATTGGGTACGCATCGTTTCCCCATTGGCATAAAGCCGCAAACAAAAAGGGAGACACAATTCCCCCCAACGACACACAAGCTGCCACATGGAACTCTTGCCTAGGCCCCACCCGCTCAAGGTCTTAGACCCGGGCTTGCCTGCAAGCTCTGACGTCTCTTGTCAGGATTCCAACAAACACAAACTGACTGATTCTAAGAAGCCTTGCCGGACCCCACCCGCTCATGGCCTCATTGCCCGGGCTTGCCCCCATGTTTGGCATTCTCGTCAGTCTCACAAAAGGGGACTAGTCTCGTCGGGACACTCTCCACACATGACGTGTACGTCACGGGATAGCCAGCCGACCACGGAGACACAGCCACGCCTTGGCACATCACAAACCAAGACAATTCCACCCTAGTCCCTCATTTGTACTACAGCGTTCCCGCGCACCAAGGAAACCATCTACCACCAATGCGGAGCTAACCTTGTCCACCAAGGAAACCATCTACCGCCATTGAGGAGCTAACCTTGTCCGGTTCCGACTACATGTACTCACTTGAGAAAAAGGGGAAAACATCACCACATCACAAACGACATCTTGCCGCAACGGAATCTCTACGGATCCTTAACGTTCGTATGCAACATCACCGAGTCGGACTAACGGTCGTGACTACGGCTTCACCCACCATGCCTAATCCACTAACGGAGCGGATCTCTAATGCAAAACATGCCGGGGACGGACTCAATCGACCCAGAGGTTCCTCTTGAACCTTGGCGACCCAAACCCCTCTCATTTGAGTGTTTGGTGCCCAAAACTAGAAAAGAAAAATGATGCTAAGACATGCATCCTAAAACCAAGAGAAGAAGTGTCGTTACCTTCCGACTCCTCTTCCTAGCCATGGCAAAATAGCCGAATGAAAACCTTCGCAAAGCTCTAGCCTCCACGGATCTGGACTCGGCTCGCGATTTGGAGCACCGAAGCCTCTCCTACAGCCCAAACCCTCCTTCACCTTCTTCCTTGCTCTCCCTTCTCTCTAGAATTTAATAAGAGAAAGCTTGGAGTAGAATGAGGGTTTCCAACACTATTCTCGAACTTAACTCCCCAAGAGCAGTCCTGGACCATCAGATCCCAAAATAAGGGAAAGAATGGCCACGATCCGTCTGAAAAATAAAACACCTGGGCCGAACATGGCCTGACACACGCCCGTGTCAAGGGCTGTGTCCCCCATTTGCCGTCACAAATTGACACGGTCGTGTGGTCGGCCGTGTGCCTCCATCGACACAGCCCCGAAAACAACCCGAGAAGGACACGGCCTGGGACACACCCGTGTCCCATGCCGTGTACGAAGTCTCGACACTCGTCGACAGCCTTTGTGTCGACACTGCGGAAAAACGTCGAGCGAAGTTCGTCGACCATGCGGGACACGCCCTGTGACACGCCCGTGTCACAGGCCGTGTGCCCCAGTCTCGACATTCGACACTCGTCGAGTGAATTTCGTCGAGTGGACTCTCGACACTCGACTGACACGACCTTGTACACGCCCGTATCCTAGGCCGTGTGCCTTGTCTCGACACATCGTCGAGCAAAAATCATCGACTCCCCGGACCAATCGTCGACACGGGCTCGACACGCCCTGAGACACGCCCGTGTCTCAGGCCGTGTGCCTTGTCTCGACACAACGTCGAGCGAAATTCGTCGACCTCTCGACCAAAATGTCGACTGGAGCCCGACACGCCCGTGTCCCAGGCCGTGTGCCCCCTGCCAGAAACCAAACTTGGTCAGAAAATGCTTGTCGACCAGCTCTCAAATTTTGGGGTGTTACACTCGGCCCCAGGTAGACCTGCTGCACAGGTTGTCATTAGCTGGCAGGTCCAAAGGCTCGCCTGTGGGGGAGAGGTTTGGTTCTTGGTCCTTGGTTACTTTTGCACTACCCCGAGCGTGGCTCGGGCCCAGGTAGACCCGCTGCGCGGGCTCTCATTAGCTGGCAGGAATGAAGGCTCGCCTGTGGGGGAGAGGTTTGGTTCTTGATTCTTGGCTACTTTTGCACTACCTCGAGCCTGGCTCGGCCCCAGGTAGACCCGCTGCGCAGGCTCTCATTAGCTGGCAGGTCCGAAGGCTCGCCTGTGGGGGAGAGGTTTGGTTCTTGGTCCTTGGTTACTTTTGCACTACCCCGAGCGTGGCTCAGCCCCAGGTTGACCCGTTGCGCAGGCTCTCATTAGCTGGCAGGTCCGAAGGCTCACCTGTGGGGTAGAGGTTTGGTTCTTGGTCCTTGGCTACTTTTTCACTACCCCGAGTGTGGCTCGGCCCTAGGTAGACCCGCTATGCAGGCTCTCATTAGCTGGCAGGTCCGAAGGCTCGCCTGTGGGGGAGAGGTTTGGTTCTTGGTCCTTGGTTACTTTTGCACTACCCCGAGCCTGGCTCGGACCCAGGTAGACCTGCTGCGCAGGCTCTCATTAGCTGGCAGGTCCGAAGGCTCGCCTGTGGGGGAGAGGTTTGGTTCTTGGTCTTGGTCCTTGGTTACTTTTGCACTACCCCGAGCGTGGCTTGGCCCCAGGTAGACCAGCTGCGCAGGCTCTCATTAGCTGGCAGGTCCAAAGGCTCGCCTGTGGGGGAGAGGTTTGGTTCTTGATCCTTGGTTACTTTTGCACTACCCCGAGCATAGCTCGACCCCAGGTAGACCGCTGTGCAGGCTCTCATTAGCTGGCAGGTCCGAAGGCTCGTCTGTGGGGGAGAGGTTTGGTTCTTGGTCCTTGGTTACTTTTGCAATACCCCGAGCGTGGCTCGGCCCCTAGTAGACCCGCTGCACAGGCTCTCATTAGCTGGCAGGTCCGAAGGCTTGCCTGTGGGGGGAGGTTTGGTTCTTGGTCCTTGGTTACTTTTGCACTACCCCGAGCGTGGCTCGGCCCCAGGTAGACCCGCTGCGCAGGCTCCCATTAGTTGGCAGGTCTGAAGGCTCGCCTGTGGGGGAGAGGTTTGGTTCTTGGTCATTGGTTATTTTTGCACTACCCCGAGCATGGTTCGGCCCCAGGTAGACCCGCTGCGCAGGCTCTCATTAGCTGGCAGGTTCGTAGGCTCGCCTGTGCGGGATAGGTTTGGTTCTTGGTCCTTGGTTACTTTTGCACTACCCCGAGCGTGGCTTGGCCCCAGGTAGACCCACTGCCCAGGCTCTCATTAGCTGCCAGGTCCGAAAGCTCACCTATGGGGGAGAGGTTTGGTTCTTGGTCCTTGGTTACTTTTGCACTACCCCGAGCACGGCTCGACCCCAGGTAGACCCGCTGCGCAGGCTCTCATTAGCTGGCAGGTCTGAAGGCTCGTTTATGGGGGAGAGGTTTGGTTCTTGGTCCTTGGTTACTTTTGCACTACCCCGAGCGCGGCTCGGCCCCAGGTAGACCCGCTGCGCAGGCTCTCATTAGCTGTCAGGTTCGAAGGCTCGCCTGTGGGGGAGAGGATTGGTTCTTGAAGTCTTAGTTCTTGGTTCTTGGGAATTCTACACCACCTCGAGCCTAGCTCAATCCACGGTAGACCCGTTACCCAGACTCTCATCAAGCTATCAGGGCAGTAAATTCACTCGATGGTGGAATGATTGGGAAAACCTCCTTAAGAAACTTTCCAGATTGACCTTATGAGAAATTAATTATGGAAGACAAAGGCCAGAGCAGTGCGAGTGGAAGCACTCCCAGCTGGCGGCCTCGGGGACGGTCTCGCCCCCGGCGAGTGGGCACTCGCACAAGCTAGAAGACTCAGCCTAATGATAGGGGGCAAGTTATATCACTAAGAGCTGCTCACGCGGGGAGTACCCTAAGAAGAGGCGAGAAGGTTAGGTCTGTTAGTTTAACAAGTAAAATGAGTGAAAAGATGACTCACGCACTAGAAAAAATCAACTCTCCAACGAAGCAGCGAGACAAGACAGAGCACCGTCTCGCAGGCGTGAGCTCATCGAAGGGTCGTCTCGCAGTAAACAAAACGAGGCAAGGAGAAAAGAGAAAAAGTGAGGCGGCGAGATGGGTGGGTAGCGTCGTCTCGCAAACAAAAGCAAACCAATAGTTCGTTTCGCAAAATGAAAAATAAAGTAACATGACAAGTGTAGATTGGATCGACCAGTCCATCACAAGTGTCATCAATATATATTTTTGGATCTCAAAAAAAAACTCAAAAACTTTAAGTTATACAGCAGCAAAAAGGAGGGAGGAGAGAGAGATTCTTGATCTTGGAGGTAGCACGTCATTCCTCCTCGCCAGAAGAAGAATCCTCGCTCTCCTCGCCATAAAGCTGGGGGACCAAATCGCGAACGGTCACCGTATCGGAGTCATCCTTTACGACCCCCAGCTCCTTCATCATTTTTAGGACCAGCTCCGTCACCCTGATGCTGGTGTCTCGACACTGCTCCTCGACTTCATCAAAATAATAATGAGGCGGAGGTGCCTGGAAGGGTTCGCGGCGAGATGACGACGCGGCGTTGTCCTGAAGGCGACTGTTCTGGGCTTTCAAATCCTTAACCTCCTCCTCCAGGGCCGCCACGCGCGAGTGTAACCGCTCCGCCATATCGGCATCCTGCGAGACGCCCGATCATTAGCAAGGAGCGTTTGAAAGGAAAATCCAAGGATAAGGATATGGCTTACCACGCCTCCCTGGGCTTTCGCGAGGAGGGTCTCGGCGACAGACAATCTTTTCGCAAGGTCTTCTGATTTCTCTCGCTCCGTCTCCAGGCTCGTCTCGCTATCCTTCCATTTTTTGTTGATATAAATTAGGCGGCGTGAGGCGCGGTGCGAGAACTCCAAAGCGCGCATTGGAGCGTAGGAGGATTTCAGGACGAGATCCCACGTGGACTCGCTCTCGGGGGAGACTGCATCGAGACCGCCATAAAGACCGTACCCCACGGCAAAAGCGTGGCTGGTGGGAAGCTCCTGCTCCTTCCACGGGGGAAGGAGGGTGAAAATGGACACGCGATTGACGTCCCGCCCCCACATCAGAACTGGGTCATCGGTGGCGTCTTAGACCACGGGGCCCAGGTTGAAGTTCATATGAGAAGAGGGGGCGGGACGGCTGGAGGAAGCAGCTTCGCGAGAAGTGGTGGCAGCCGGTTGATTGGATGTGGCGGCAGGCTGGTCAGGAAGAGCCGTCTCGCGAGTAGGCTAGACGGCCTGATGGGGAGGCGAGCGGGGCGACTGGGACTCCTCTACAGAGATGGGGCTCAAGGACCCCGACATCTCTTTCTTCTCCTTCGGGCTTTATTTTCTTTGGAGATGACCACAACCTTCCTCATCTTCTTCTTGGGAGGGCTGGGGCGAGAGGGGGCGTTGTCGTCTGCAGGCCTCTTCGGAAGGGCAGGCTCCAGAGACCCTCTCGCCACCTCAGCCGCCGCACTGACAAGACTGAGGCCTTTGGAAGGATGGATATTGCTCTTATAGGGAGGATGGATCGGTACAACTCGCTCCCCTAAAAACAGGCAAGGAAGTGATGATACGACGAGACGAAAAAATAATGAAACACGAGACAAGAATGCGAGAATACCTTCGCCAGGGAGCACCGGAGGCAGCGAGTCGAGGCCTCGCCGCAGGAAGTTGACTTCGAAATTTTTGGCCGACGAAGTAGTCGTACAACAGCTTCTCTGGGCCGCCCACCTCGGGGTCGCATAAAAGCTCTCGGGGGGAGACACCGGAGCGAGCGGGACGCCGCCGAAGTCACCGTGAATGAACACAAACCGAGTGAGTCAATGATGATTCTTATTGGGCGTCTCGCACACCTTGAGCCCTTGCCCGGTGAAATACGAGACGCCATCAGCATTGACATGGTAGATGAAAAGCTTGCGAAAAACCGGCAAGCTGAACTCGATTCGCTCCCGTAGCATATAGCAGGAGAAAGCGATTAACACCGAAATTGCGTTCGGGTTAAACTGCGCCGGGACGACGCCAAAGTACTTTAAGACGTGCTTTACCTCCGGCCAGAGAGGCAATCTCAACCCCGCCTCAAAGTGCAAGACGGGGAAGGCGAGCTCTCTCGGGTAGTATATATTGATCGCCTCGCCGACCTTGGGGGGCCGCGATTCAAGCCCCTCCCCCAGATACTCGCGAACAAAGTCGTGGTGGTCTTCTTCAGAAAGCCTGCCGAGCGGGAAGTCATGGTCAATGAACCGCTTCCCGCAGCGACTGCGCCCCTCGCTGTCCTCCACTTTCTTCTTCCCCATGTTTGGCGAGACAGATGCAGGCGAGACGGTTGGAGAAAAGAAGTGAGAAAAGAGAATTGACGAGATGGCCCGGGGAGGAAAAGAGCGAGAGGGAGTGGCGAGATGGAAGGAGCAAGGGGGCAAGAGCTTGGACACGACAGGGGTAAAAAGCGCGGATATCTTTCTAATCCGGGGCCGGGGCATTTATAGCGGATATTGACAAACATGAAATGGGTGGGAAAGAAAGATATGCATGAAGGGGAAGAGTCGGTCCGGCGGTTCACTTTCTCTCTCCTAAATCTCGATTTGCGCGGTCCATCGCAAACTTCCTCAGCAAGGCAGAATAAATAAATAAAAAAAAGAAAAGAAAAGAAATTAAGAAAATTAAGAGATTAAGCCAACCACAGAAATTTAAAAATGCGTCGTCCTGCATAATGCAGGCGCCGTGTTCTCAAACCTCAGGTTATTGGCGAGACGAAGACATAATATATTACAAAGTTATTACAGCGCTTAGAGGAAAAGAAGAAAAGGGCGAGACGGTCGGCCTTTAATACGGGAGTCATTTCCAGCGACCACTGCGAGCTCCCGCGCAGGGGGGCCTACTCAGCGAGTGGAAGGCGCGAACGACGTCAAGCCCACGACGAGCAACACGAAGCTGCGAGTCGACCTCACTGATAATGGCCCGAGGGTCGGTCCACTCAACCTCTATCCCAAGGTCAACCTCAGAAGACAGGCGAGCGCACTTGTTCTCTAGCCATTAGATGCGCCTATCTGCCGCCTGCTTGTCCTGTGCCATCGAATGGATGATACGCGCGTGTTTCCTGAACAACTCGGTCGTCTTGCGCTTCATCTCCACCGGGTCCGTGGGATCGCCTAGATAGTCTTCAATCCCGTCTATAGGAGGAGGAGGTGAGACGACGAGGCGCCTAAAGAGTTCCTCAGCAGGCGAGTCGGTCTGGGCGCCTACGCAAGGAGTGGAGGGGCAGGGTGAGAGAGGCTCTCGCAGGAGGGTGTGCGAGTAGCGAGCGGGACAGAGAAGCGAGAGGGAAGGTTTTTTACCAGGATGACGGGAGGTCCCGGCGGCCTGGGAAGGGTCGTCCCTCCTCTCACTGGGAGGAGTAGATGGAGGAGTGGAAGGTTGTTGCGAGTCAGAATCTTCGCGGCGGACGATGATGTCGTCTCGCGGACTTTCCTTTTGATGTAGAGCTGTGGGGGCTCCCTGAAGAAGCAAATAATGAAAAGGCAGATACGGATGTTGAAGGAGTAATAGAGACAGTAGCGAGAGCTCACCTCCTTCTCTCTAGGAGATGCGGGAGAAGGAGTGGGACAGGTTTCCAGGACTGCGTGAGATGGCTCCTCGACAGAGGAGGAGGGTCCACCTATCTTTACCCTCTTCAGGCGAGACGATGAGGACGGTAAAGAGGGTAGGAGCGAACTAGTGTTGAGGTAAGAGCGACCACGTTGGCCTTGTTCTGTTTACGCACCATTACAAGGCGCTCGCGAAAACTCTGGCTGTGAGACATGGTTGTGGCAAATTCAAGGAAGGAGAGTTTGAAAAGGGGGCATCCTCCATTCGGGGTAGGAACCCTATATTTATAGGCTTTGGTGGAGGGCCTCACCAAAGATTCCCTCATAAATATGCCTCAAACACGCTTTAATGACACGACCCTCGGCTGGACTTTCTTTCCGAGCTTTAAATAACCTCAAAAAGAGCGGGGATTGTGTACAACCTCGGGCTCGCAAGAGGCCCTCAAGGTGCGAACATCAGAAGCTAGGGAGAGGTACTGGATAGGCGAGTGGGACCACGTGGTCCACTCGCAGGAGGCGGGACGGGTGGTCTCTGCAGTGGGCGAGACACCCTTTTGGGATGTGAGTAGGCCCTTAACGGTGAGAGGGCCCCATAGCGAAGGATGCCTGTGAGACGGCCAGGAGGGCTCGTCTCTCCGCTGGTGCTTCCCTACTCGCCATATAGAAAGGAGGCTGTTTTGACAATTCTATACACATTGCGGATTTTACCCTTCTACCCCGGGTAATTTTACTCTTTTGCCCTTGGTGGTCTGCATATAACTCTCTAGAACAGCGGAGTCTGGCTGTTGGCAGACCCAACCACGGGTATTTTGGTAATTTCAGGTCGTTTCAGTTTGGTTATTAGCAGTTCAAACTCAGATTCCTATAAATAGGCTCATAGGAGTTCTTCAGAAGCACCTTTTTTCCCGGGATTTTAAGAGTTTTCATGTGCTTTCTGAGGAGCTCCAAGCCCAGCTTTTGGCTTTGGAGGGGAAGCTCTCAGAGATCTTCCGGGTAATCGGTGGGACCTCCCTGCTGAGGCTTTGGGTCGGTTTCTAGTCTTACACAACCAGTCGGAGGTCAGAGCTTGGGACGAGTAGGTGTTGGCTACGCCCCTAATTTCGAACTTTTGTCGAAGTCAGATTTTGGCTTCAACATATGAGATACCTAAAGATGTGTTTAATAGCTTTGAAATGAGATTCTTTAGGATTGGTTTGATATCTACCACAAAGACACACCATGAATGTAATATCAGTTCTAGAGGCACTTGGATAAAGAAGTGATCTGATCATTCCTCTAAATGAAGTTTGGTCTACCGAAATGTCACTTTCATCCCTTCCTAATTTTAGAGATGCGCTTATTGGAGTTTTTTTACTTATTTCATATTTTCAAAGCTGAATCGCACAAGCATATCTTTTATGTATTTTGATTGACTTAAAAAAATTCCATCCTTTTGTTAAGAAATCTGAAATCCTGAGAAATATGTTAACTTTCCAACTACGCTCATTTCAAATTCATATTGTATTAAGATGACAATTTCATCGCATAGATTTTCATTTGTGGCACCAAAGATGATATCATCAACATAAATTTGTTATAAAATCAGATCGAGACTTTCGTACTTCACGAATAGTATGGTGTCGACACTGCACATCCTCAAACCATGCTTTAGGAGAAAAATTGTAAGCATATCATACCAAGCACGGGGTGCTTGTTTCAGTTCATACAAGCCCTTCACTAATTTGTATACATGATTTGGGCAGTCAACATTCTTGAAGCCATGTGATTGCTCAACATACACCTCTTCCTCGATATATCCATTTAAAAATGTGAAAGTCTTTGTTTTCAAGGATAGCTAAATCACCTAGAGGGGGGGGGGGTGAATATGTTATTGGTCTCTTTTACTATATGTTAAGTTTAACTACTTATGTAAGTTATATGATTAGATTTATAGTATTCCAAGACAATCACACAAACAACACAACAAATTTATAGTGGTTACCCAAATTATGGGTACATCTATTTTCCCTCTCACCTTTCCAATTTCTAGTTAGACAAGACACTTCAACAATCTCAATTTCTAAGAGCTTACACCTCAGATCCCTCAGGATCTCTCAGTCTACTCCAAGACTTACAATTTAGGCACTAAGCCTTACAACTCAATGATCAACTGATCACCTACCTCAGGCCAAATACATTACCACTCAGGCTGGGAGGACAACCCTACCTTAGATCCACAAAGGGATCCTACTTCAAAGAGAATGACTCTCCTACTTCTCAGGCACAAAGGCCTTACCTCAGATCCAAAGGACCTACAACTCAGGCACAAGTGCCCTATAACTCAGAGAGAATGACTCTCCTACCTCAAGTTCAAAAGACCTACAGCTCAGTGATCAATTGATCACCTACCTCAGATCCCAATTGGATCCTACCTCAGATTCAAACTTAAATCCTACACTTAGATCCACACTTGGATCCTACCCTCTGCCTTTATAATACAAGCCTACAATCTCAGATCTGTTAAGATCCTACAGTGTGTATGCGGTTATTGTTAATTTGGCTCCAAAGAAATTCCTCTGAGCCTACCTACTTCTGTCCTGAGTTATCTAAGTCCAGACTTCTTCTACATAGTCCAGAAAGTGTCTTCAGGAAAGCTTGGCCTAAGATGTAACGACCCGGTCATACAACCCGAAGTCACCGGCCCACACAGAGCACACTCGCATTCGATCTTTCAGCTGAAACAATTACAAGGCCTGCAGGTCGTACACCATAACGCATTTCCAGCCTATTTATTAGCACGACGCGGTGTTGGCGCTAGGTCTCGAACCCGTAACCCTTGATAAGGAGCCTTAATATCACTCCTCAAGGGTTGCGCAGCTCAGTTGGTGATGATGAGTGGTATTAATTCTCCTTATCAAGGGTTGTGGGTTCTAGACCTAGCGCCAACACCGCGTCGTGCTAATAAACAGGCCGAAAATGCATTGGGGTGTACGTCCTGCAGGCCATGTAATTATTTTTGGTGAACCACCGGATGCGAGAGTGCTCAGTGTGGGCCGGCGACTTCAGGTTGTATGACCGGGTTGTTACAGTTTAACCCCCCTGCCCTCCTATTTATAGATAAAATCAATAGGGGGACAACATCTTGGCAATATCAGTTAGCATGTCGTGGGTTGCCGGCTATTGGAAGAGTTTGACCTGGCGCAATTCTTACGACCTGCATACTCGCTAACGTCACAAAAGAGGTTAATGCGATATACAATCATGACGATAAACCTAAGCTTACTCGCATACACTACAAGGCAGAAGCACATCATCACATAATGCATTATTGCGAGCTACGAAGCTAGAAAAACAAAGGACCACCATGCATGCTCGCCGAAGCGAGTTTGTCATAAATTGTAACAAGTATCTAGTATTAATTATTACAGACATATTTAGAATCAATAAATCAAAAAACTTAGGCATATGGAGGTTCTCGTGCCGGTATACAGGTTGGACATATCACTCGGACCATCCCTGCTCCCGCGTGGGCCGTATGAACTTGTTCGCCCTTGCCAGACAATCCATGCTCTGATGGATATTCTAGTCGATTCTCGCCAGCCTCCCTACCAATCAAATGCTCTCTTGAATCCCGCAAAGTTCGTTATGCAACGGCTCCTGTTGGGGCTCCACTATACTGAGTCACTGCTCCATATGATTGATCGCATAGAAGCGTGACTCCGTGAAGTTCAGGCACTCCTCGAACTCCTCCAGCTTGACGATGCACGTTTCCAACAAATCGGTGCACCATCGCGGCTCGCATATCGCTAGTTGGTCATATTTAATCTCCAGGTCGAGGTATGTTGAAACAACCCTTTTCCTGATACTTGCGGATTGAAAGCTCAATATCATCTATCAGCACGTCCCCGAGCGTCACGGGGTGACCTACAAAAGTACTTGCATGCATCAATGTGAGCTTCAAGAAGACAAAAAAGACTCCGGGATGGAGGAAGATCGTCACCCACCCGCGAGATCTGCGACCTAGCCTCGCATCGATGAGGAGAACACTCACGGAGGGGTGACACGTGTCAGTAGGAGAGGCGATCCCGACAAGAGGGGGGTCCACCTGCGGGAGCGTACTCGGTGAGGATAGGGACTTCGATGATGCATATCTCGTCATCTAGAGAAACAGAACCCGCGTTGTCTCCCGTGGGACTACGAGGTGCGTTGTTGCGAGGTCTCGGGGCATAGGGAGGATTTATCAGGATGGTCATAGGGCGCCTTCTTACAAAGGTCCGGGGCTCGACGATCACCAGGATACTGGGATTCAGATGGTTGCAGAATCCCATTTTCGTCATTGTGTGAGGATGGGGGAGGCACAGCATTTGGAGTAGCCAACAGTGTTGACAAAGAGCCCACAGGCAAAGGAGGCGGAGGGGCAGACTTTTCGCTGAAACGCTCGTCAGCATGTTCCTTGCCAGGGGAGTGGTCAAACTGGGGGTCAGCCTCTCGATGCCCAAATGAAGCCACAGTGTGTGGCAAGTCATGGGGATCAGGGAAGCAGGTGGGGAAATCGATTGGATACTCTTGCTCGGTGGGGCGGTGCTCAGGTCGCCAGGGTTCCCTGGTGGCATCTTTCCTGTAGTTGTGGTAATCATCAGAAGAGGTGGTCATTCCTAGGGCTATAGAGAAAATGCTCGACTTCATTTTTTGTTCCTTGTGAGGTGTCCAGCACCTCGGTAGAGCGGCCTACATCAAGTTGTGCGGACGAGGTGTCCAATACCTCGGTAGAGTGTGAAAGTCTTTATTTTGATAGTAGCTATATACCTAGTGGGGGTGTGTGAATAGGTCTTTTAGTCTTTTTGACTACTTTTTGATTTTGGAGAGTTGTGTGTTTGATTTTATGTTAGCTTTCAAGAACAAGAATAACACACCAGAATTTATAGTGGTTCCCCAAGATATGCGTACATCCACTTTCCCTCCAACCTTTCTAACATTGTGTTAGACAAGACAATTTTCTCCAAACTCGGCTCAAAGAGCTTACAGAATAGATCCCTCAGGATCTCTCAGGCTTCCGTCAATCCCTACCTTAGGCCAAAGCCCTACACACTCAGAGTAAACTATACTCCTACAGCTCAGTGATCCACAAGATTAACTACCTCAGGCCTAACAAAAAGCTCTACAACTCAAACTAGAAGGATAGCCCTACACTCAGTGATAATAAATCTCCTACCAAAGATCTGACTCGGATCCTACCTCAGACACATAAGCCCTACCTCAGATTCTCAATAGAATCCCACCACTCAACCTTTATATGTTAGGCTTACAACTCAAATCAATAAAGATCCTATAGAAATGATTCTCTGAGTAAGTAGTTGATGATGACTGACTATAGAGAAATGATTCTCTGAGTCTTCTCTCTAAACTGAGTAGACTCAGCCCAAACTTCTTCATAACACCAAGGAAGTAGATCTTCAGGAAGTTTCTACTTATGCTGAGAAGACAACTGCAGTGCACTGCTTCTTCAAGCCTTTGATGTTATAGTGTTGAGTGTAGTGGCCTTGAAGATGAACATCAACTTGAGTTTTCTATGCTTCTTCTTCTTACTCAGAAAATGAGTTTTCTAATCTTGTTGTTGAAGATAAAATTATTTCTTCAAATATCCCACCTTTATCTCCGACTTACAGACTTGCTGCTTCAATGAGTTTTAGGAAATCTTCTCCTTAATCGAGAGGAATAAGATGACCAAAAAACTTGTTTTGATTTCTCGGAAAGTTCCTTTTATTACTCGTCGTCCAACAGCTCTATGTGCAGCATGGACCAGCCAGAATTGGTAATTGCAACAAATCTTTTGCATTTATTGTTGTACTAAAGCCATACAATGCCTTTTGTCATCTAGCGCGCAATTTCCACAACATTTGAATTATCGATGACGTCAGCATGACTCAGCGTTTGTGGACTTGGTAATTTCCAGACAATCTGCATAGACGTTGAGTGAGACCTTGTCACTCAATGCAGATGTACATAGCAGAAATTCTGCATCTTGAGGCGTTGAGTGAACCTTCAACACTCAATGCATTTGACATTTGTAGTCTAATTATTAAGGCGTTGAGTGACCCTTCATCACTCAACGCATTTGGACTTGGTAGGATTTTCTTGCATGAAGACGTTGAGTGATGCTTCTACGCTCAACACTTCTAGATTTTGTCTGACTTATTGATGAGGCGTTGAGTGACCCGTCTTCACTCAATGCTTCTATACTATATCAAAAATCTTGTTGAGTAGGCATTGAGTGAACTGTCTTCACTCAACGATTCTGTCCCTAGATAGATTTCAAGTCAGCAACGCTGCGGATTTGACTACATGGTGTTCTGTCAACGCTTTTACCCTTCTGGCGTTGAGTGAAGGGAGTTCGCTCAACGCTTCTGCACTTAGCCAATTTTCTACTTGTTCAGCAACCTGTCTTGAGTACAACTGTCATTGTGATCCCAACAACCTGTCAAATCAGTGCAAAAGAATACAACTTGCATACAATGAACTTTGAACATATATTATATACATTCATGTGTATACCATTGATCTGTGAGCCTTCTTCAAATTTAGGACATTGTGATCAATGGTCCCAATAGAGCGGTCTGCATCAGGTCTCGTGGACGGGGTGTCAGTGGGTTCACTCAACAACGGGATGGGACGAGCAGACTCACCCATTAGGACGTCGGTATCTTCACCCAAACCCATCTAATTCAGCACATCTTGGGTCACAGCCAGGATGATGGAGTGTTTGGGAGGGTTAGGCAGACTCTCGTCTGGGACAAAGGATCTCTCCCCGATAAGTGTGTTCTTATTCTTATTCAGATGACCACCTTCCTCATCATCACCATATCGATCTCGCTTCTTAGAGGTCTAGGCAAGTGGGCCGAGCACCTCCCCCAAGAGCAGGAGTTTTTGTGCAATTTCATCGAATGGGATCAGCATCTCGCTATAATTCAGAAGGGGCACCTGGGCAATGGCTCCTCCCTCTCTATTTATAGAGGTTAGGGGAGGCGCGCGTCGAGCAAGTAACCCCCTAACCAATAACCATGCTGAATTTCAGGTTAGATGTTTCTTTTCGAGCTCTAAGATCACTCGAAAGGAGTGTAGATTGTATACAACCCTTATTCGACAGGGGGGAGTCGCGCCACGTTGGCAGAAGGTCAATGTCAGCATTAAAGGGCAGAGCAACGTCAGCAAGATACATGATAGGAATCCTTTGTAACGGGAAAGCATTATACTTGCCAGGGCAAGCATTTAATAGAAAGGTTTTGCGAGCATCAGAGACTCGCATATGGGCGACCATCATCAACATCTCGCCAGACGCAAGTGAGATCCTTCCATACTCGCTAGGTACAATGTTGCCCAATTGCGAGCCGCGAGATTAGAAAGTCCAAGAAGGTAACCTAACAGGGATGGATCTCCTTGCCTAAATACCCCCCATCCCAAGTTATTGTCTATAAATAACGCCCCAGAGGTTGTTGAATTTTCTCAAAGCGGTTAGCAAGGTAGCCTAAATCCAAATGAATATTCTCAGAACTACCCAGTTCACACTTTGATCATGCGGAAAGCCAAGGAGCAAGCTTAACACCAACCACACACGGAAGAATAAGCAGGTCTTATATTCATTTACACTTCTTTACACGACGAGGTATACGTAGCGAGACATGATTTTGCTAGTACACAAGCTACAAACAGAAAGAACAAAACAAGCCGGGAGGACAGCGCTGGAGACCGCCGAGACCGCCTAGTCCGCCAAGGTCACCGAAGCCGCCCGAGCTGCAACTACTCCAAGCCGAATAGCATACAGAGTCCACCGAGACCGCGAGGTCAAGCGGACACACCGTTATTTGCTGCCTGCTGAAGAACTGAGGAACAGACCGCCTACCCGCCTGAGACCGGCGGACAGGTTATTGGAACTTGAACAAGCTTAAGAAGAGAACTGACAAGCCGTCAAAGCAACCAGCTGAGACCGCAGAGACCGCACACTTCAATTCCCAACTCCTGGCTCCTTGAAGCTAGCCGCGCGACCTGCACACAGCACACCGTCAGCACTACTCAATTCGCGCGGACAAAAAACTGCAGAGCGCAACACTTGCCCAAGCCCAACTTACTGTTCACTCCGTTACTGTAAACGTGCCAGGGGGGTTCTATTTATAGGCGAGGTGAGGAGTGTGGTCACCACCCTAGAGCATATAATCACCACCCCAGCCCGCGCACTAGCAAAACATCCGTACGCTGAGTCCGCAAAGACTTAGCCGGATTCCAAGAAAACCGCCAGAAGCAAGGCACCGATGTTCACTACCAGGCGGCCTTGAACCAGACCGCCCACACTATGCGGACAAGGTACAGTCCGCACAGTCCGCACAGTCCGCACACATAATCACATGGACAGCCGCAACTCCTTCAGTGACAGTCCGCATAAACAAGAGGCAGTCCGCTCAGCACAGGAGCAAAGCCTTCATCAGCCACAAGTCCTCGACCAAAGGCAGTACGCCTGGTCAACAGCGGACTTGGCGAATACTGCGAACACACTGGACTTGTCACAGAATGTGACCAAGTCCAGTAAAACACCAAAGGCCTGGCGTGAGCTTGGCGGACAAGGCCCAGTCTGCCAATACCCAAAGCAGATCGCCAATTCCACCAAGGTGAGCAGCTCGCCAATACCACCAAGGTAAGCAGATCGCCAAAAAATACTCGCACAGCTACCCAACCAAACGGCCAACTGCCGGACTTCGACACCAGTCCGCGCAGTCCTCCACAGCAGTTAGCACCTGCTGTACCACCAGAGCTCGGCAAGGGCCACAGCCAAACTCCAAGGCCAGTCCGCCACAATGAACACCGCGGACACGCCAGTCTGCAAGCCTCCCGCGGATAGAACACCCAAACCGCCGGTTGACACAAGCTTACAACACAGCCGCTGAACAAGGCACTGCCTACAGCCCGCAAACCGCAGTCCGCTCAGTCCGCATCGCCAGAAGCCCGACTTCACTGGCCATAGGCCAACCAAGCCGCTCATCAGACCGCTCAGGCTGCATATTAGGCCGCTCAGGCCGTAAAGGCTGCTCTTCAACAACCAAGCCACCAAGATAGCCAAGGTCACCAGGCCGCAGCAGTAGTCCGCCCAGGCCGCGGACTCAAACCGCTCAGGTCGCACAGTCCGCCCCCAATAGCCAAGCCATCAAGACAACCAGCACCTAGGCCACAACCAGCAGTCCGCCCAGTCCGCGGACTTAGATCGCTCAGGCCGCACAGTCCGCCCGGCCTGCCCATCACCCACTTCCACTTCACAAATTTCAACACTCCCCCTTGAATTGAGAAGTGATGATCAAGCCCAGCAAGCCATATAACCGCTGAAAAGGCCCCTTCGACAGCGGCTTCGTGAAGATGTCAGCAAGATTATCTTCACTCCGAACATGCCCGACTAGAAGAGATCCCTCCAACACCTTCTCCCTTATGAAATGGTGCTCAATCTCAATATGCTTGGTCCTTGCGTGACATACTGGATTGTTTACCAGTTTGAGAGCACTCTCATTGTCACCCCGAAGTAAAGTAGGTCCTTGCACTTCTTCATGAACATCCTCTACAAGCCTCCGCAACCAGATGACTTCCCAAGCAGCCAAGGCCGAAGCCGTATACTCAGCTTCCGTAGTAGACACGGACACAGAATCCTGCTTCTTCTACACCACGAAATACAAGCTGAACCACAAGTGAAAACATAACCCGAAGTTGATCTCCGATCATCCGAGTCACCACCATAGTCAGTATATGTGTATCCAAGCAAAGCAAAGTTCGCATCTCTACAATAGAGGAGTCTCATGCCAGAAGTTGTCTTGACATACTTCAGGATGTTCTTCGCCGCTACCAGATGAGACTTCCTTGGTTCAGCCATAAACCGACTTACTCTGCCAACAACATAAGCAATGTCTGGCCTTATAATCGTCAGGTAGATCAAACTCCCTACAAGAGCCCTGAATACCAAGGGAATAGGAAGAATCCTTCCTTCATCTCGTCGAAGCTTCAGCCCATGTTCTAGTGGAGTAGAGCAACTCTTCCCTTCGCCCATGCCAAATCGACTTACAATGCGATCTGCATATCCCTGTTGGCAAATGAGAATCTCGAACTCCTTCCTCTCCACTTCAAGACCGAGAAAGTGATGAAGTTATTCCAAGTCTTTCATCTCGAAGCGTATAGCAAGCTCAGCCTTAAGCCTTGCTACTTCCTCCTCTGAATTCCCTGTGAAAATCATGTCATCCACATACAGTAGGACCAAGACTTGAAGCTCTCCCTTCTTATTGACAAACAAGCTAGAATCCGAGTTGGAAGTAAGATACCCGCAGAATTGCAAATACTCTGCTATCTTCTCATACCAAGCTCGAGGAGCTTGCTTCAACCCGTAGAGAGCCTTCCTGATCTTGCAGACATAGTACGGATGATCTTCAGAAACAAATCCAAGTAGCTGATCCATGAAGATGTCCTTGTCAATTTCTCCGTAAAGAAAGGCGTTCTTTACATCAAGCTGTCACATCCTTCATCCCTTGCAAGCAGCCAAGGCGATCACCACTCTAACTGAAGTCATCTTTGCAACCGGACTAAATTTCTCCTCATAGTCTTCTCCATACTACTGTGAGAATCCTCGAGCAACCAGACGAGCTTTGAACCTATCAATGCTCCCATCAGCCTTCTTCTTCAACTTATACACTCACTTGCAAATCACTGGAGTAATGTCATCAACTTTGAGCATAAGGTCCCAGGTTTTATTATTCTTGAGAGCAGCAATCTTTTCCTTCATGGTATCATCCCACTCCTTGACTCCAGTGGCCTCATTGAAGTTTACAGGCTCTTGCTCATCCAGAGGACCTGCAAAGAAGCAGGAGACAAAGCTCACTGCATTCCCATCACAGTATCGAGCAGGTGACTTCACAACCCTCTTTGATCTCCGGAGAGGTTGTTCCTTGCTCAATTCCTCTGTTGCTTCTTCAGGCTCAACACCACCTTCAGGCAAGCTTTGAGCAATGCTCCCCCTGCTTCCTGAGCCAGAAGCCTCAGCACTAGAACTTGAAGCAACAGGAGCTACTGGTGAAACAGCAAGCTCCTCTTCCAGACCTTCAGCAGCCACCTTCTTCTCTCCATCAAACTGGCTTCCGGTTAGCTCAACCGAGCCACATCCACACGACGTCAGTTCGTCAAAGACTACATCTCTTGACACAACAAACTTCTTCGTCGCAGGATCCATGCATTTCTATCCCTTCTTCTGCTCATCGTAGCCAACAAAGACAAGCTTCCTTGCCTTTGCATCTAGCTTGGTCCGTGAAGCATCCGGGACATGCACATAGCAAGTTGATCTGAACACCCGAAGGTGTTCCACACTAGGCTTCTCCTTCAGCAACAGCTCAAAGGGAGTATTCATGTTGATCGGGCTAAGCGGCATCCGATTGATGATGTAAGAAGCACAAGACATCCCCTCCGCCCAAAAGAACCTTGGAATGTCTTTTGCATGAAGCCAGCAATTGCAAGTCTCCGTCAGCTGACGGATCTTCGCCTCTGCTACTCCATTTTGTTGTCGAGTGTGAGCACAAGTGAGCTCTCATTGGATCCCGTGCTTCCTGCAGAAGTTGGAAAACTCGGAGGAGATAAACTCACCACCGTTGTCTGTTCTAAGCTTCTTGATCCGCAAGCCAAGTCGGCCCTCCACCAACTCCTTGAGCTCCACAAACAAGCAGAAGGCTTCAGACTTCTCCTTCAAGAAATATACCCAAGTGTATCTTGAGTAGTCATCAATCAGCACAAGCATGTATCTGCTCCCACCAAGGCTTGCAGTGACGGTTGGCCCCATCAAGTCTCCATGGATGCACTCCAATGGTTTCTTGCTCCTCGTTTGTGATTTATCAAACGGAAGACAATGAGCCTTGCCATACTAACATCCCGCGCAAACGTGACCGTCGCCAAATGAATATAGCCATCAAGTCTCCAATGGTTTCTTACAAGGCTTCTGTTAGCCATAGCCCTTAGCTTATCCATTCCTACATGTCCCAGCCGTTCATGCCATATAGCAGCGCTATCGTTTGCTCTCATCCGATCAACATAAGAGTTAATTTCAAGAACAAACAAGTTCTTCACTCTCCTCCCAACATGAGCAACATCAGCCTTAACCGCTGGTACGTTGCGAAGAAACTTCACTTCTGTTGGCCCAAATAGAACGTGATAACCCGCGTCGACCGCATCGGTCACAGAGAAGAGGTTCTTCTTCATGCCCGGTACGTAATACACACTCCTTAACGTGAGTGGCCCCTTATCACTACCCAAAGACACAACCCCCTCTTTCTCTACTGCTTAAACAATATTATCAGTAGTTATAATAGCTTCATTACCTGAGTAGGCTTGCAGAGAAGAGAACTTCGACTTGTCTCCGGTGAGGTGATGACCACACCCGGAGTCCACGATCCAATCATCATTGAAGTCGACAGTGGACAAGGCACGGACACAAGTGCCCGTCATGAAGGCTTCGCCCCATCCAGCTTCCTCGCTCTTAAAGCAAGCTTCCTCCTTGCCTGCAGCATGCCCAGGCTGCAGTTTGACCTTGCAGTCATGCTTGAAGTGTCCCCGTTGATGACACTTGTAGCACTTTAGGTTCTTCTTTCAATCCTTCTTAGGAGCAGCGCTCCTCTCTGACTGATGAGAAGTTTAAGGCTCATTTTCAGCAGCGGTCTTCTTCTTCTTCCCTTCCCATCCTTTCTTCTTCTTTCCTGAGAAGAGAGCTTCACTGCTTTCCTCAGTGACTGTGACTCCAGCCATCTGCCTTGCTAAACTTTCCTGCGAAGCAAGCAGGTTATCAAGCTCCAGCAGAGATGACTGAATAGCCCAGCCCTGAACAGATGTCACAAAGGCAACATACTCCTTCCGTAAGCCGCGGATTATGTGCCTTTTCATCTTAGCCTCAGAGATAGGCTCATCCGGATCAAGCACTGACAGCTCCGCACACAAGCTCTTTATCTTCAGAAAGAACTTTGAGATGGTCAGGTCTCCTTGAGTTATTCTTGCCAACTCATTCTCCAGAAACTGAAGTCTAGCCACATTCTTCCTATTGAACAACTCATCAATGGTTGTCCAAATGTCAGCAGCAGACTCACATTCAATGATGTGATCAAACAGTTCTGGTGACACGGCCCTCTTGAGAACAAACTCTGACTTATCATTTATTTTTCTCTAGAGCCTCACCTGCTCAGCAGTACCAAACGCAGCAGTCACTTCCTGTCTGTCGTCACCACCGACGACCTCCCATAGCTCCTCACCCAGAAGGTAACTCTTCATGCACAACTTCCACTTTTTAAAGTTCGTCGGCGTCAAGAGTTCAATACCAAGACCTCTTGCATAGCTTACTTCCATTGCAACAATCATTAGTAAGCTAACTTCCAGAAGCACAGAGCACCAACACAGGTTGATCACCACTCAAGCACAGAGCAACAACACTGGTTGAACACCGCTCAAGCAACTGAACCTGCCTCTGATACCATGTTGAATTTTCTCAAAGCGGTCAGCAAGGTAGCCTAAAGCCAAATAAATATTCTCAGAACTACCCAGTTCACACTTTGATCATGCGGAAACCCAAGGAGCAAGCTTAACACCAACCACAAATGGAAGAACAAGCAGGTCTTATATTCATTTACACTTCTTTACAAGGCGAGATATACGTAGCGAGACATGATTTCGCTAGTACACAAGCTACAAACAGAAAGAACAAAACAAGTCGGGTGGACAACATTGGAGATCGCCGAGACCGCCTAGTCCGCCAAGGTCACCGAAGCCGCCTGAGCTACAACTGCTACAAGCTGAATAGCATACGGAGTCCGCCGAGACCGCGAGGTCAAGCAGACACACCGTTATTCGTTGCCTGCTGAAGAACTGAGGAACAGACCGCCTACCCGCCTGAGACCGGTGGACAGGTTATTAGAACTTGAACAAGCTGAAGCAGAAAACTGACAAGCCGCCAAAGTGACTAGCTGAGATCGCAGAAACCGCACACTTCAATGCCCAACTCCTAGCTCCTTGAATCTAGCCGCGCGACCTGCACACAGCACACCGTCAGCACTACTCAACTTGCGCGGAGAAAAAACCGCAGACCGCAACACTTGCCCAAGCCCAACTTATTGTTCACTATGTTACTGTAGACGTGTCGTGGGGGTTCTATTTATCGGCGAGGTGAGGAGTGTGGTCCCCACCCTAGAGCATAGAATCACCAACCCAGCCCGCGCACTAGCAAAACATCCATCCGCTGAGTCCGCAAAGACTTAGCCGGATTCCAAGAAAACCGCCAGAGGCAAAGCACCGATGTTCACTACCAGGCGGCCTTGAACCAGACCGCCCACACTATGCGGACAAGGTATAGTCCTCACAATCCGCACAGTCCGCACACATAATCACATGGACAGCCACAACTCCTTCAGTGACAGTCCGCATAAACAAGAGGCAGTCCGCTCAGCACAGGAGCAAAGCCTCCATCCGCCACAAGTCCTCGACCAAAGGCAGTCTGCTCGGTCAACAACGGACTTGGCGAATACTGCGGACACACTGGACTTGTCACAGAATGTGACCAAGTCCAGTAAAACACCAAAGGCCTAGCGCAAGCTCGGTGTACAAGGCCCAGTCCGCCAATACCCAAAGCAAATCGCCAATTCCACCAAGGTGAGCAGCTCGCCAATACCACCAAGGTAAGCAGATCGCCAAAAACTACTCGCACAGCTGCCCAAACAAACGGCCAACTGTCCGGACTCCGACACCAGTCCGCGCAGTCCTCCATAGCAGTTAGCACCTGTTGTACCACCAGAGTTCGGCAAGGTCCACAACCAAACTCCAAGGCCAATCCGCCACAGTGAACACCGCGGACACGCCAGTCCGCAAGCCTCCCGCGGATAGAACACCCAAACCGCCGGTTGACACAAGCTTGCAACACAGCCGTTGAACAAGGCACTGCTTACAGCCCACAAACCGCAGTCCGCTCAGTCCGCATCGCCAGAAGCCCGACTTCTCTGGCCATAGGCCAACCAAGCCGCTCATCAGACTGCTCAAGCCACATACCAGGCCGCTCAGGCCGCACAGGCTGCTCTTCAACAACCAAGCCACCAAGACAGCCGAGGTCACCAGGCCGCACCAGCAGTCCGCCCAGGCCGCGGACTCAGACCGCTCAGGACGCATAGTTCGCCCTCAACAGCCAAGCCATCAAGACAGCCAGCACCTAGGTCGCAACCAGCAGTCCGCCCAGGCCGCGGACTCAGACCGCTCAGGCCGCACAGTCCGCCCAGCCTGCCCATCACTCCACTTCCACTTCACAAATTTCAACAGAGGTACTAGGAATGACACCTTGAAACCTTGCAATCGTGACCCCCTAGGTGGTGCCTTCCTTGTACTTTGCTCAGCCGTTTTTAGTTGCAAGGGGAAAATTTACTCCAAATTTTTGGGTACATAATAGGACCTCCCTGCTGTAATGTCTGAGGTCCTTTCATTTCTTCTTTATATTTCTTGTTTTCATCTTCGGAGTCGGTGAGCCGAACCGTGGGACCAGTAGTCTCAAGCTGCACTTAGATCCGAATTTTGGAGAAGGAATTTTCCTGTCTTTAATATGAATTGTTATAGGCACCACAATTTTAATTATTGATATCATTCTGTAAAGGCATCGCATAATGTTAAAGGCATCCTAAAATTGTTATTTGCCTTGCAAAAATTTTAAAGACACCGCAAATGAAATTAGATCAAAAAAATATTTTTCTTATAGATTTTAATGACACTTTGTTGAAGGAGCGACAAAAGATTTTATTAACACTTCGTTACAATCGAGTTTTATAGAATTGCAATATTAATATTAATCAAAGAAAACATAATGATGTAAACAAAAAAAGTCAATACAATTGTCGTCTTTGATATTTTGATAGGGAGATATATGACTTTGTAGTGTTGATAAATCGGAGCAAAAATACAAAGAGATGAGCTAAATCATCTAATCACCTATTGCTTCAAAATATATGAGGTCATATTTAGTATGAATTTCTACCATGAACTGATTATCAAAATTAGCAGAAACCAAACAACCGCTGAGAAACCAGATCCATAGGCATGGTAGGGAGTGGCGCCGACGTCGGGGTAGATCGAGCGTTGTGTAGGGGAAGAACTAAGGTTGTGTGTTTACAACTCATATTAGTCGAGAGTGGACCCATTCAAGACAGAAGTCAAAGTCAATAGGTTAATACAGAAGTCAATAATCAAATATCAAGGCAGAGGAATGCCTCAACAAGTATGATCGATCATTCCCCCATACTCGTCGGGTGGGCGACCAAGGGAGATACTCGCCTAAGGCAGGCGAGATCCCCCATAATCGCTTGGGTATGGGGACTATAAATAAGACCCCACCTCCAACCCTTGAACTTCCCTATAAATAGGACCCGTGGGTACGAAGAAAAAAGACTTTTGGCTGAGCTCCCAGATTACTTTTCCGAAGACTTGGGATGTGAGATTGTAATCATCCCTCTTGGTGACCATCTATCCTAGATACTCGCCAAGTTAGTGTTCCCCTTTTATCCCGCTTGACCTTCTTTGGTTGTGGAAGAGAAGTCTTTTCTGAGCTTTTGGGTCCATGGTGGGACCTCCCTACCGCATAGCGTCTGAGGTCTTTTTAGTGTTTTCTTAGTTTCTTTGTCCTTGCTCGTCGACCCATCAAGCCCCATCGTCAAAGAAATAACCTTTGACTGCATTGATCCGAATTTTGGAGTAGGGAATTTCTCGGTTTCAACACTTTGGTGTGGTGACTGAGGATCGCAGGCCAGAGAAGGAAAATTTTACGAGTAGGAGAGATGGTGGATGTTGGCGAGCATGGAGATATAGTTAGCAACTCGGTAGGTGGAGGCGAGTATGTGATTGTGGCTGTTTTCGAGGACTTCATACGGAGGATAGAGGGGACTTTGGAAACAGCGCTGCTTCCTCGTGGAGGTCACGACGACCTTGCCTCGTCACATTACTCCATCGGAGAATTGTGGTCCCTCAAGGCGACCAGAAATGGAGCATATAGTGGAAGAGCCAGAGCAACTAGTACAGTTGCAATTCTACCTAGCGAGTTCTCAGGGCATCAAATTTCGAGATATGATGAATCCGACAAGATTCTAGGACGCTCGCACAGGTGGCAATTATGGAGAGCTCCTAAGTATGAAAGCACTCACGGGGTGGTGAGTTCCAAATGACAACATTCTTAGGAGAGTTCTAAATGGCGACATCCTCAAGCGAGTTCCATATGGCAACATCCTCGGGGGAGTTCCAGATGGCAGCATCCTCAGGAGAGTTTCAGGTAGCGACATCCTCATGCGAGTTCCAGATGACGACATCCTCAAGCGAGTTTTTGATGACCAGTGTGACCGAACTTGAATCTCTCAGGTTGTACCAGATACACTTCTTTGGCTAGATTGTCATTCAGGGATATGATCTTTACATCCATCTATTATAAGTCCAATCACATTCTGGAGAATGCTTACTCGTGATATCTTCAAGATATTATTTTGTGAGCTCCTACTCACGATGGTCTTCATCAAGGGCTTACATTCCATGAGACATCTTACTCGTGAGGTCTTCCAGTTGGCATTCCATGACCTCTTGCTCGTGATGATCCTCTCCAACAACTAACATTCCATGAGAATTCTTACTCGTAAGTGATCCCTCCTAAGAACGCAGATGGGGAACTGCTCAAAAGCCCCTAGAGTGGTGATAACCTGAGAAGGTTTTATCCTTAGCGGAAAATGGTATATATATGTATACTATATTAAAAATAAATATCGAATAGAGTCAATGGCAACACAAATATGACTTATGGCAAGGCAAATAAGACACTGAAGAAATCACGGTCGTTCATTAATTGGCTAGAAAACACATATCAAATTAAAACCGTCTATTTCAAACACCGGTCGAAATTTCCGTTCATTACTCCGATAAGATTTCCCCCGCGATTAAAACACGGAATGAAAACAACCGCCTTTCATTTCAATCCCCGCCAAAGCCGATCCATCCTCACGCGACATCTCTTCCTCGCTCATGCAGGGCATCACAACCTACCTCCTCCGTGCAGGAATCAACAACGGTGAACCACCAGCCAGCGATCCTCCTCCATCAGCGACTCTCCGCTCTCCTCTCCTCCCTCTCCTCTCACCGCAATAAACATTGATCGGCGGACGCTCTGTGAGGCGAATCAGTTACGACGAAACTTCTCTGGGAGCGACGCTGATAATGACGCCATCGTCGACTCTAACGTTGATGCCGACCGCCACTGCTGCTCACTACTGGAGCTCCAGGATTAATCGCTCTGGTCAGTTTCAGGCCGGAGAGCCTCTCGCCATAAACCCTAACTCCTCCAACAGCAAGTGTTCCTCTTCCATCTCCCTTAACTCCACCAAGAACAAGTACTCTCCATTCAAAGCTTCATTCTCAGGTACTCTCCATCATTCCAGGATCCATTACCTCCCTCTATTGTGCATAAGTATCGGACACTCCTCATGTTGAATACCTGCATTATTGTTCATTCCAGTCTTCATTTCAAGGTTCATTACAAGCTTCAGATCAGGCATTTGGGTCTTAATTTCGGTCCAGCGCCTCAGCAGGTATCTCCCCATCTCCCCTGCTTCTTCTCCAATTTTTTGCTTCATGTTTCTTTACGGTGGCACTCATGTTGAATCCACTCTAAAAAATACACATGCACATGCTTTCTTACGGTATGACCTTAATCTCACTAATAAGAAGCCATATAAAAAATAGAGCTTGGTATACATACTTCGTCATGCAAATGAGTCCACTATATAAAAAATACACATGCAGGTATTCAACATGAGGAATGTCTGATACTTATGCACAATATAGGGAGGTAATGAAGCCTGAAATGATGGAAAGTACCTGAGAATGAAACCTTGAATGGAGAGTTCTTGTTCTTGGAGGAGTTAAGGGAGATGGAATAGGGGCACTTGTTGTTGGAGGAGTTAGGGTTTATGGCACGAGGCTCTCCGGCCTGAAACTGACCGGAGTGATTAATCCTGGAGCTCCCGCAGTGAGCAGAAGTGGCGGTCGGCGTCGGCGTTAGAGTCGGCGATGGCATCGCTATCGGCGTCGCTCCCAGAGAAGTTTCGCCGTAACCGATTCGCCTCACAGGGCGTCCAATGATCAATGTTTATTGAGGTGAGATGATAGGGAGGAGAAGAGAGCGGCGATTCGCTGACGGAGGAGGATCACCGGTTGGTGGTTCACCGTTGTTGATTCCCGCACGGAGGAGGTAGGCTGCGATGCCCTAGATGAGCGAGGAAGAGATGTCGCGTGAGGATGGATCGGCTTTGGCGGGGATTGAAATGAAAGGCGGTTGTTTTCGTGTTTTAATTGCGGGGGAAATCTTATCGGAATAATGAACGGGAATTTCGATCGGTGTTTGAAATAGACGGTTTTAATTTGATCTGTGTTTTCTAGCCAATTAATGAACGGCCGTGATTTGTCCAGTGTCTTATTTGTCTTGCCATAAGTCATATTTTTGTTGTCATTAACTTTATTTGATGTTTCTTTTTAATATAATATAGATATATATTAATAATCTCTTTGTCCCCAAAAATATGGGAATGTGTAAGTATTCTTTCCAAAGAATGCCTTAAAAAGCCGAGTAGGTAAAGTTGATCTCCATAATCGAGTTGGGAAACGAGTCTTCGACTTGACTCTCGTAAAACCTAGAGCGGGTGATAGGATGGTGCCTCAGGTTTTAATGCGTTCTTGTAAGACCAAGCCTCTGAGCTGACCGTCGAGATAAACTTCCTTCGTATGTGTTGGCCTACTTATCTCCCGATTACACTTCTCATTCAACTAGAGAGATTATCATGAGAATGTCTAGACACCAACCTCCCAACTCGACGATGAGAAGGTCGGCTTAAATGACAACGAAACCTTTCATAAAAATGTCATCATCCCCAAAGAGTTGAAAAACTCAGTGCATGCATTGTCTCTCATATAAAGTATACCATCGTTTCTTACAATCATAGCTAAGAATAGGTGCGGTTAACTCCCTTTGATTGTTGAGTGTCAGGGCGAAGACCTCCAATAGAGAATGTTGGGTACAGTGGAATGAATGTACCTAATTTGAAGAAGCCTCACCCTACTCAATGATATACATCAAAATGTACTTGATGTGTTTTGAGTTTAGTTGTGCAGGTTAAGTATTTGTAGGAAAGCAGAAAAGATTCTAAGTCCATGTGTCGACACCCAGAAGGAAAGTGTCGACACTTAAGAAGACTTGTGTCGACACCCAGAGAAGCAGTGTCGACACTTGGAGTAATTGTGTCGACACCAGGGATGCAGAGTCGATACCAGACAGAAAGTGTCGACACATACAGCTTGTGTCAACACTCAATAAAGAAAAGTCCAGTGAAGCTGTGTCGACACTTAGCAGTAGTGTCGACACCCAGAGGAACTGTGTCTACATCAGAAAGTGTCGACACTTGGAAGCTGTGTCGACACTCAGCAAATTTCAGCAGAGTCTAAGTATAAGTGTCGACATAATGAATAATGTGTCGACACACAGCAGCAGACTCAACACACAAAGAAAGTGTCGACAATTGGAGGCTGTGTCGACACTCAGCAAAGTTCAACAAAATTCTAAGTACAAGTGTTGACACAAAGGAGATGTGTCGACACTCAGCAAAAGTCTCAACATAAGAAGATGTGTCGACACTAAGAATATGTGTCGACACTCAGCAAGTATCAACACAGAAGATAAGTGTCGACACCAAGAAGATGTGTCGACACTGAACAAGTATCAACACAAGAAGATGTGTCGACACAAAGGAGTTGTGTCGACACTTACAAGAATTCAACAAAGTACTGAAGAATAAGGAATTGTGTTGACACACAATATCAGTGTCGACACATAATGAAGAAGCTGTGTCGAGAAGTGAATTCTACAACACAAGGAGTTGTGTCGACACCTTGAAGGCTAGTGTCGACACTTAGTCAACATGTGTCGACACTTGGTCTATAAGTGTCGACACTTAAAGACAGACTGTCTCGACACTTTCAGACAGTTACAGATATTTCAAGAACTGACTGGATGACTTGACAGCTGCCATTCCAGCCGGTCTACTGCAACTGTCAGAGTTGTCAGAAAGCTATTAGGAACTGGATCAGCCGGTCACCATGAAGAAGGCATATATATAGGTCTATTCTGTCAATAGAAAGCAAGGTTTGAGATTTACAACAAGAGATCAACAATCAAAGAAGAAGATCTAGCTATTCATTGAAGAATCAAGTGAAGATCTAAGAAGTTGGAGAGAGAGAGCTCCTTCCAAGAAGACAAACGTTGGAACCAGGCTGTGAAGAAAGATTCAGACCTAGTTCTGAATCTTAAGTTGCAGTGATTGAAGATCAGCTGCAGAGAATCAATCCTATTGTGTTCTACATTCAAGAAAGTTTGAAGAAAGCCAAGTGAGGTTGATCTCAGCAGAGTTCTTCCAAGAACTCATCAAGAACCTGTCAACTCATCTCTCTTTTTCCTGAGTTGTAGGTATATACTTTGTATTCTTATTTTCTTGTAGGATCCTTAGGGATCTGAGTTGTAAGCCTGTAATTATAAAGGCTGAGTGGTAGGGCCTGTGTGCCTGAGTGTAGGAGATCTATTTCTCTGAGTGTAGGCCTGTTGTGGCTGAGTGTAGGCCTTGTGGCTGAGTGTAGGTCTTTGGAGAAGACTGAGTTGTAGGGCCTTGGGCCTGAGCTGTAGGAACCTGTTTGGGGTTCTGAGTGTAAGATCTGAGGATCTGAGATAGTGGAGGAGTTTGGCCGAATCTAGTACACTACTAGATAGGCGAAGGGGGAAAGTGGATGTACCCAAACCTTGGGGAACCACTATAAATCTGTGTGTTCACAGTGTGCTTGTTTATTCTGTGATTGCTGATTGATTGCTGTGAAGAATTAGTTATAAATCTGTGATATAATCAGCCTAAAAGTTTAAAAAGATAAAGTCACCTATTCACCCCCCTCATCTAAGTGATTAGGTACAATTTCTTTCAAGTGGTATCAGAGTCAGGTTACTCAAAAAGGACTTAACTGTCTGAGTAGATCCTGTTGGCAGATTCAGTATAAGTACAGTGCAGAATCAAGAAAATCAAGAAACATGGGTTCAATAGAGAATCATAAGGAACTTGGATCCATGATGTTGCCCATTTGTAGAAAAGAGATTTTTGGCATCTGGAAAGAAAGGGTGGGACTGTTTATGGAAGCCTCAGATCCTAGAATATATATTACAGTTAAAGAAGGGCCGTATGTGCCTATGAAGGTTTCAGTCTTGGATGCAAATCAGAGAACACCTAAAGACTTTTCTGAAATGACAAAAGATGAGATTATTCTGGCCACCATGGACAAGAGGGCTCAGAATATCATTGTGAGTGCCATAGATGATGCTACATTTCAGAACTTGATACACTGTAAGACATCAAAGGAGATGTGGGATACTCTTATAGTGTATATAGAGGGTTCAGAAGAAGTGAGACAGGACAGAAAGTCTTTGTTAAACCAAGAATATGAGAGCTTTAGACAAGGCAGGTCTGATAGCATAATAGAATGCTATAAGAAATTCTATAGGATAGTTAATGAGTTAATGTCCTATGGAAGAGATTTCAGTAATTATGAGCTAAATGATAAGTTCTTGAGGTCCATAACAAAGGATTGGGACACCAAGATCTGTGTCATTAGGGAAATGGACAAGTTAGCAGATATTCCTCCTCCAACCTTGTTTGGAAAACTGCTATCCTATGAAATGCAGTTGATGGTAAGGAAAGAAGAGGAGAAGACTACCAGAAATGAGCACAAAGAAAGAGCAGTGGCATTCAAAACAGAAGCCACCAAGAAATACAAAAGTAAGTCTCCATCTCCTCCAAAAGTGGCTGAGACTGAGTCAGATGATTCAGAAAGTAGAAAGTCTGAAAGCAGTGAGAGTGATGAGGACTTTGCAGCTTTCACAAGACACTTTCAGAAGTTTCTAAAGAAGAAACAGTGGAGGTCAAAACCATCCACTTCATAGGGAAAAGATGACTATTATCAGAACAAGAAGTCATCAGAGAATGACAGAAGAAAGTCCAAGTCAAATAGAACTTCATCTTCAAGGATAGTTTGTTATTGTTGTAACAAACAAGGACATATGGTTGCAGACTGTCCAGAGAAAAGGAAAGAGTCAACAGATAAGAAAAAGACTCAATTCAAGGGCAAGAAGGAAAGGTCCTTTGTTGCCAAGAAGGACAAAAGCCTGTCAGACATATCTTCTTCAGAAACTGAGCCAGAAGCTGAAGCATACATAGGACTGTTTGCTGAAGAAGAGAAAGAGGAGTTCATCCAGATAATGAACTCTATATATGAGCAAGAGGACATTCAGTGCAAAGGACTGATGGCCTTAACAGAAGGTGACAAAATCCAGGAGCAGCCTGGACCTAGTAAGGTACAAAATTGTTCCTTAAGTTCAATTTCTAGTACTAGTTCAGATTCAGTTACATCAGCATCAAGTGATGTCAGTGGATCTGAATCTGAAGGGGATGTTCATCAGTTGATTGATGAATATAGAGTTTTGCTGCAAGCATTTAAGAAAAGCAAATCCTTGGCCAAGAGTCAGGCTAAGGAGATTGTAAGTCTCAAAGTGGCTGCAACTGATTTTGAGAAGCTGATTGATCAAAAGTTAAATGAAATAGCCAGACTGAAGAACATAACTGTTATTCAGATGGGGACTATAACATTCAAGAATGATCAAATCATAAATCTGGAGATTAGTCTTCAGAAGGAGAGAGACATTGTTGCAAGGTTTTCTAAACCAAAGTCTGTTCTACCTTTGATAGATGAATTTGTTCATCAAAAAGGTAAAAACAGGATTAGGGTTTACTAAACCTGCTAGGACTGTTCAGTCCAAGTCTAAGGGAAAAGCCCCAGCTCTCAACAAGCCTGCTGTAGATAGAACAGCTAGGGTTGTACCTAAGCAAAGGTATAATAGATTTGAGTGCTAGTGCTGTGGCAAGGTAGGCCACTTTGTCATAGACTGCCGGCACAATTCTAGTGCCAAGATGAGTAGCAAACTGCCTGTTGGAAAATCTGCATGTAGCTTTGTTAAGAGGCAAACTAACCAGCACCAAGGACCCAAGAATTCTTTGGGTTCTAAGGTCAACTAATCTGTTTTGCAGGTGAGTCCAAGTGGCCATGCCCCAATATGGTACTTGGACATTGGATGTTCCAGGCACATGACTGGAACTAGCGGATTGCTAAAGGACTTCACACCAATCAAGGATGGTCCTAAAGTCACCTTTGGTGGTTCTAAAAAAGGAATCATCAAGGGTTTTGGTAACATTTCTAGCACCCATATAACAATTACTCAAGTGGCTTATGTTAAAGGTTTGAAACATAACCTTATTAGTATAAGTCAATTAAGTGATTTAGGATATGACATCTCATTTGTCAAAGATGGTTGTCATATCAAGAGATCAAATGATCAAGAGATCATTTTGACTGGTTATAGAAAAAGAAATGTCTATTGCCTAGACATTATGTATGAGAACAATGGTTCTCCTGTGTGTCTTGTAGCTGATGAGAAAGTCTCTCATTGTGTCAAATGGCACAAGAGGCTAGCCCATCTTAACTACAAAATAATTGGCCAACTCTATAGCAAAGAGTTAGTGAGGAATGGTCCTCAAGTTAAGTGTATTAAAGATGGAATATGTTCAGCTTGTCAAAAGGGCAAGCAAACTAGATCCACCTTTAATAGCATTGAAAACAAAGATGTTGTGAGGTGTTTATACCTCTTGCATATGGATCTCTTTGGTCCTATGCCAGTTCACAGCCTAGGTAGGAAGGTCTACACATTTGTGGTTGTAGATGACTACTCAAGGTTTTCCTGGGTGTTCTTCCTTAAACAGAAATCTGAAACACCTAATATCTTTTATAGCTTTGTCAAACAAATTCAGAATGAGTTAGATAGTACAGTGGTCAAGATAAGAAGTGACCATGGTACTGAATTCCAGTCTGATAGCATGACAAAACTATGTGAAGAATTTGGGATATTTCAGGAATTTTCTTCACCAAGAACACCTCAGCAAAATGGCATTGCTGAGAGGAAAAATAGAACCTTGATTGAGGCTGGTAGAACTCTATTAAGTGACACATCTCTCCCAGAATATTTCTGGGCTGAGGCAGTTAATACTGTATGCCATGTAATTAATAGGGCTACCATTACTAAAAGCCACAACAAGACTCCCAATGAGATTGTGAAAGGCAGAAAACCAAATCTATCCTATTTCAGGATCTTTGGTTGTAAATGCTTTATACTTAACAATGGTAAGTCTTACTTGACTAAGTTTGCTGCCAAATCCCAAGAGAGGATCTTTGTTTGGTACAGCAATAATAGTAAGGCTTATAGAGTCTACAACTTGACTACTCAAGTTGTAGAAGAGTCAGTACATGTAGTATTTGATGAAGCTGGACTTATTAATCATGAGTTGTCTAGAAGTATTTGCAGCTCCACAGGTGTAACTAAGAAGATGGACAAGCTCACTATTGAAGAAAGACCTACTGCAAGTCAGCATGTAGATGATAGTGGCTGTTGTCCAGGGGAGTACTACATGTACCTAATACAGAAGAAGACCAAGGAGTGCAGCAAGTTGAAGAAGCTGAAGGAGTTCAACCTGAAGCCAGGATGCCTCCAGCTAATAGACATCTAAGAGATCATCCAGCAGATCAAATCATTGGTGATCTAAGACAAGGGGTACAAACAAGGAGCAGAAATCTGAGTGCAGTACTCTACTCCAGTTTTTTATCCCAAGTAGAGCCAAAGAAGTTTGAAGAAGCCATCCTAGACCCTCATTGGATTGAGGCAATGCAAGAGGAGCTGAATCAGTTCAAGAGATGCAAAGTCTGGGAGCTTGTTCCTAAACCAAAAGACCACAACATAATTGGAACCAAGTGGATCTTTAGGAACAAGATGGATAAACATGGAGTGATTATCAAGAACAAAGCAAGACTGGTTGCTAAGGGATATAGGCGGGAAGAAGGTATTGACTTTGATCAAACCTTTGCTCCAGTAGCCAGACTGGAAGCCATAAGGATGTTCCTGGCCTATGCAACCTATCAAGGATTTAAAGTATATCAAATGGATGTTAAGTCAGCCTTTCTGAATGGTAATCTAAAGGAAGAGGTCTATGTGGAACAGCCATCAGGTTTTGTTGATTTAACTCAACCTAATTATGTCTATAGACTTGGCTTTGTATGGGTTAAAACGAGCCCCTAGGGCTTGGTATGAAACCCTGTCTAGTTTTCTCATTGAGAATAAATTCACAAGGGGGAAAATAGACAAGACTTTATTCCTTAGGGAATCCAGAGGCAAGATCATACTAGTCTAAATATATGTAGATGACATAATATTTGGGTCTACTGAAAATAGTCTTTGCATAAAGTTTGTAAAACTAATGCAAGGACAATTTGAAATGAGCAGTATGGGGGAACTTAAGTTCTTCTTGGGTCTCCAAGTTAGACAGACTGAGAATAGTTTATCCATATACCAGTCTAAGTTCACCCTAGAATTAATAAGGAAGTATGGTATGGAATCATCCAGTACCATGAAGACTCCTATGGGGTCAAGTATGTCTCTTAGCAAAGATGATGCAGGGAAACCTGTAGATGAGACTTTGTATAGAGGGATAGTTGGCTCCCTATTATATTTGACTGCAAGTAGACCAGATATCATGTATGCTACGTGTGTCTGTGCTAGGTACCAAGTATGCCCTAAAGAGTCTCATTTGACAACAGTCAAAATAATACTGAGATATCTAAAGGGCACTCCTTATCTAGGCCTTTGGTACCCTAGGAATGGAGACTTTGAACTAACAGGTTATTTAGATGCAGATTTTGCAGGCTGCAAAGAAGATAGAAAAAGTACAACTGGAACCTGTCAATTCCTAGGTGGAAGACTGATATCATGGAGTAGCAAGAAACAAACAAGTGTGGCTATCTCCATAGCAGAATCAGAGTATGTGGCTGCAGGAAGTTGCTGTGCTCAACTTCTATGGATACAACATCAGCTTGAGGATTATGGTATTCAAGTAAGTAGAACACCATTGTTTTGTGATTCTACTAGTGTTATATCTATTGCAAACAATCATGTTTCCCATAGTAGAACTAAACACATTGAAATAAAATATCATTTTCTAAGGGAACATGTAGAAAAAGAAGATATTTCACTAAAATATGTTAATACAGATAATCAACTAGCTGATATGTATACTAAGCCACTAGAAGAAACCAAGTTCAATAGGTTTAAAATTGAATTAGGTATGATAAATTTAGAATAAGTTTATAGAAATGGCTAAGTAAAATAGTGTCGACACACAGAGTTGTCTGTGTCGAGACAGAGAATTGGTGTCGACACTTCAGAGAAAAGGTGTCGACACATCTAGGAAGTTGGTGTCGACACTTCAGAAAATTAGTGTCGACACATACAGGGTCAGTGTCGACACAACCAAGGTGGTGTCGACACTTAGAATTTACACAGAATTAACCAAGTAAAGTCTCGATTAAGTGTCGAGCTAAGTGGTGTCGACACATAAATAAGTGTCGACACATATATTCTGTCGACTATACTTGTGTCGACACATAGTTGTCGAGACATTACAAGTTTGTCTCGACACTTATCAACAGTGTCGACACAATTTAAGTTAGTTGACGTGCCCTTTCATCTTCAATCCTAGAAAGGTATAAATAGGATTTCTCCATTGACTGTCGACACGCTCACCAAAGTTTCGAGACCAAACTTGTGTGTCGACACCTGTCTTCTCTCAATTCAAATTCTTCAAACCCTAATGGCGCCCAAGCTCGAAGAGAACGTAAATGAAGGATATGAACTGGTGCGGCATGCGTTTGATGACGCAGAACCAGAGATCAAGGATGTGGTAACCCTAGTTGCAAACTCAGGGTTAGATTTTCTTATTTCAAAGCCGACCAAGATATGGAAGAAAGAAGTTCTAGAATTTCTGAATGGAGCAACCCTAGACGAATCTGGACTCAAGATAAAGTCAAGGGTTCATGGAGAAAAGGTGAAGGTCTCACCAAAGAGTTTGAGAAAGGTACTAAACCTACCAAGAACTAAGGAAGAAGCTAAAGTTTCTGCTTCTAAGACCAGAGAACCTTTAACATGATGTAGACTGAATTCCAAGATGAAAATTGGATCAGTATTCAATAGAAAGGGAATGAACAGCCAAGGAAAATTTCTCTCTGAAATTGTTGGTAAGGTGATCTTGTGCAAGTCTGGAGGACATGACAGGATTTCAGCTTATATGTTCAATCTAATGACAAGGTTAATCTTCCAACTAAACATTGATTGGTCTGGAGTAGTGTTTGAGAAAATTAAGGAGAGCCTGAAGAAACCCAATTTGGGTAGGATACTAAGTCTTTACTTGGCTGGTAGTATACCAGAAGTAATGAGCCAAGCTGCAGGATCAAAGATCAATCACATGAGGAAGATGGACATGAGAATCTTCTCAAGATGGGATAGGGTCTTGACTAAGGAAATGCCAACTCCTGAGAAGGAAACCCCACTAAAGAAGAAGAAGACGACAGCCCCAGTAGCTCAAGAATCATCCAGCAGTTCAGAAGAACAAGTTGTCTTCACTCCTGATGAAGAAGACACTGGAATTGCTGGAAAGTCTCCAGCTAGACAGGTTGATGCAGAGAGGCAGGGGGAGCTACCTCAAGCTAGCCCAATACACCAGGATTCCATCTAGGGGGAGCCTCTCCTGGTAGATGAGCCAACTCCTCTAGAAAGTGAACAAGCAACCCACACCATACTTGAGGTAATCACTGACATCAATAAATTCAACTTCCCTATTGAGGATGATGTTGTGTCTGATTCATTACATAATGTTAATCAGCAAACTCCAACACATAGCCAACCCCAGATTTTGTCATGGAGGACTCATCTGTTGCAGATCAAGTAATATCTGATCAAGTTGTTGATGAGACAAGAGTTTCTCCACCCCTTCATCAACAAGAATTTACCCTAGAAGAACTTTTCCCTGATCTACTTCAAACAGACTTTGAGAAGGAAAGTGTTGTTGCTGAGGGGAGAAGGCCCAAGTTGAGGGGGAGCAAGTGGAGATTCTAGAAGAAACTGCAAGCAAAGAGACTAAAAAGCCTATGAATGCTGAGGAATTACCTAGAAAGGATTTGCCTCCAAGCCCTAAGGACAGGGTTGATATAGCTAGTACATCTGCATCTGAAGATGAAGCGGCTGCCAGAGCTAAAAAGAGGAAATTCCAAGTATTTAAGAGAAGGAGCCAAACTTATAAAAAGGCTTTACAAACCATTGCACCATAGCCTACACCACAGGCAGTACCATCTGTAGATTACAGTTCTATGATGGTTGCAATGCAAATAAAGCTTGATGAGCAAAGGAAAGCAATAGAAATATATATGGATGAGGGACATAAGTCTTTACAGTTTGATCTGTCCCAGGACATTAAGTCTATTAGATTTGAGATGAATCTAAATAAGAAGGAGATGACTGACTGCTTCCATAAGGGAGGGAATGCAGTAGTCTATCTAGCTACTCATTAGGAGAAAATCAAAGCTCAAGTGGATGGCATTGCACTGAAGCAAGGATATGTTCTGGAGAATCAAATAAGGGTGAATGATAATTTGACAGCTTCCCACAATATCATTTTAACTGAATTAAAGAATATAGCAACTTCCCAGAATGCAGCCCTGACCACTGCCAAAGAAGAATTTGACAAAGCATTGCAAAAGAGTTTAACTGATGTTACTTCTGCAATTCAAGATTCTCAGAAGCTGATCACTGAAAAACTCCAAAGGTTGAAACCTTTCTTTAAGGATGGAGTAAACTATTTGGATACCCAAATAAGATTTCAGAAAGATGATCTAAGAGATCACATAGAAAGAGAAGTCATAAAGGGGGAGAGGGTGTTAGTCAAAGCCAGCTCTGATCATGCAAAATGGATTTCTAATTCCATTAGAGCCACCCTTGGATATCTTCCATTGTGTGATGTTGACAATGTAGCAGAGTCTGGGATTAATCCTGCTTATCTTGGAGGGGAGAAAGCTGAAGTGGCTCAAGTAATTTACCCTCCACCAGACTTTGATATGGTACAAGCAGATATACAGTCCATGTATAGCCCTCCTGAGGGAAAGCAAAATGTCATCATAGAAAAAGTGGTTCAGCCAGTATCTGAGGTTGTACTAAAAGAACAAGAAGCTTTGTTACTCAAAGAACAAGAGACTCTATTGTCTAAGAAGAGGTTCAGAGAGCAAGTTGAACAAAGGCCTGATTTTGAACAGTGGAGCCCCACTTCAAGAAATATTATTTTGACTGCTTAGAAGGCTGCCAAAGATAATATTCAAGACAGAAATAAGTGGTATTCTGAACTAGAATGGAGAAAGCATGAGTCCAGGCAAGAAGCCATTGTGCAATACAGGAGAAAGGCTAAGATGGAAAGCTACCTCCTACTGCCCAGGAGCCTAGCAAGTACTTTCCCAAGCCTTATCATTACTTTGAGAGGCAAAAGATTAAGACTGAAGAGCAGAAGAAAAAGGATCTTAAAGGCAAGAAGCCTGTTGCTGCTGAAGATGCTGAAGCCCTTGTGCAAGCAAAGATACAGTCTGGGAAGGGCATAGTTATCAAGGAGGCTGAGCAAAAATAGAATAGAATTATCTTTAGTTTACAGTTGTAATCTTTTGATTTTAAACACTCTGTAAACTTTTGTATAATGAATATGACAAAGTTGTTAGAACAATGTGATGTGTGAAAAATCTATTACATAATTGTTCTGAGATATATGTGTGTACATGTTTTGTTTAATACATGTTTATGTACTTTCCCTGATTACATAATCCTGTTTTACATCATACAGTAATTTTGTTATGTATGGTGTATATCATTGACTAAGGGTTATGACTTCTCCAAATAAGGGGAGATTGTTGGGTACATTGGAAGGAATGTACCTGATTTGAAGAAACCTCACCCTACTCAATGATATACATCAAAATGTATTTGATGTGTTTTGAGTTTAGTTGTGCAGGTTAAGTATTTGCAGGAAAAGCAGAAAAGATTCTAAGTCCATGTGTCGACACCCAGAAGGAAAGTGTCGACACTTAAGAAGACTTGTGTCGACACCTAGAGAAGCAGTGTCGACACTTGGAGTAATTGTGTCGACACCAGGGATGCAGAGTCGACACCAGACAGAAAGTGTCGACACATACAGCTTGTGTCGACACTCAATAAAGAAAAGTCCAGTGAAGTTGTGTCGACACTTAGAAGTAGTGTCGACACCCAGAGGAACTGTGTCTACATCAGAAAGTGTCGACACTTGTAAGCTGTGTCGACACTCAGCAAATTTCAACAGAGTCTAAGTATAAGTGTCGACATAATGAAGAATGTGTCGACACACAGCAGAAGATTCAACACATGAAGAAAGTGTCGACACTTGGAGGTTGTGTCGACACTCAGCAAAGTTCAACAAAATTCTAAGTACAAGTGTCGACACAAAGGAGATGTGTCGACACTCAGCAAAAGTCTCAACATAAGAAGATGTGTCGACACTAAGAATATGTGTCGACACTCAGCAAGTATCAACACAGAAGACAAGTGTCGACACCAAGGAGATGTGTCGACACTGAACAAGTATCAACACAAGAAGATGTGTCGACACAAAGGAGTTGTGTCGACACTTACAAGAATTCAACAAAGTACTGAAGAACAAGGAATTGTGTCGACACACAATATCAGTGTCGACACATAATGAAGAAGCTGTGTCGAAAAGTGAATTCTACAACACAAGGAGTTGTGTCGACACCTTGAAGGCTAGTGTCGACACTTAGTCAACTTGTGTCGACACTTGGTCTATAAGTGTCGACACTTAAAGACAGACTGTCTCGACACTTTCAGACAGTTACAGATATTTCAAGAACTGACTGGATGACTTGACAGCTGTCATTCCAGCCGGTCTACTGCAACTGTCAGAGTTGTCAGAAAGCTGTTAGGAACCAGATCAGCCGGTCACCATGAAGAAGGCATATATATAGGTCTATTCTGTCAATAGAAAGCAAGGTTTGAGATTTACAACAAGAGATCAACAATCAAAGAAAAAGATCTAGCTATTCAATGAAGAATCAAGTGAAGATCTAAGAAGTTGGAGAGAGAGAGCTCCTTCCAAGAAGACAGCCGTTGGAACCAGGCTGTGAAGAAGGATTCAGACCTAGTTCTGAATCTTAAGTTGTAGTGATTGAAGATCAGCTGCAGAGAATCAATCCTATTGTGTTCTACATTCAAGAAGCTTTGAAGAAAACCAAGTGAGGTTGATCTCAACAGAGTTCTTCCAAGAACTCATCAAGAACCTGTCAACTCATCTCTCTTTTTCTGAGTTGTAGGTATATACTTTGTATTCTTATTTTCTTGTAGGATCCTTAGGGAGCTGAGTTGTAAGCCTGTAATTATAAAGGCTGAGTGGTAGGGCCTGTGTGCCTGAGTGTAGGAGATCTATTTCTTTGAGTGTAGGCCTGTTGTGGCTGAGTGTAGGTCTTGTGGCTGAGTGTAGGTCTTTAGAGAAGACTGAGTTGTAGGGCCTTGGGCCTGAGCTATAGGAACCTGTTTGGAGTTCTGAGTGTAAGATCTGAGGATCTGAGATAGTGGAGGAGTTTGGCCGAATCTAGTACACTACTAGATAGACGAAGGGGGAAAGTGGATGTACCCAAACCTTGGGGAACCACTATAAATCTGTGTGTTCACTGCGTGCTTGTTTATTCTGTGATTGCTGATTGATTGCTGTGAAGAATTAGTTATAAATCTGTGATATAATCAGCCTAAAAGTTTAAAAAGATAAAGTCACATATTCCCCCCCCCCCTCTAGGTGATTAGGTACAATTTCTTTCAGAGAAGAGAAGCTGGAACAGGATGGAGGTCTCGAGTGTGTGCGTCCAACATGACCCCCCGAGTGTTGTTTCCCTATCTAGGATCCTTCGTCTTCTCAGCAAGAGATATGAGGGAGCCCTCGATTGTGTGTGTCCAACAGGACCCCCCCGAGAGCCACTCCCTATCCAGGTTTCTTCTACCCCGAGAGCCATTTTCCCTCTACATATATCCATGCCTTTGTAATAAGGTAATGTGGCGAAAATTCATGGATGCAGACATAAGCGAGCTCCATGAACGAGTTGGGAAACGAGCCTCAAACTTAACTCTTGTAACATACAGAGCAGGTGATGAGACAGTATATTGAGATTTTAAGTGCTTTCCCCTAAAGTACAAACCTCTACATTAATGGTCGGTATCAGCTCCTCCTTTGCATGTTGACCGACAATCCCCTGATGGCACTACTCATCCGACGGTTGATGTCATTTTGAGAGTGTCAAGAGCCGACCACCTAACTCGACGAAGAGAAGATCTTCCTCTACTTCATTTTCATCGTCAAAAAAGTTGGTATTATTAATTGGAAGCCTCAAAAGTGTGCGTCATACGAGACCCCCCCCCCCCCCGAATGTCACTCCCACGTCCAAGAGTCCACAACCTATATATGGACAAGGAAAGTATGTATATGAGCGTGTATGCGTACGTGCGAGTTTGCCGATATGCAAGTATACAGATGCAAGTATGTCCTTTTTGTGAGCACACAGGTACGAGTATGCGATCAATGAGTATGTGACTATGACGAGCATGTTCGATAGTCACGTCAACCAAAACAACAATCACTCAAACTCGTATCGAGCCTATGAGCCTAGCGAGCATTCAGAACATTTGAGCCTATGATTCTAGCGAGCATCGTAAGTAGGCGAGTATAACAAGAAAAGGCGATCATCATATTTTCTTCCTTATGAATAAATATGCGACATTACATTCAAAAAGTCATAATGACTCCTTGTATAAAGGTATGTCCTAAAAGTTTGTACAAGTCTAGCAGGTCCTTCCAACTAGGCGCATCATCGCCTCCGCTGAGATGTTCATCATCATCAGCCTCTTCATCCTCGCCACTATCGATGTTGACATCCTCTTCCTCTTCTTCCTTGTCATTCTCATCCTCGTTATCATCAGAAGTGGAAGATAGGACGCGATCATGGGAGTTGGACTCCTTGGCAAGCAAACCCGGGATGAGGTCCATCATTGTCAAGTTAGTCGCCTCCAGCGCGAGGTAGCCTTCGACCTTCAGCTTGTTCAGGATGAAGTTTCTGATTATGCGCATGATGCCCCCATTGATCTGCAACATCTCATCACCGTGCATACATATATTCTTTTCTATTCTCAAAGGGCCCACTATCGGTGGTTGTTGCTCGGTCGGGCTAGTTTCCATATTAACATTTCTTACTCGGGCGGCTTCCAAATCCTCCCGGGTGTTCGCCAGCTCCTGCTCCACCTGGGACATTTTCTTCTCCGCCTCAACCTCGACATCCTACGAGTAATAATAGTAGTCGTCAATACAATAAATCGGCGAATAGTTGGAAGCGACTATGCAGAAATCTCACATTCAAGCTGAGGTTACCTTATAAACCTTACACTTGGCGGCTTTGGGCCCAAGAGTGAGGATCATTTTGCTCAGTTCCTTGATCTGTCGTCGGGTCGCGGGCAAGCTCCTCACTGTATAGTGGCTTAGCTCGGCAAATCATAAGAGTGAGCACGCGATCTGGTGCACGAGATCCATGATAGAGACGTCTGGCAGTGACTCTGCATCTGCATGATCATATAGCACGAAGGTAACGTCATACACTTTGCCTCTATCCTCCCAATCCTCGGACCAGACATGCAGGTTGGTATTGAGGGTCACCTTATGCTCGCCCTTGGCCCAGGTCACCAGTGGGGAGCCATAGGTATCCTTGCTATTTCCTCCTTACCCATAGTTGGGATGGAAGTAATGCTCGCCAGCCTTTGAGGGGTTAGCCTTCTCACCAAAAACTATGTTAGCAACTTTCAATTTCTTTGATGCTGGTGGCTGGGGCTTGGCCTTGCCTTTTTCTCTATCTTTCTTTTTCTGCGCGGAGTCTCCCTTCTTGATGGGCTCTTGCGGATTTCCAGAACGCGACGTTGGGTCAATCGAAGACCCCGACATCTCCTCGACATTGCGAGGCAGATTCCCTGAGTCCTGTCGAGAAACAAAAACCTACTTCTCCACGGGGGAGTGGCTCACGTAGAATAATGCGAGAAGCGGAGAAAGAAGAAAAAACAAAGTTAGTTGCCGCATTCAAAATGAGAAACAACAGGAGATGGAGAGTATCAAGAGTGCTCGCTCGGCAGTTCACCTTCGCCCAAAAAGATCTGCCCCAACTGGTTAACTTGTTTTCATCAGTAAACAATGCTAAGCTTGTGATCTCATAAGACATTAACAAGTTGCTCCCTCGACCCTTCAAGAAAAGATGGAAGGAAGACCGCCTCTGATGGCTGCTGCGGTTGGCAAGGAACTCCTTCAAAGCCGCTGCTGACGATGACAAGTCATTCATCCCAGAGATGAACCTATTTGTTGTGCCGACTAAGGTGCAGACGTGGCTGCTCAGGTAGATGAATCCTTCGTTAGTCGTCACGAAGGCGAAAATCTTCCGAAAATGGAGATATCAAAGGGGATCTTCTCTGATCGCAAGAAGCAAAGGAAACTCATGATCATCATCACTCCATCGGGATTGATCTGGGCGATGACTAACCCAACATAGCGAATTATCTAGCAGTACTTTGACCGCAAAGGAAGTCATAGGCAAACTTCAAAATAGCAGATTGGAAGGATGTGCTCATCCTCCAACATGGTGTTGAGTCGCTCCCCTCGGCGAGGAAGCCTCGCCGAGTATCCTTCTGGCAGGAATCGCCTGATAAAGCCATCCAGGTCCTTGCGACTGATTTCTTGAAAATCGCATCTACGAAGTTCCTCGCATGTCCAATACGCCGAGCAGCAACATCATCACACATTTCAAAAAGTGTGAGGAGAACAAGTGCAAATTTAAGCGCTAAGAAAGAAGGGAGGCAGTGGTACTCGCGAGAAGGATAAGTCGGTCACTAATAACATAATTAATACGTCCCACCCCTCTATTAATAGGCGAGGGATAAGGGGTATCAGGCGGAGCATTGTGAGTATCATATAATATTGTCGCAAACTTGTCGTGCATAGAAAGTTGCTGACCCTATCTCGCAAGAACTTCCACAAAATCGCTTGAATACTTGCAAAATCTACGTGTATAGCTTCTATTGTCACAAAATTCAAAAAAAGCAACCAAAAGCATCACTGTAATGTACGAGCAATAAATCAAATGCGAGACCAAATGCTCGCCAAAAAAAAGTCACAAATTCTGATCAAAGTCTCTTATTGCGTAATCACCAAGAGTCAAACACTCAAAAAAAGAAAAAAAAAAGGGAAAATCCTAAGGCCAAGGAGGGCGCTGGTCCGGAAGCGGAGGATGTCTCCCGACCCACCCCATGTCGCTCGCACGCCTGCAGTGCTTAGTTGTTGTGGCTATTGCCTCCTCGTCTTTTGAATTTAATCTTCCATCCTCGCTAGCCTTCCCACCGAGCCCATGCTCGCCCGCATGCCGACAAGATTGTCATGATGGAGTTGTTGGCGGTGCTCAATCATTGCTACTCGCCGCTCTTGCTCGCTCTTCCATATCTGCTATTTGAACCTCCAGTGCAGAGATGAGACAATGAGGCTCACAAATGGCTAGTTGACCGAGCTTAACCTCGAGCTCCATATAGGCGCGACAATTTCTCTCACAATATTCTCGGGATGGAAGCCTGATGACATCAATGAATGCACTCCCCGGAGTAGAAGCACGACATGTAAGAAGAATATATAGTCGTACAGTTAGCGAAGATCCCAATAAGAGAGTATCAACTATGCATGAAAGACAAATTACCAGTTTGAGGAGTGTTAGTCCTCGTCTCACGGTGGGGACTGCGAGATCGACCATGGTGAGGAGAGGGGCTGCGACGAGTCAGATCTCACCGCCTGTACAACCCCATATTCGCTGAGTCAGACCAGGAGACACCAACGGTCGGGATTAGGCTAGCCAGAGAAGCTCCCGCCGTGAAGAAGTTCTCGCCCATAAGTGGGGCGGGAACGTTTGTGCTTGTGCCAAGCTCCTGTCTTGGAGGAGCTCTCGCCTGTAAGCAGGCGAGACTACTTGCGCCGGGCTCTGGACAGGAAGGCTCTCGGCTCAGAGTTCTCGCCGAGTGGGGCCCAAGGCCCCGGGTAAAATGACTTAATTACCCTCAGGTAAAATTACCCTTATACCCTCAGGATAAACAGCGGGTTTGGCTATTGGCATATCAACTAAGGGTATTTCAGTAATCTCATGTCAACAAAAGGCTATAAATAGACCCATAAGGGCTCCTTAGAAAGCAAGCTTTCATAATCTTTCAATCTCCAGTGCTTTCTGAGGAGCTCCTAGCCCAGCTTTTGGCTTTGGAGGGGAAGCTCTCAGAGATCTTCCGGGTGTGAGGTGGGACCTCCCTGCTGAGGCTTTGGGTCAGTCTTAGGTGCTTTGAATCTAGTCAAGGGTCGAGACTCGAGAGAAGTAGGTGTTGGCTGCACCCTGTTTTGTACTCCCGTTGAGGTCAATTTTGGCTTCAACAGTTCTGGTGCGGTGAGCGTGGAAAGCAGCTGATACAAGAAAGCCTTAAGTTTTGTCCTATGGCAGGAGATGAAGGTGAAGGGTCTGGTTCTGGAGGCTCCTGCACCCGGGGAGAGGAGGCGACGAGGAAGATGCTGGATCACTTCAGGCGAGAAGTCCTGCAGACCATCAGCTTGTCCTTCTCGGCCCGAAGCGAGTGGTTCACACCTCAGGTTCCGATAGAGGAGGTCCCACTCTTGGGCGAGAATGCCCCTGGATAGTGCCCGGGGAAGGAGGTCCCGGCGGAGGCTGGCGAGAGGGACGTGGCCGCGCGGGATCTCTTCCCAATCCAGCGCCCGGGCAAAGAAGCTCTGACAGATTTGGGCGAGAGGGAGGCGGCAGTGCGAGAACTCTTCCCTGGACACGGACTCGCGGATCGGGCCAGCCAGCCGAGGCCGCGGGATGTGCCCTCTCGCCAGGCAGGAGGCGAGAGCCCTTTCAGCGAGCTCACCATCTCAGCTCCGATACCGGAGGGGTTCCGGGAGCCTGACATGTCCTACTACTCGGGGAAGGATGACCCTGTACAGCACGTGCAGTGGTTTGAAGATGTCGTTTCGATAAGGCAGATGACAGATGCCTTCAAGTGTCGGCTATTTGCCATCACGTTGAAGGAGAAGGCGCGGGACTGGTTCCACCAGTTGCCAGCAAGATCGATCTACTGTTTTGAAGATCTGCGAAGAAGTTTCATGTAGAGGTTATCAACATCAAAGAAGCAGAAGAAGGAGGCGGAGTGCCTATTTGTAATGAGGCAGAAGCAGGATGAGACACTGGGTCACTATGTTGATCGGTTTCAGAAAGAGATCCTCCTTGTCTAGGAGGTCCCAAGGTACGCGCTGATGCTCGCCTTCACCCTGGGGCTGAGGCCTGGATTCTTCAGTATGGAGTTGAAGAGAGTGCCCCCCCCCCCCTCCTTTGAGGAGCTCATGGAGAGGGCGGCGAAAGAGATAGACTTTGAGAGGGCAAATCCAGCGTTCGCCAGGAAGTTGGACATGCTGGCAGAAGATGATGTGAAGGAACCTGCAGCAGGAAGGCAGAAGGAGCCGAGAGAGAAGAGGGAGCAAAGAGAAGAAAGAAGGAGGGAAGAGCCCCGAAGACATGGGCAGCAGCAGGGATGGGGGGCCCGGGAGCCGAACAACTGGTTGGGTTGGAGGCACCAGTAGGGTCGTCCCCAGGGCCAAGGAGGAGGCTATCAGGGAAGAGATAACTTACGGGAACTCAGGAGGTTCGACCAACCGGCGTGGAGGCAGGAGCCAAGGGGTCGTGTCCCGCCACCGCAAGAAACAAACAAGTGTGGTTATCTCCACAGTAGAATCAGAGTATGTGGCTGCAGGAAGTTGCTGTGCTCAACTTCTATGGATATAACATCAGCTTGAGGATTATGGTATTCAAGTAAGTAGAACACCACTGTTTTGTGATTCTACTAGTGCTATATCTATTGCAAACAATCTTGTTTCCCATAGTAGAACTAAACACATCGAAATAAAATATCATTTTCTAAGGGAACATGTAGAAAAAGAAGATATTTCACTAGAATATATTAATACAGATAATCAACTAGCTGATATGTATACTAAGCCACTAGAAGAAACCAAGTTCAATAGGTTTAAAATTGAATTAGGTATGATAAACTTAGAATAAGTTTATAGAAATGGCTAAGTAAAATAGTATCGACACACAGAGTTGTCTGTGTCGAGACAGAGAATTGGTGTCGACACTTCAGAGAAAAGGTGTCGACACATCTAGGAAGTTGGTGTCGACACTTCAGAAAATTAGTGTCGACACATACAGGGTCAGTGTCGACACAACCAAGGTGGTGTCGACACTTAGAATTTACACAGAATTAACCAAGTAAAGTCTCGACTAAGTGTCGAGCTAAGTGGTGTCGACACATAAATAAGTGTCGACACATATATTTTATAGACTATACTTGTGTCGACACATAGTTGTCGAGACATTACAAGTTTGTGTCGACACTTATCAACAGTGTCGACACAATTTAAGTTAGTTGACGCGCCCTTTCATCTTCAATCCTAGAAAGGTATAAATAGGATTTCGCCATTGACTGTCGACACGCTCACCAAAGTTTCGAGACCAAACTTGTGTGTCGCCACCTCTCTTCTCTCAATTCAAATTCTTCAAACCCTAATGGCGCCCAAGCTTGAAGAGAACGTAAATGAAGGATATGAACTGGTGCGGCATGCGTTTGATGACGCAGAACTAGAGATCAAGGATGTGGTAACCCTAGTTGCAAACTCAGGGTTAGATTTTCTTGTTTCAGAGCCGACCAAGATATGGAAGAAAGAAGTTCTAGAATTTCTGAATGGAGCAACCCTAGACGAATCTGGACTCAAGATAAAGTCAAGGGTTCATGGAGAAAAGGTGAAGGTCTCACCAAAGAGTTTGAGAAAGGTATTAAACCTACGAAGAACTAAGGAAGAAGCTGAAGTTTCAACTTCTAAGACCAGAGAAGCTTTAACATGGTGTGGACTGGATTCCAAGATGAAAATTGGATCAGTATTAAATAGAAAGGGAATGAACAGCCAAGGAACATTTCTCTCTGAAATTGTTGGTAAGGTGATCCTGTGCAAGTCTGGAGGACATGACAGGATTTCAGCTTATATGTTCAATCTAATGATAAGGTTAATCTTCCAACGAAACACTGATTGGTCTGGAGTAGTGTTTGAGAAAATTAAGGAGAGCCTGAAGAAACCCAATTTGGGTAGGATACTAAGTCTTTACTTGGCTGGTAGTATACCAGAAGTAATGAGCCAAGCTGCAGGATCAAAGATCAATCACATGAGGAAGATGGACATGAGAATCTTCTCAAGATGGGATAGGTCTTGACTAAGGAAATGCCAACTCCTGAGAAGGAAGCTCTGACAGATTTGGGCGAGACGGAGGCGGCAGTGCGAGAACTCTTCCCTGGACACGGACTCGCGGATCGGGCCAGCCAGTCGGGGCCGCGGGACGTGCCCTCTCGCCAGGTAGGAGGCGAGAGCCCTTTCAGCGAGCTCACCATCTCAGCTCCGGTACCGGAGGGGTTCCGGGAGCCTGACATGTCTACTACTCGGGGAATGATGACCATGTACAGCACGTGCAGTGGTTTGAAGATGTCGTTTCGATAAGGCAGATGACAGATGCCTTCAAGTGTCGGCTATTTGTCATCACGTTGAAGGAGAAGGCCCGGGACTGGTTCCACCAGTTGACAGCAAGATCGATCTACTGTTTTGAAGATCTGCGAAGAAGTTTCATGTAGAGGTTATCAACATCAAAGAAGCGGAAGAAGGAGGCGGAGTGTCTATTTGTAATGAGGCAGAAGCAGGATGAGACACTGGGTCACTATGTTGATCGGTTTCAGGAAGAGATCCTCCTGGTCTAGGAGGTCCCAAGGTACACGCTGATGCTCGCCTTCACCCTGGGGCTGAGGCCTGGATTCTTCAGTATGGAGTTGAAGAGAGTGCCCCCCCCCCCTCTCCTTTGAGGAGCTCATGGAGAGGGCGGCGAAAGAGATAGACTTTGAGAGGGCAAATCCAGCGTTCGCCAGGAAGTTGGACAGGCTGGCAGAAGATGATGTGAAGAAACCTGCAGCAGGAAGGCAGAAGGAGCCGAGAGAGAAGAGGGAGCAAAGAGAAGAAAGAAGGAGGGAAGAGCCCCGAAGACATGGGCAGTAGCAGGGATGGGGGGCCCGGGAGCCGAATAACCGGTTGGGTTGGAGGCCCCAGGAGGGTCGTCCCCAGGGCCAAGGAGGAGGCTATCAGGGAAGAGATAACTTACGGGAAATCAGGAGGTTCGACCAACCGGCGTGGAGGCAGGAGCCAAGGGGTCGTGTCCCGCCGCCGCAAGAGGCCATGAAGGTGGGCATAGGAAGAGGAGCACGGAGAGGAATTCGAGGAGCAGGGAGAAGAGGAGGAGAAGGAAGAAGGGGTAGGGCGACGTTGCTCTTTTGTGACTTCCACCAGGAGGAGGGTCACGCGACGGCCACCAGCCCTGAGTTCTTGGAGATGAGAGAAGCAAGAGGAGCAGGGAGGCAGGATCCGCAGGTTAGGATTGTGGAAGTACAACAAGGAGAGATGGAGGATAGATGTGAAGATCGGGTAGACGTGGGAACCCGGGGAGAAATCAGGGTGATCCACGGAGGAGTGGGGATCGAGGCAACCCGCAAGGGAGCCTTCAAACCTTGTACCGAAGAGGGGTCGCCTCTACCTCCCAAGCTCTCCCGCCGGAAGAAAAGATCACCTTCTCGTCAAAGGACATGCCGGACTATGAAGATCCGTTCTGTGATGCCCTTGTGATCCAGACAGCGGTGGAGAATTTCACGGTCTCGAGGATACTGGTGGACAACGGAAGCTCAGTAAATATTATCTTCAAGAAAGACTTCGATGAGATGAGGGTTGAGGGGAAGAGGATCTTGACTTCGGATGGGCCGCTGTTCGGATTCTCTGGAGAGAGGAAGGAAGTAGGAGGAGTAAGGCTGCATGTGAAGTTAGGAGGCGTGTCACGGATCTGCAGGTTCGTGATAATGGACGCTCCGAGCAGCTACAATGCCATCTTTGGGCGCCCCATCATCATCGTCTTTCGTTGTGTCCCCTCCTCTTTCCACCAATACCTTAAGTTCAACAACGGAGGGGTGCATGTTAGGATCATGGGTGATCCGAAGGTGGCAAGACAATGTTATGTGACAATGGTCAATACCGTGACTTGGATGGCCGAGGCAGAAGGGATAAAGAGGGAGATGGCGGAGCAGGAGGAGGACGTCGAGGAAGAGGAGATGAGCCAAGAGGAGGCGAGGAAGGAAACAACAAAGGAGCGGGAGAAAGTGGAGAGAGAGGCCCAGGGGCATGGAATTCGAGCAGCAGCAGGAGAGACCGGAGGGGGCGATGGAGGTGGAAGAGCAAGTAGAAGGAGTGGAGAGAGAGAGGCCCAGGGGGCGTGGAAGTCGAGCAGCAGCAGGAGGGGCCGGAAGAGGCGATCGAGATTGAGGAGGAAGTAGGAAGGAGGAGTTAGAGCTGGAGGAAGAAGCAAGGGTCGGCTGGGAGCAATCGCGGCTGGAGCCGGCCGAGGAAGTAGTGGAGATGGAGGTCTTCACTAGGGCAGGGTAGGTGCAGAGGGTGCGGGTCAGCGGGGGCTTGAGTACCGAGGACTAGGAGCGAGTGCGAGCCTGCATTCAAAGCAACATCGACATCTTCACTTGGAGCGTGACAGACATGCCGGGCATCTACGCGGACGTGGACTGCCACTGCCGGATCCTGGACCCTCGCACTCGCCTCATACGCCAAAAGATGAGGGTCATCGCCACCAAGCTGGAGGAACCCATCCGCGAAGAGGTCAGGAAGCTCTTGGAGGCCGTCTTCATATCAGAGATCCAGTATCCAGGCTGGATCTCCAATGTGGTAATGGTTAAAAAAGGGGGTGGGAAATGACGAATGTGTATCGATTTCTCTTTGTTAAATAAATCATTCCCTAAGGATTGCTACCTCCTGCCTCGGATCGACGCGCTGGTTGATTCAGTCGTCGGTTTTTCTATCATGAGCTTTTTGGATGTTTTTTCAGGTTACCACCAGATCTGGATGCACCCTCCCGATGTCATGGACGTTTCCTTCATCACGAGGGAGGGATGCTTCAGTTATAAAATGATGCCCTTTGGGTTGAAGAACGCAAGGGCTACATACCAGCGCATGATGGATCGGGTCTTCCGAGATCAAAGGAGGAGAAACTTGGAGGTCTATGTCGACGACCTCATGATCAAAAGCAAGTGTGTGGATTCGCATATAAAGGATCTAGAAGTGACGTTCGCCACCCTGCGGTGATTCAAGATAAGGCTAAATCCCTTGAAGTGCGTCTTCGGGGCCAGTCGCGGGAAGTTCCTTGGGCATCTCTTGACTCCGGCAGGGGTGGAACCCAATCCAGACAAGGTAAAGGCCATCCTGGATTTGGAATCATCTCACGATGCTAAGGAGGTCCAATGCTTGACAGGAAAACTAGCTGGGCTGATTAGGTTCCTATCCAGGTCAGGAGATAAGTATTCTTCATTCTTCAAGGTGTTGCGAGGGAACCAAAGGTTTGAGTGGACCGCCGAGTGCGAAGAAGCCTTCCAAGGGCTGAAGAGACAGCTCTCTCAGGCTCCTCTGCTTCAGAGCCCAAAAGAAGGGGAGGACCTGACCTTGTACCTGGGAGTGGGAGCGGAGGCGGTGAGCTCCGTCCTAGTAAGGGAAGAAGGAAAGAAGCAACTACCGATCTATTACGTCAGCCGGATCTTGAAGAAGGCGGAGCTCCGCTACCCCATCCTTGAAAAGTTGGCTTACACTTTAGCCATCTCTGCAAGGAAACTCCGACCGTATTTTCATGCACACTCGATTAGGGTGGTGACCGACCATCCTCTTCGCAAGATCTTTGAAGGGGTAGAGCACTCGGGAAGACTTGCTAAGTGGTCCATTGAACTAAGCGAGTTCGACATCTCTTTTGTTTTGAGACTCTCCATCAAGGCGCAAGCAATGGTAGACTTTTTGGCAGACTGTGTTGTTGAAGTCGAGGAGGGAGAACAACAGCCACAGGAAGCGTGGAATATGATGGTTGATGGGCCTCGGGAAAGCATTCCCTCGGGGGAGGAGTGGTGTTGGTAAGCCCCCAGGGAATCGCGATAGAGCAGGCGGTGGCTTACCACTTTCCGTGACCAACAACCAAGCAGAGTATGAGGCTGTGATCGCCGGCCTTCGCTTGGCCAAGGAGCTTGAGATCCAGGATGTGGAGGCCTTCACTAACTCAATGGTGGTAGTGTCGCAGATCCGAGGGGAGTTCGAGGCTCGGGAACCTACCCTCATAAAATACCTATCTAAGGTAAGGGCAATCATTGATAGGTTCTGGTCATTCTTAATCCAGCATGTCCCCAGGGAGGAGAGAGCGGCCGCCGATCGATTGGCGAAGTTTGGGCCTCGGGGAGGAGGGACCCTGACTGAACTTTTTCGGCCAGCCATTGAGGAAGGGGAGTTGATGGAGGTAGGTCGGCGATCCTCGTGGGTTGACCCGTTGGTAACCTTCCTGACCACAGACAGGCTGTCAGAGGAGGTTAGGGATGCAAAGAGCTTCAGGCGCAAGGCAGCTCATTACTTGATGATAGAAGGGGGGTTGCATCGTAAGATGCTGTCAGGGCTCCTAGCAAGATGTGTAACCGAAGAAGAGATCCCAAAGATCTTGGGAGAGGTGCACTCGGGCGAGTGCGGCAGTCATTCTGGAGGTAGGATATTGGAGGCGAGGGTGGTCAGACAGGGGTACTTCTAGCCCACCCTAAGGAAGGATACCACAGAGTTTGCAAGGAGGTGTCAAAAGTGACAGCTCTGCGCCCCCCTTCAGCTCTTAGCAGCTCAAAGGATCCGAAGCATCACGACACCATGGCTGTTCGCCATCTGGGGGGATGGATTTAGTTGGGCCTTTTCCTCCGGCTAGTGGGCAGAGGAGGTTCCTCTTGGTCATGGTCAACTACTTTTCAAAGTGGCTGGAGGTTAAGGCCTTGGCCAAGGTCACCTCGCAAGTCATAAGGAACTTCATCTGGGGGAGATCATATGCAGACACGGACTGTCTCAAGCGATAGTGACAGATAACGGTCCCCAGTTTGCCAGTGAAGAGTTCATCAGCTTTTGCGCCCAACTGGGGATAGACCTCAGATTTGCCTTTGTCCACCACCCCCGGAGCAACGGCCAGGTGGAAGCGGGAAACAAAATTATTGTGAACCTACTAAAGAAAAAAGTGGAGAACTTGAGAGGAAATTGGGTGGAGCAGCTCCCCTCGGTCCTGTGGGCCTTACGAACGACCCCGAACACGGCCATCGGTGAGACCCCATTCAAGCTTTCTCACGGGTGTGAGGTGGTCCTACTAGTGGAGTTTGAGGTTCGGTCCCAGCGGGTCACAGTCGCGGGCGAAGGAGATGAGACTTGGAGGTTGGAGAATGAGGAGGGGTTACGCCTCTCGCTAAACATGGCAGAAGAGCTGCGGGGCGTGGCATCCATCAGGCAAGAGGAGATCAAGTGGCGGATGGCCAAGTATTTCGATAAGCATGTCAGGATCAAGCAGTTTGCCGAAGGAGATCTGGTGCTGAGGAAGGTTGACGCGGCAGGAAGGTCGGCTCCCGTGGGCAAGCTCAACCCGAACTGGGAAGGACCTTACATAGTGAAGGAAGTTCTTGGAACAGGAGGTTACTACCTCCAGGACGTGGAGGGGAGGGCCTTAAGCCACACCTGGAGCGGCGATGACCTAAAACGCTTCTACCCGTAAAATGGGGAGGATGTAATTATGTATTCAAAATCAAGCTTGTGATATTACATCAATTGACTTATTTTTCTCTTGCCTATTGTGAAAGTTTTATTATAGGATGTACTTATATGTTTTGTAACACCCCGAGCTCGGCTCGGCCCCAGGTAGACCCGCTGCGCAGGCTCTCATCTAGCTGGCAGGTCTGAAGGCTCGCCTGTGGGGGATAGGTTTGGTTTGATGAAACTTCATCGACACCCCGAGCTCGGCTCGGCCCCAGGTAGACCCACTGCGCAGGCTCTCATCTAGCTGGCAAGTCCGAAGGCTCGCTTGTGGGGGATAGGTTTGGTTTGAGGAAACTTCATCGGCACCCCGAGCTCGGCTCGGCCCCAGGTAGACCCGCTGCGCAGGCTCTCATCTAGCTAGCAAGTCTGAAGGCTCGCCTGTGGGGGATAGGTTTGGTTTGAGGAAACTTCATCGGCACCCCGAGCTCGGCTCGGCCCCAGGTAGACCCGTTGCGCAGGCTCTCATCTAGCTGGCAGGTCTGAAGGCTCGCCTGTGGGGATAGGTTTGGTTTGAGGAAACTTCATCGACACCCCGAGCTCGGCTCGACCCCAGGTAGACCCGCTTCGCAGGCTCTCATCTAGCTGACATGTTTGAAGGCTCGCCTGTAGGGGATAGGTTTGGTTTGAGGAAACTTCATCGGCACCCCGAGCTTGGCTCGGCCCCAGGTAGACCCGCTGCGCATGCTCTCATTAGTTGGCAGGCCCGAAGGCTCGCCTGAGGGAGGGAAGTTTTTGATCCTAGGAGACACTCCGACTCGGATGCTCTGGGCAGGGCAAGAAACGCACCCGGAACACGGAATGAAAAGAGGTAAGACCCCTTCAGGCAGGAGAGGTCTCGGGCAGAGAAGATCTCGGCAGGGAGATCCCCGCCAAGGAGATCTCGCCGAAGGAAGTTCTCAGCGGGAAGGCTCCTGATAAACTATTCTTGGTCAGACAGCAGGAAGTGCTAGGCGAAAGCTTCGAACAGTTCGCGTAGGGTAAAGAGGGACGGCCACGTCTTAAAGGGCCCTCGAGCAATGTTCCCGGCAGACGGTTTTCGGCAGAGCGCGGAAACAAAACGTCTAAGCCCTGGGCTCTTTCGGCAGGTTCCCGCCTATCCATCACTAAGGGAGACTACCCTAGGGGGGCCAAGGGCCTCGGCGGAAGCATGCTTAAGAAGCATCAGCCACAACAGTTGTATCAAACGCATTCGCAATAAAAAGAAAATGGCATACATACAAAATATTTACAATGTATTTAATATAATTACAAATCTAGAGCATTCTCGCTCAGTACAACCCAAAGAGAAGAAAAGAGGGCCCTTCAGGGAGAGGCGTTGTACCCCTCCGAGCTCTCGCTTGAACTCCCGCGAGAGCTCTCGCCTGAGCTCTCCCTGGATGTCTCGCCACCCGTGGCAGGGTATTTCGGGACATCCGAAGGCAGGGAATCGGGCGCGCCTGGGGGCTTCAGGACGGGCTCGAAGAGCCAAGGGACAAGCTGACGGGCGGTGATGGACTTGCCTCTACCGTCCAAGCAACCGACATCCCGCAGCATCTCCAGGGTCAGCTTGGCCGTAGCTTGGGCATTGGCCTGAAGGAGCTTGTCGATGTCGTAGACAGAATAATGGCGGCTCTTCAACCTTTCGTCCAGTAGAGGAGGAGGGGGCGCAGTCGCCTCCATGCACCGGAGCTAGTCCCTCAGTAGGACGTTCTCGTATCGCGTCTAGGCTAGCTCCGCGTGAAGCGCCACGGCCTGAACGGAATCCTGTGTAGTGAGAGGTTAACATAAAAAGAAAAAGGTTGAAGTCTGTAGTGGCGAGAGCGAGTGTCGCGAAAGGTCTCGCTTACCTTTTCCATCGGGCGCAGAGACAGCAGTTGATTAGCGTCTGCCAGCTCTTTCTTCAAAGCAGCTGCCTGAGCCACCGCCTCCTCCCTAGCCTTGAACATATCTTGGAAGTTACGGTCGATGGTGATACTCCGACGAGCGCACATATGCGCAAGCTCGATCCCGCGCATCAGGGCCCGGGTGGAGTCGTAGTCCAGGAGCCTGGTGGTCATTTTATCATAGATACTGACGTTCTCCTGGCTGTAGAGGTCGTAGCCCAAGGAGAAGGCCTCGCTGGTGACCTCATCTCGCTCTGCCCAGCTGGGTAGAAGAGACGAGATTGAGACCCTGTTGGTGTCAGGGTCCCACTGAAGCAGCGGCTTATTTTCCGCATCAAGGCACTTCGTGCCGAGACCAAAATTACGGTGACCCCGCGACACCTCTCCAGGGGGAGACTGAGCGGAGGTCTCGGTGGCAGCTCCCTCGCCACCGACTCCACCGGGGGCCGGAAGGTTCTCGGCAGGCGCCTCGGCGACACCCCTGGTAACAGCGATCTCGCTGGCGGCCTGCAAGATCTCTTCAAAGGAGCGGCCTGGAGTGGGAGGTTGGGATGGAGGCACCGTTACGGCTTTACCCTTCTCGGCAGCAGTTATTTTTGGCCTCTTAAGTGCTGGGGGCAAAGGGGCGTCGGGCTTTCTCTTCCCGGCAACGGTCGCCGGAAGCGGGGCTGGCTCGTCCCGGCAAGCTTGGGCCACGGACTTCGCGAGAGCCAACTGATCTATCATGGTATGGCTCTCGGTAGCGTGAGCCTCGCCGAAAGGTTGGCGCAGGCGGATCTCGCGCTCTCCTACAGAAGCAACAACACTCATCCCTAATCTTAAAAGAGGGGGAGGAATAGAGAGTTAAAGGCGAGACCGTACCTTTGCCCGGAGGCACCGGGAGGAGAGAATCGACGCCCCACCTGAGGAACTAGACGTTGAAATCCTTGGTTCTAAAGAACTCAAGGAGGGCGCTCTCGCACGAGCCCAAGGAAGGCGGCTTGTAAGCGGCGTCCTCATACTGAATGGGCGCGAGAGGAACGTTCCCAAAATCGCCGGAAACAAAGGCGAATTTCTCGCCCCAATGATGGTGCTTGTTGGCGAGACCAGTGGTCTTGAGCAGCTGCCCCGAAAAGAAGACCACCCCTCCCTTAGCGCGGAAGGTAAACAGCTTCCGGAAGATAGGGAGGCTGAACTCGATCCTCTCGGATCGCATGTAGCAGATGAAGGCCACCAGGATCGTGACCGAGTTCGTATTCAACTGCGCGGGAACCACTCCATAGTACCGGAGGGCCTGGCGCATCTCCGGCCAGAGGGGAGGCAGAAGCCCACCTCAAAGTGCTCAAGGGGTATTGCGAGCTCCCCCTCCCCCGCACTGTTCACCCTATCATGGTTGCCGGGGTTTCGCGCAGTGAAGCCGGCGGGAACATAACGGGTCTGGATCAGTTGGAACTCCTCCATGGTCAGGCTACAGGAAGGGAACTGATGTTTCTGGAAGCCTTCCGTGCAATTAGAGCGTCCCTCGCTTCCGCCCGGCATCGTGCTTGTGAGGTTGAGGGCGAGGTGTTCAGAAGAGAGGCAAGAGCGAGAACTGAGCGAGAACGGGAGGAGGAAGCAGGAGCAAGCGGGAGCTCTCGGCAAACCGCGAAAGCGATAAGAAAAAAGGCACGGGTTTCGGATCGGAGAAATAAATATGGTAGGTGAACTTCTCTATTTATAGAAAACCATGATCATCATGACTATTCCCAAAAAGGCGGCGAGGGTACAGCCGTCACGCCCTAAGTCGGTGGAGTCTCGGTTTACTGCCCAAGATTGACAGTGACGAGCAGACAAATCTGATTAGCGCAAACATTTTGAGATGACACACAAGTAAAACGAGCGGAAGCCGGGTTACTCTCGCCGAGCGAGAGCTGAATAAAAGGTAATAATAATAGCAAAGTTATTAGTTACAGACTGATGAAAATAATAGGGTACATCATGGAAAGGGAAGGCCAGGGGAAAGGAAGGAGGAGATCTCACGAATCAATAAGGTTCCCACTGCCATAGTCCTCATTCCCGCTGCCTAGTCCTCAGTGGCGCCTGCGGGTTGAAATAGGACGATAAGACGGTGTATCCCAGGTTGATTCGGCGGGGCAGGTCTCAGATTCGAGCAATACACCTTTCGGGAGAGGACCCGGCGGTAGGCCCACCTGGCCGATCTGTCTCGCCTATGAAGTAGTCTCGCTCCAGAGCCTCCAGCCTCTTCTCCACCGATTGGCGGAATTCTCTCACCGTGGAGTCATGGGCCCGCTCCCGCCGGATAAGCTTCGACGGGACGGCGACAACCCTCTTCCCCCGCCTTTTAGCGCTCCCGGCACTGGTCAAGATTTCCTCCATCTTGTCATATGAAGGGAAGGGGGAGCTTTCGCCGTCCTCCCCCTCTCTGTCTTCGTCGTCTTCTTTATCTTCATCCTCTGCGTCAGCTCCCGACCGCGAGCCCGGTGAAAGAAATAGTGCCTAACCACCTAGAGGGGGGTGAATAGGTGTACTTTTTCCTTTAAAATTTTAAGGCAGAAACTCTGTACAGCAAATGCAATTCTACAACTATCACAACACAGCAACTACAGAAACAAACATACACAGAGTGCACACAGTATTTATAGTGGTTCCCCAAGGTCTGGGTACATCCACTTTCCCCCTTCGCCTATCTAGTAGTGTACTAGATTCGGCCTAACTTCAGCACTTCTCCTCAGATCCTCAGATCTTACAGCTCAGAACCCCAAACAGGTTCCTACAACTCAGACTGTCCCCACTCCTACAACTCAGGCAAAAATCCCTACCACTCATGTAACAACCTCATCCGTTCATATGATATATTCTAGAAGGTCCGGCCGGGGCCCCACAGGATATAGCACAAAACAGTCGGTGAAGGTACAGGATGATACCAGAGCAGCGCATCGCACCTATCACAAGCATTCTAGCGGAAGCCTAAGCTACTTGAACTCCTCATGAATGTCCAAATATAAACTCCACATTTTATATATAGATAGGAATGTCTTACAACATGTATAAAATATTGGCCTTATGGCCTTACAGGGCTTTCATGCAGTGGCCTAAACAAATTGGCGCGCAGGCCGGCCACAAAAAGAAAACACTCAAAAGAACATTAGCCTTCGAGGGCTAGCAGCAGCAGCAACACCAGCAGGAGCATCAACCTCTATGCGACCCGCTCGGCTCTCCAGCACCTGTGCAAGGACAATCCACCCAACGGTGGCAAACAAAAGCAACGGTCAGCGTTCAGCTGACCAAATTATAACGACCCTACCCCTCCTCTCGGGGCAGCGGTATTTTCCCTGCAGGCATATCATATCACAAGTATGGCAAGCTATATCATCAAAGGTGCTATCACACACACAAGCCATCACAACCGTTGGCCGCCCGGCCCAACGGTCCGTGCACTCAGGGCACATTCTTGGTGTTCTGGCAACCTCTTGCCCACCACCGTATCAGGGTTATCACCCAACGGTAACACTCTTGAGCATTTACTCCATGGCGTGCAGCCGGAGTTAGTCCTCGGACACCGGGATGGCCCGTAGCCCCCCATTGTGTCATGGCGCGCAGGCCGAAGACTCTTGCTATGCGCTCCAACAGACCGCACTTTTGGTCTCACGTCAGACGGACATAGCGCAGGTCGGATCCTCCACCCCCCCGTTGCTCAAATCGCCTTGCCCTTTCCGCGTGCAGCGTACTCATGGCTATATCAAAGGCACGGGTCGGTCTCACCAATCCTGTTCCTGGCATTCAAGCCTGGGTATTTCACTATACCCATTTCCTCACAGCAACAGCGGGTCTTTCCTGGGCGCACCAGTACTTCCTGTGATTCTCTCCACAGGTGGACACCGCATAAGCACAAATGTCAGGGGTCTTTCCTGGGCACACCAGTACTTCCTGTGACTCGCTTCACAGGTGGACACCCTATGACATCAAGCAGCACAAAAAGGGCCTTTCCTGGTCCCACCAGTACTTCCTGTGCCTCAACCACAGGTTGGACCCAAAACCAGCACAAGGCTATTTTCCTGGGCTACCACCCCAGTACTTCCTGCTACTCCTTTTCGCAGGTATAACCCGTAGACTCCTTAACACTACACGTTTATCACGGAGTCTTCTCCGGTTCGTATGCAACATCACCAATCCAGACCAACCTGTCCAGATGGGCTTCACACAGCATGCCTATTCCGTACTCATTTCCGGATCTATATGCAATACCAAGGGGTTTCAAGCATCCACCCAAATGACTCCCAAAAGCAGCCACCTCTTGGTGGGGGAATCAAAAGATATGCCAAAACAGAAGCCTTCACATGGCTAGGAAGAAAAGTCGTTACCCTTGCCGTTCGCTTCGGTGTCATGACTTAAAAGCTTGCTTGCAAGACTCGCAAGAGCGTTTCCTCCGCAACGCTGGCTTCGGATCTCTCGCCGGTAAACCGCAGCACCACCAACAGCAGCCCCCTTCCCTTCTTCCTCCTCCTTTCTCTCTCTCTTTCTCTCTCTCTTGAAGAAAGATGAAGGCCAATTCAAAGTGAGGATTCTTTTCTGAATTCGGCCCTTAAGGAAAAAGAAGAAGAGCTTTCAGCCCTTGGATCCAGACTGAAGGAATGGACGGCCACGATTCTGCCAAAAACACAAATTTTGACCGGACACGGCCTCGAACACGGCCGTGTGCCTGGCCGTGTGCCTCAAGCGGTGGTCAACCGACTTATCCAAACCAGTGACACGCCCACGGGACACGCCCGTGTCATTGGCCGTGTCACCAACACGCCTTCAGACACGCCCGTGTCTGTGGCCGTGTACCTGGGAAAAAAAATCCCAAATCATCCCGAGACTTCACACGGCCTGTGACACGCCCGTGTCCCAGGCCGTGTGCCCAGACACGGCACAAAGACACGCCCTGTCGAAATCTCGGCGGGCTGAGTTCGTCGCCTGATTTGACACGCCCTGTGACACGCCCGTGTCACAGGCCGTGTGCAACACTCGACACCCACTTCTCGACACTCGACGATCGTCGAGTAAAAATCATGGAGCATGCGATACGGCCTTGGACACGCCCGTGTCCTGGGCCGTGTGCCTCCTCTCGACGAATCGTCGAGACCAGAAATCGTCGAGACAAAGCCCAATCGTCGACACAACTCGACACGCCCTGCGACACGCCCGTGTCGCAGGCCGTGTCACCTGACACGCCCTGGGACACGCCCGTGTCCCAGGCCGTGTCACCCAAATTTGCCTGTTTCAGAACTTTGGGCTGTTACAATCCTCCCCTCCTACAAAAATTTCGTCCTCGAAATTCAGAGACAGGAAAGTAACAAAAAGACAGCAAGAAAAATGTAACAATATCTCAATGTTTATGTTACAACAGTCTCGCTACCAATTACAGAAACAACTCAGGGAACTCTTCTCGCATGGTCTGCTCGCGTTCCCACGTCAACTCTTCACGGCCGCAGTTGTCCCACCGGACTTTTACCATACCGACCGTCTTGTTCCGCAATTATTTCTCGGCTCGATCTTCAATTCGAATGGGTCTAACTCTCGTCGTTAGCCCATACTCCACCGGCACACGATCATCCGCGATCACTTGAGCTGGATCTTTCACGGCTTTCCGCAGCACCGAGATGTGAAAGACATCATGTAACCCACCCAAGTCCGCCGACAGAGCTAGCCGATAAGCTGCTTCGCCAATTCGCTCAACCACTTCAAAGGGACCCAAATACCTTGGACTCAACTTTTTCAATCGTCGAATCCTGGAGACACCTTTGAATGGCTTGATCTTCAAGTAGACCCAATCGCCAACCGCAAATTCAACGTTCCGGTGCTTGGCGTTGTAGTACTTCGCTTGTCGATCTTGAGCAACTAGCAATCTCTCTCGAATAGTCCGAATGGTTGAGTTTGCTTCATCCACCTCATTTGGTTTAACAACCCGGGCTTCACCCGCTTCTACCCAAGCCAAGGGAGTACGACATTTCCTGCCATATAGGGCTTCATATGGTGTCATCCCAATACTTGCCTGATAGCTGTTATTATATGCAAACTCGACCATATAGAGATGATCTTCCCATCTCTTTCCGAAGTCAAGGGCGCACATTCGGAGCATGTCCTCCATTGTTCTGTTGGTACGTTCAGTTTGGCCATCCGTTTGGGGATGAAAGGCCGTGCTGAAGGTCAATTTCGTGCCCAACAGTCGGTGAACTAATCTCCAATCATTTGACGTGAATCGCCCATCTCGATCACTTACGATGCTTCGAGGAACACCGTGAAGACGCACAATTTGGGTCAACTATCACCCAAATGGAATCATTTCCTCGCTGCGATCTTGGCAATCCATGCACAAAATCCATGGAAATATCATCAAATTTCCACAATGGGATCGGCAGTGACTTCAAATAACCACCCGGCTTTTGGCATTCCGCCTTCACCATCGCACATGTTTGGCATTTGGCTACATACAGGGCAACATCTTTCTTAAGCCCTGGCCACCAAAAGAGCTTTTTCATATCGTTGAACATCTTTGTGCTCCCGGGGTGAATGGAATACTTCGTATAATGTGCTTCATACATCAGTTCTTCCCTCAGTTTCCCCACATTTGGGACGCACAATCGACCCTCTTTTCGCAAAAGACCGTCAATCCAGGTGAATTTGCCTTCTGGCCCTTCATTCACATAGCGCAAGAGATCTTCATCCAACTCCGTTGCCCGTCGAACTCGGTCCGCAAGGTCACATTGCACCTCGGTCCAGTTCAAACACGCAATGGCAGTGGAAGTCTTGTCAACACAATCGATCTCCAATGCCTCCAATTCCTGGATCAGACGTTCATCATGCCTTTGTAACCAATTCGCTCTCGCCGGAACTCGCCGACTCAAAGCATCCGCGACAACATTCCCCTTCCCGGTGTATAGTGAATCTCGAAAGTGTAGTCCCCAAGGAACTCCAACCACCTTCGTTGTCGCATGTTCAACTCTTTCTGCTCCAACAGATACTTAAGGCTCTTATGATCAGTATAGATCTCCACCTTCACACCATAAAGGTAGTGTCGCCACAGCTTCAGTGCAAAAATCACCGCTGCTAATTCCAAATCATGGACGGGATAGTTCCGCTCGTGCACCTTCAGCTGGCGTGAGCCATAAGCAATCACCTTTCCGTTCTGCAGAAGAACGCAGCCTAAGCCGCTCCCTGAGGCATCACTATATATTACAAACCCATCGGTTCCACATGGCGAAGACAACACCGGCGCCGTGGTCAACCGAACCTTCAGCTCTTCAAAAGCTCGTGCGCACTCTGGCGTCCAAACGAACTTCTGATCTTTTCGCGTCAGTGTGGTTAGCGGCAAAGCGATCCGCGAGAAGTTTTCCACAAATCTTCTATAATAGCCCGCAAGTCCAAGGAAACTCCTAACTTCGGCCACGGAAGACAGTATTGGCCATTCTTGTATGGCTCTTATCTTCGCTGGATCCACTGCAATGCCCGCTCTACTCACCACATGGCCCAAAAATGCCACTGACGATAGCCAAAACTCGCACTTTGAGAACTTGGCATAGAGCTGATTTTGCCTCAACGTATTCAACACTAACCGCAAATGAATCTCATGCTCAGCTTTGGACTTCGAGTACACCAGGATATCATCAATGAACACTATCACAAACAGATCCAGGTACTCACGAAAAATACGGTGCATCAAATCCATAAACACCGAGGGCGCATTACACAATCCAAAGGGCATGACTGTGAACTCATAGTGCCCATAACGCGTTCCAAATGCGGTTTTGGGAATGTCACCTTCCCGAATCCTTAACTGGTAATAACCAGACTTCAGGTCCAACTTTGAATAGACGGTCGAGCCCACTAGCTGATCAAATAATTCATCAATCCGAGGTATCGGATACTTATTCTTCTCAGTCAGCTTATTCAATTCACGATAGTCTATACACAATCGTAACCCACCATCTTTCTTCTTTACAAAAAGCACAGGCGCGCTCCAAGGTGACATACTTGGGCGGATATAGCCTTGCTCTAACATTTCTTGTAGTTGAACCTTCAACTCAGCCATCTCTTTAGGCGCAACGCGATATGGCGAACGGGCCACTGGTTTCGCACCTGGCACCAACTCAATTGTGAAGTCAATCTCCCGCTGGGGTGGTAGCCCAGGGAGATCTGCGGGAAACATATCAGCAAATTCTGCCACAATCGGAACCTCGCACAAAGTGGCCTTAGGCTCAACAGCCTGAATTAGTGCAAAGTAACACTCCGCACCCTTCCGAACAGCTTTGACTACCTGGAGTGCAGACATCAACGTCCCGCCTACTCCTCGCATACCCGCAAACTTGGTCTCCTGTTCGGTATTCTGGCCCAACGTGATTTCTTTGGACTGGCAATCGATCATAGCATGCTGCTCCGCAAGCCAATCCATCCCAAAAATCACATCGAATTCCGAAATTGGCAAAACAAATGCGGTTAAACAAAAATCCCGACTTCCCAACTAAACCGCCACATCGCAAGCTTGATCCGCAAGCATCCATCAACCATTCGGCAACACCACTCTGACGCTATCTGCCTTTGCACGACTGGGTATCCCAAGCCGCGTAAGAAATTCACTAGACAGAAAAGAATGCGATGCACATGTATCAAACAGTGCTCGCGCCAGCGTGTCCCGAATCATCACAAAGCCTATGACAAACATGTCACACACACAAACCACAAACGTAGGGGTACTAAGCTAAGCATACAAACATTAGCATAAGCAAAACTAAACTCATACCTGTGACCACGTCACTCTGCTTGATGGCCTCCTGCAGGCCAAGATTGTAGACTCGGGGTTGCGCCTGCGAGGCAGAGGAATCCACCACCGCTTTTCCTTTCTCCGCATAAGATGCTCCCGCCTTCTTTTCACTCTTTGGCGGCATCCGGCAATCTCGCGCAATATGCCCCATCCTACCACAATTGAAGCAGGTACGAGTTTCTGGCTTGGAGGTTGCCCCTGATGTTGCTCCCGTTGCAACTGATGAAGGAGCTTGTCCACTCGGCTTGGACCTCTTACCCCATCTCTTCTTATAAAACGATTTTCCAGATCGGGGCGCCTTCCACTCCGGTTGCGTCATCACCAACGCTCTCTTCCCTTGCACCCTCTTCATATCCTTTTCCAACGCGGTCGCAGTGTCAACCAACGCTTGGAAACCTTGGTTCACAGAACTAGACACAAGGAACCTCAACTCGTCCCTCAGTCCTTCATAGAACCGATTAGTCTTCCTCTGCTCATCAGCAAAAATCGAACCCGCATACCGCCCCAAGCGAGTAAACTCATGCAGGTACGCGTCAACACTGCCATCACCTTGAGTCAACCGTTGGAAGACATTTTTCATGGCTATCCGTTGAGCCACAGGAAGGTGCTTCGCAAGGAAGAGCCGGGAGAATTCTTCCATCGACACTTGGGTTAACGGACGACCCGCCAAATGATGCAACTCCATCTCATCCCACCATAACCGAGCTTCTCCTTCAAGCAAGAAGGTGGCTAAGGTAACTTTCTGATGCTCCGCCGTGCCTATCGCCGTCATCACTCGCTTGATGCGCGATAACCAATCCTCAGCCTGCGTCGGGGTTCCCGCTCCCGAAAACGTAGGCGGATGGAAACTCATAAACCGCGTTAGCTGCTTCTCGGCCGCTCGAGGTACCACATCCACGACAGGTTCAGGCCTTGCCGCCACCTGTTCTGGCCCCACAGCCGCTTGCTCCTGCCTAAGTGGCTGGCCTTGGATCATGGTAAACAAGGCCTCCGCAACTAAACGGACATGTTCCGCAGACGGTGGAGGTGTAGGCACCGCGGCTGGTGCCGTACTTTCATCAGAACGCTGGGGCTCAGACTGCCCAGCTCCACTCCGAGTCACCTAAAGGTGGACAAGACACACACATTAGCGGTCGTACCCAAGCAAACAACACAAAATAGGAACACGCAGGTTCCTCAAACATACAAAATTCATTCCTATCATGGACATTCAGGAGTTCAATCGTAGACTTTGGTGTGCACAACCACGTGCTCGCCACCCCACAAAAGAAGTCGGCCACGACTTCGAGAGGGAAAGACCAAGACAACGGATACCAAAAATGTAACAACCCCATCCGTTCATATGATATATTCTAGAAGGTCCGGCCGGGGCCCCACAGGATATAGCACAAAACAGTCGGTGAAGGTACAGGATGATACCAGAGCAGCGCATCGCACCTATCACAAGCATTCTAGCGGAAGCCTAAGCTACTTGAACTCCTCATGAATGTCCAAATATAAACTCCACATTTTATATATAGATAGGAATGTCTTACAACATGTATAAAGTATTGGCCTTATGGCCTTACAGGGCTTTCATGCAGTGGCCTAAACAAATTGGCGCGCAGGCCGGCCACAAAAAGAAAACACTCAAAAGAACATTAGCCTTCGAGGGCTAGCAGCAGCAGCAACACCAGCAGGAGCATCAACCTCTATGCGACCCGCTCGGCTCTCCAGCACCTGTGCAGGACAATCCACCAACGGTGGCAAACAAAAGCAACGGTCAGCGTTCAGCTGACCAAATTATAACGACCCTACCCCTCCTCTCGGGGCAGCGGTATTTTCCCTGCAGGCATATCATATCACAAGTATGGCAAGCTATATCATCAAAGGTGCTTTCACGCACACAAGCCATCACAACCGTTCGCCGCCCGGCCCAACGGTCCGTGCACTCAGGGCACATTCTTGGTGTTCTGGCAACCTCTTGCCCACCACCGTATCAGGGTTATCACCCAACGGTAACACTCTTGAGCATTTACTCCATGGCGTGCAGCCGGAGTTAGTCCTCGGACACCGGGATGGCCCGTAGCCCCCCATTGTGTCATGGCGCGCAGGCCGAAGACTCTTGCTATGCGCTCCAACAGACCGCACTTTGGTCTCACGTCAGACGGACATAGCGCATGTCGGATCCTCCACCCCCCCCGTTGCTCAAATCACCTTGCCCTTTCCGCGTGCAGCGTACTCATGGCTATATCAAAGGCACGGGTCGGTCTCACCAATCCTGTTCCTGGCATTCAAGCCTGGGTATTTCACTATACCCATTTCCTCACAGCAACAGCGGGTCTTTCCTGGGCGCACCAGTACTTCCTGTGATTCTCTCCACAGGTGGACACCGCATAAGCACAAATGTCAGGGGTCTTTCCTGGGCACACCAGTACTTCCTGTGACTCGCTTCACAGGTGGACACCCTATGACATCAAGCAGCACAAAAAGGGCCTTTCCTGGTCCCACCAGTACTTCCTGTGCCTCAACCACAGGTTGGACCCAAAACCAGCACAAGGCTATTTTCCTGGGCTACCACCCAGTACTTCCTGCTACTCCTTTTCGCAGGTATAACCCGTAGACTCCTTAACACTACACGTTTATCACGGAGTCTTCTCCGGTTCGTATGCAACATCACCAATCCAGACCAACCTGTCCAGATGGGCTTCACACAGCATGCCTATTCCGTACTCATTTCCGGATCTATATGCAATACCAAGGGGGTTTCAAGCATCCACCCAAATGACTCCCAAAAGCAGCCACCTCTTGGTGGGGGAATCAAAAGATATGCCAAAACAGAAGCCTTCACATGGCTAGGAAGAAAAGTCGTTACCCTTGCCGTTCGCTTCGGTGCCATGGCTTGAAAGCTTGCTTGCAAGACTCGCAAGAGCGTTTCCTCCGCAACGCTGGCTTCGGATCTCTCGCCGTAAACCGCAGCACCACCAACAGCAGCCCCCTTCCCTTCTTCCTCCTCCTTTCTCTCTCTCTTTCTCTCTCTCTTGAAGAAAGATGAAGGCCAATTCAAAGTGAGGATTCTTTTCTGAATTCGGCCCTTAAGGAAAAAGAAGAAGAGCTTTCAGCCCTTGGATCCAGACTGAAGGAATGGACGGCCACGATTCTGCCAAAAACACACATTTTGACCCGACACGGCCTCGAACACGGCCGTGTGCCTGGCCGTGTGCCTCAAGCGGTGGTCAACCGACTTATCCAAACCAGTGACACGCCCACGGGGACACGCCCGTGTCATTGGCCGTGTCACCAACACGCCTTCATACACGCCTGTGTCTGTGGCCGTGTACCTGGGAAAAAAAATCCCAAATCATCCCGAGACTTCACACGGCCTGTGACACGCCCGTGTCCCAGGCCGTGTGCCCAGACACGGCACAAAGACACGCCCTGTCGAAATCTCGGCGGGCTGAGTTCGTCGCCTGATTTGACACGCCCTGTGACACGCCCGTGTCACAGGCCGTGTGCAACACTCGACACCCACTTCTCGACACTCGACGATCGTCGAGTAAAAATCGTGGAGCATGCGACACGGCCTTGGACACGCCCGTGTCCTGGGCCGTGTGCCTCCTCTCGACGAATCGTCGAGACCAGAAATCGTCGAGACAAAGCCCAATCGTCGACACAACTCGACACGCCCTGCGACACGCCCGTGTCGCAGGACGTGTCACCTGACACGCCCTGGGACACGCCCGTGTCCCAGGTCGTGTCACCCAAATTTGCCTGTTTCAGAACTTTGGGCTGTTACAACTCAGTCTTCAACAAGACCTACACTCAAAGAACAAAGTCTCCTGCAACTCAGGCACAAAGCCCTATATCAGTCTTCAACAAGACCTACACTCAGAGCACACAATCTCCTACACTCAGCCTTTATAAAATAGGCTTACAGCTTAGATCTATACAAGATCCTACAGGAATTTGATTATACAAATTAATTAACCACAACCCTGACAGAGAGAGATGAGTTGACTGGCTTCTTGATGAATTCTTGGAAGAACTTGGCAGAGATCAACCTCCCGTAGCTTTCTTCAAAGCTTCTTGAATTAGAACTCAGTAGTGTTGAATCTCCTGTGAAGATGATCTTCAATCAACTTCTGTCTTGAGATTCAGATCTCAATCTGAATCTTACTAGGCAGCCTGGTTCAGCAGATGTTCTCCTTATAAGGAGCTCTCTCTCTCCAACTTCTTAGATCTTCTGTCGAAGGTCTTCTTCTTTTGTGTTGTTAGATCTCTGTGTAGATCTTCAATATGTTATTGATCTTCAATGAATAATCTGTTGATTGATTGTCCCTCCCTGTTGAAAGAAAAAGTCTTTATATAACTTTCTCCATGGTGACCGGCTGATCCGGTTTCTAACACCCTCCTGACAGCTCTGAGTTGCAGTTGACCGGTTGAAATGGCAACTGTCAAGTCATCCAGTCACTTCTTGAAATCACTGTCACTGTCTGAAAGTGTCGAGACAGATAGTCATTATGTGTCGACACAAATAGACTAAGTGTCGACACAAGTAGACTAAGTGTCGACACTAGCCTTGATGGTGTCGACACAACTCCTTGTATGTTGTAACAGCTTCTCGACACTGCTTCTTCAGAATGTGTCGACACTGATTCTGTGTGTCGACGCAAGCCTTCTGTAGAATGTGTCGACACTGATTGAGTGTGTCGACACAAGTACTTCTCCTTAAACACTTAGCTGAATTTTGCTATGTGTCGACACATCTCCTTGTGTCGACACAACTCCTTGTGTTGAAACTTGCTGAGTGTCGACACATCTCCTTTGTGTCGACACATGACTTCATGTGTTGAAACTTGCTGAGTGTCGACACATCTACTTTGTGTCGACACAAGTACTTTAACTTGTTGAAGCTTGCTGAGTGTCGACACAGCCTCCTGGTGTCGACACATTTGATGTCGACAAAGTTTCTCTGGGTGTTGACACTACCTATAAGTGTCGACACAGATTATGTTGACAATTCTTCACAGTGTGTCGACACTGTCTGTATGTGTCGACACTTTCTTCTGATGTCGACTCTGCCTTTCTGGTGTCAACACAATTACTCCAAGTGTCGACACAGCTTCTCTAGGTGTCGACACAAGCATTCATAAGTGTCGACACTTCACCTCTAGGTGTCGACACATGGACTTAAAAACTTTTCTGCATTTCCTGCAATTAGTTAACCTGCACATATAAACTCAAAGCACATCAAATACACCTTGATGTATATCATTGAGTTGGGTGAGGCTTCTTCAAATCTGGTACATATATTCCAAGTACCCAACACCCGGATCCCCTGACAAAAGAATTCCACAGTCATAACGAGAGCTAAGCGACAATTATGATAAGCATACCACATACCTGCAGTATGACGAGAGAACCACCGGCCGGCGGCAGGCGAAAAGGCCCAGCCCCCCCCCCCCCCCCCAGTTCCAAAGAGGAGGGGATCGGCTTTACTTTTCTGGTGGGAAAGTTTTTGCGAGTGGTGATCCCGACTTGGCCGGAAGCCGGGGGAGAGTTATCCTCTCCCGCGGGGATGGCTGGCATCCTGGGGAGTACGGAAGATTCGACGGCCATTCCTCCCGCCGGTAGGAGGAATCAACCGCAGGGGCAGGCCGATTACGACCCTTACTTTGTTCTCCCGGGTAGCGGACCCGGTTTGGCGGAAGCTGGTGCTGCGGGAAGTCAATTCAGCAATCTGAGACTGAGTTAAGAGCGAGAGTGGAAAAGATACCTGCAGTTCTCGGGGAGTCAGGCGGAAGAGCGACCTCCGAGACCCGCGGTTGGTTCTCAGGAGGGCGAGATGATGAGTCCAGGGCTCCCGCTGGGGCCTGACGTCGTCAGGGGCCGTTTCCTGCAAGAAGTATCGCGTCAGCTACGAATAATCCCCGCGTAAACAGTTAGTGGTTACAATGATTAGCGAGTCGAGAGACATACTTCTGCGGAGAGGGATCATCCGCACGGCTTGGGGTCGGGGTAAGGCGAGCTCCTGTTTCCATGAACAGGTCTCGCTGGACCACCTTCGCTTCTTCTCTTTCTTTTCTCTTTAGCTGAGAGGGCTCAGCGGGCTGACGACTTTCTCGCCAGCCAGGGGACAACCAAGGCGCAGTTAGCCTTTGTAGTACCCCCCCCCCCAACCTTTTGCCCGGGTCGGGCCGGAGGGGTACTACTGGCCCAAGACGTCCACCCAGGGCTCATAGGGGAAACAATCCACCCTATTCAAGCACTAGATGGCCGTCTTGAGTGGTTCGAATCATGACATTCACAACCCATCAGAATATAGCGGAAGCATTAACAGGAAACCACTACATATATATAACATATCATATTAATACAGAGGTTCTAGAGCCGAAGCCTTATGTGTTTATAAAAGCCCGTGGGGGTATACATGTACTACATAAGTCTCTCGCACACTCTCTCTTCTAAACTGCTCGGCGGTACTCACGTCTCTAAACACCGGAGACGGCGGGGGTGCATCTGCTCGAGTAGACCTAGCTGCTGGCGTAATCTCCTGCGGCAGCGGGTCACTACAGTGCTCCACCTCCTGTGAAGGTTAATCAAATAACCGTTAGTCACAGAGCTAAGTGGAAACAAATCTCCTCCCGGATCCACATCCTGGGGACGAGCACGCACCCACCCAACAAAAGTAAATAGCCGAAGCAAGAGAGGGTTATCACAACATTTATATATGAACAACTAGCAGCAATTATAAAAGAGTGCAAATAACCGGAAAAAGCAGTAATAACATAAAACGGTTATAGCAAGGCTCTACTAGCTCATCAGCACAACAGGTTTTCATATCTTGAATTCTATCGCAGGCATTCACAGCCGCGCACACAAACCGCAGGCATTCATAGCCGCGCACACAAACCGCAGGCATTCATAGCCGCGCACACAAACCGCAGGCATTCATAGCCGTGCACACAAACCCTATGTCGACATAGTTTGGACCGCTTCTGTTCCAGCAGGGTAGCGAGCCCCGCGAGCCTCACCGATGTGGCCGTCGGTGACAGTGGCCAGTCCTGCCACTTCTGGGGGTGATCGTACTGCACAACCCCAGGCCCTCACGTACAACCTTGTGTACTCTTGGATGTGAGCGACATCCGGCGAATCATTTTGGCCGACCAGCGGAGGAAAACCCGACGGGGAATATAACGGCCGGTCACCCGTGGTACTCATCTCCCTGTCGCCTTGAGTCGTCAACCTTGCCGCACCGGTACGAACGGTCTACGAAAGGGACTGACCCGCCACCATTTCACCGCAAGCAACTTACAATCAATCAAACAATTGCAAACAATATAGCATCGGGTCTACGACGTCTGCCTTACTAGGCTTACACTTCGGGCATCGGCACTTTGCTCTACTTTCGACAAGGAGCGTGGGAGCGCTTTATTTGGGGCTAGACCTGGAGGACTACCTCAGCTCCGGTTATCCCCAACTAAGGCTCAACCTAAACAACAACTGCTAGTCAGAGCAGGACCCGGGAATGTAAAAGTAAATTGCGATAAGATCAAGTGCGGTGGTATGCTGTATTTAAAGTGCTGGAAAGAAATGTGACCAGTACAAGACTGGAGTAGTACTGAAATGAAAGTAATGAAATAATCTTGACCAGTACGAGAAGGAGTAGCACTGAATTGAAAGTACTGAACTGAAAAGAATAAAAGGAAATGGACTAGTGCAAAACTGGATAATCATAAAGAAAAAGGTTAGTAGTCCAATCACTCCATACAGGAGGCTTCAGTTCCATCTCCGTTCTCAGGAGAGATTTTTCAGTTCCATCCCAGTTTTTAATAAGGTTTCCTTGGGTACGCCTTTATTAAGATCCGATTATGAGTTGGTTGCGCCTTATTAACCACGGCTTAATCGGATTGGGACTTATCAGGAGTTATACTTTCATTATTCGTCAAGAATAATTCATAACTCACCACTCGTGCTCTCATCTTCCGAGTGTGCCCAAATCGCCCGAGAGTCGAGGCGCTCGACAGTTTTCATGAAATCTCGAAACACCCGGAGCTTGGTCACTTGCCTCGACCACTCTCGTCGATATGAAACTTATTCAAATTAGAGAGGATAGTCGCGCGCTCCAATTTTCATTTTCGAAGAAAACGCGCGTAATAATATCGAGCGCGGTCCTAGGCTTCATATTTTGGGAAAAATATCAAAACGTATCCCCATGAGCTCAAATTTTGATACAACCCTTATATGGATATAAAATGAGCATAGAAAAATTTCCATAATTTTTCAAAGAGTTTTGGCCCTTTAATTTGGCCAAATAAAGTTTATTTGGGCTTTAAAAATACCAAATCAACACCAAAAATTTCTCAACATTTTTGTGGAGGAAGCCCTAACAAAGGGGACATTTTCATGTTCAACACTTTTTCCCTAGGAGTCTATTTTAGTCTCAAATAAAATCTACCCATTATTATAATATTATAATAAATATATTAATATAATAATAAATATTATATATATATAATATAACTTTTTTCTGTAGATCTCCTCCCCCCTCCCGCTGTTGTACATTTCCGCGCCTTACGGGCTTCTCAGCCGTCGGCCGGCCACCGGCCGGCCGTGACTCCACCACCGGCCAAACCCGCCGGTGGTGGGCGCTCCCTCCGGCGGTGGTCCGGCGGCCTGGCGCCGCCGGCCGCCGCCGAGAGATTTTTTTTTTAAAAAAAGGACGGGAGGGGAGGGGGTGACGGCGGCGGCACTCCGGCCGCGGAGCGCCATGCAGACGTCAGAAATGGGGAGGGGGAGGAAAGAGAGGGTTCCACCTGAGTTTGGTGGGCTCGGGAGGGGCCGGCTTGGTCGGACATGGCTCAAGGTGGTGGAGGAGGGGAGGAGGAGCTCCGGCTTCGCTTTTTCCGGCCACCTGAGCTCCGGCAGTGGGGGAGAAGGGGGAGGGGAATGCTCTGAGAGCTGTGAGGGAAAGAGAGGGGGTTGGGGTCCTTTTATAGGGAGGGGGAGGGGGAGATTCCTCCCTTTGGGCAAGGTGGGATTAATCCCTCCTTATGGAGGGATTAAATCCCCACCCTCCAGCTGTCCAAGGACAGCTGGAGGCCCTCTCCTCTTTTCCCCATGTGGGGAAATGGATGGTAAGCTCATTATGGGCTTGGGCCTTTTGGGAAGAGAGAGGAAAAGGAGGAGAAGAGGGGTGGGGTGGGCCTCCACCTATCCTAGGCTTGCTTGCTGGTTGGGGGGCCCAAGGAGAGTTAGGGGGCATGGGCCATCCTCCTTTGGAGAGGAGGTGAGCCCCTCATTTGGAGAAAAAAATCCAAAAAGTGGATTTTAGGAGGGTTTGACCAAGTCAACCCTAGGGTGGGTCCCCATTGCTGGTCAAAGTCAAAGTGGGTCCAAGTCATCGGGGTCGGGTCAAAGTTCGGGTGTCGTGTCATAATTGGTGTGCGCACGCTTTTCAGTGCACAACTATGCTTGATTTGACCACGAGTTGACCAATCGTCATTGAAATTGACCGGGACGACTTCCGTTGACTTCGTATTGACCACACGAGTCTAACGCCACTGACTGGGGTTGAATCGGAGTCCGTTTGACGAAAGTCCGAAATTTGCGCGTCGCAACTCGCTAAAATGGTCGAAATGTGTAAAAATTGTCGTTAGACCTCGGAGTCCAACTGAACGAGTCCGATGCACTCGTATTGACTATACGAGGCCACAGGAACTGACAGAACTAATTCAGAGTTCTCTAGCTCTATTTCCCGCTTAGGGTTATTTCCCACCGGGTCATGGGTAGGGTTCGGGCCACTTTTATTGGCCCCACTAAGGCTCTGGTGGCCCAATAAAGGCGGGATGTTACAATCCAATAAAAATAAAGGATTTTCGTCCCCGAAAATTTGCTTGAAGTAGGGGGAAAAAGTAACATACCTGGGGAAAGAGCTCTGAGTGCTTTTCTCGGAGGAGTGCTTCAGGTTCCCATGTGAACTCTTCTCGTCCACAGTTTGACCATAACACCTTAACCATCGGAATGGTTTTGTTCCGTAGTGTCTTCACCTTGTAATCTATTACTCTGACGGGTTCGAGCCGGACGGATCTATCTGACAGTAGTTGCGCCGGAGGGGTAGGAAGGTACTGCTCTGGTTGCCGGAGGACTCGTCTCAAGGAAGAGACATGAAACACACATTATGAAGATTCCCCAACTCTGGGGGTAAGGCTAAACGATAGGCGACGGGGCCAACACGCTCTATCACCGGATAGGGGCCCAAGAAGCGGGGATCTAACTTTTCTGCTTCCTCAACCGGGAGACACCATGCATGGGTTTTATTTTCAGCAAAACACCATTTCCCCACGCTGAACTCCACCGGTCGGTGTCGCGCATCATAGTACTTAGCCTGCCGGCTCTGCGCTTCCCGCATTCGCTCCTGAATCAGCCGTATCGCTGCCGTAGTGTCATCGATGTAAGCCACTCCCAAGGCTTCGGGTCCTCTTCCTGAGCCCAAGTCAACGGTGTTCGGCAACGCCTTCCATACAATGCCTCGTACGGAGCCATCTTAATACTAGCCTGGTAGCTGTTATTGTACGAAAATTCGACTAACGGCAACAGCTGCTCCCACGGCTCATTGTGCTCCACTATGCACAGTCGAAGAAGATCCTCCATCGTCCGGTTCGTCCTCTCCGTCTGTCCGTCTGTCTGCGGGTGGAAGGCAGTGCTGAAAGCCAACTTGGTTCCCAAATATGCCTGCACCCCCCTCCATTCCTTAGATGTGAAACGACCGTCACGATCAGACACGATGGACTTTGGTACTCCGTGAAATCGTACCACTTGTTCTAGGAACATCCTGGCCAGGATATCTACTCAGTCACCCTGTCGGTTTGGAATGAACCGCGCTACCTTGGTGAGTCGATCTACGACCACCCATATTGAGTCATTCCCAGCACGGGATCGAGGTAGGCCATGGACGAAGTCCATGGAGATGTCTTGAACTTCCATTCTGGTATCGGCAGGGGCTGCAATAGGCCTCCTGGACTGCGGCATTCAGCTTTGACCTTCTGACAGGTCTGGCACCGGTCCACGAAGTGGGTGACATCTCTCTTCATTCCGGGCCAGTAAATGGTCCTACGCAAGTCCACGTACATCTTAACTACGCCATGGTGAATCGAGTACCTCGACTGATGGGCCTCTTGCAAAATTTCCCCACGAATCCCTCCAGTAGCGGGAATAAATATGTGATGCTTGAATTGTAGAATCCCATCATGCAAGTTATAATCCTCATGTGCCCCTCCTTGAAGAGATCGGATGATCGACATTACCTCTGGGTCGATCTTCTGGGCTTCTCGTATCCGGTCTCGGATATCGCATTGGATCTCCATCCAATACAGCTAGAATAGTACTCTTCCGGATCTCTTCGGGCAACCAGGGTAATCTCCAAGTCTATCAAAGACTGGAAAAGTTCCTTAGGGATCTGCTCCATCCAACTCCCGACTATCGCAGGCTGGCGGCTCAAGGCGTCAGCGACTCTATTAGCCTTCTCGGGGTGATATTGGAGAGTGAAGTCGTAATCGCATATGAATTCCAACCATCGGCGCTGCCAGAGATTCAGCTCTTTCTGCGTGAAAATATACTTGAGGCTCTTGTGGTCGGAGAAGATCTCACATTTTACTCTGTACAGATAATGCCTCCAGATTTTAAGAGCGAACACGACGGCGCCCAACTCTAAATCGTGTGCTGCGTAGTTTAATTCATGCGGCTTTAATTGTCGCGAAGCGTAGGCCACTACCTTACCATGCTTCATTAGGACTGCTCCCAATCCTTTCAGGGAGGCATCAGTGTAGATTTGAAATCCCTCGGTCCCTGAAGGAATCGTAAGGATTGGCGCGGAAGTCAGACGCTTCTTCAGTTCGATGAACGCAGCCTCGCACTCCGGCGTCCATCGAAATATGGTGTCCTTCTTGGTGAGAGCAGTCAGGGGTAGGGCAATCTTGGAAAATCCCTCGACAAACTTCCTGTAGTATCCGGCAAGGCCGAGGAAACTCCGGATATCCGCAGCCGTCCTGAGTGGCGGCCAATTTTGTACTGCCTGGATCTTGGCTTGGTCCACTGCCACTCCTTCCTTGTTTATCGTGTGGCCCAAGAATCCAACTTCTTCTAGCCAAAATTCGCACTTACTGAATTTGGCGAAGAGAGAGTGCTCCCAGAGCTTTAATAGAACCATCTGCAGGTGCCGGGTATGGTCCGTCTTGGTCTTTGAGTAGATTAGGATATCGTCTATAAAGACGATGACAAAGTGATCCAGAAGGGTTCGAAGACTCTATTCATCAGGGTCATGAAGGCGGAGGGAGCGTTGGTGAGCCCGAAGGGCATCACTAGGAACTCGTAAAGACCGTATCGGGAGCTGAAGGCAGTCTTAGGAATATCTTCCTCTCGGATCTGAAGCTGATAATAGCCGGACCTCAGGTCCATTTTGGAAAATACCGAAGCACCTTGTAACTGATCGAACAGTTTGTCGATCCTAGGAAGGGGATACGTGTTGCGTACAGTATGCTTATTTAGCTCCCTATAGTCGATGCACAGTCGCAGAGTCCCGTCCTTCTTCTGACGAAAAGTACGGTGCTCCCAGGGCGAGGAACTTGGACGGACGAATCCAGCATCTATTAGTTCTTGTAGCTGGATCTTTAGTTCAGTCAGCTCCCTTGGGGCCATCCGGTAGGGGGCTCGCGATACTGGCCGTGCTCCGGACACGAGCTCGATCTGGAAGTCGACCTCTCGCTGAGGTGGCAATCCCGGGAGGGACTCAGGGAAGATATCTGGAAAGTCTCGGACTATTGGGACCTTGGCGAGCACCTGGGTCTTATCTTCCATCTCGAAATAAATAAGGAATACTTCATCCTTCTGACGGACTGACTTCACCATCTGTGTAGAAGTCAAGATAATACGAGAGACAGATGGCACACCTGTCAACGCGACGCTCTGGCCATTTGGATTCTGTAGCCGGACTTCTCGCGTGGAACAGTTTATCTGGGCTTGGTGCTCGGCCAGCCAGTCCATTCCCAGAATTATGTCAAACCCAGTTATAGCTAGGATGGTTGCGTAGATTTCAAACTCTACCTCTCCCAGCGTAGCCTGGAACGAACACTTTTCGGTGGATGTCATATCCGACCCGTCTGGTAAACGGATTCGTATAGACAGTCCGGTTGAGCGAATAACATTTCCCTTTGTTGCGATGAAATTGTGGGAGACGAAAGAATGAGTCGCTCCTGTGTCAAAAAGGGTTTTGGCATGGTGACCTTCTACCAACAAGATTCCTGACGTCATAGGAAAACATATAGATATATATCATCCAACTAATATACATATACATATATATATATATGAAATATACAACAATAGTGGAAGATCTGATATCTTCTATCGCCTAAGATATATACCTATGACTACGTCAGGGGCTGGTCCATGCTGCAGGTCCAGTGCATAGGCCTCCTGGGGAGCTGCTCGGCCCTGCTGGCCTCTCCCTGCCAGCTCGGCCTCTACGACCTCTTTGACCCTGTCCCCGTGCCGGCTGTCCACCCTGGACTGCTCCTAGTCCTGGTCTCCCTATCGCCGGAGGGCAGAAGGCCCTCATATGTCCCGGCTGCTGACACAAGAAGCAGTTCCCTGCGAAGGGAACATCTCGTCGGGCCACTAGTGGGGGCTGTGGAGCTGGAGCTGGTCTACTGTCTTGCTGTGCAGCTGGGGTGCTGGGGGTGCTGGTGGGCGCCTATAAGGCAGCCTGCGGCGTCGCTGTCTGCTCTCTCTATCCTGTCTATGGGGAGCGACTCCAACGTCTCGCCTCTGGTCTCGAGGAAGCTCTACTTGACCTCTGCGCCGCTGAGCCACCATCTGCTGGTCCAACTCTAGAGCTGTCGCATGGGTGGCTATGGTGTGGAAGGTGGCCCGAGAGAGCATAATCAAGGCCTGCCTCAGGTCGTCTCGTAGTCCTCGGTAGACCGAGAAGCCCTATCCCTGTCGGAGGCAGCCAGGTTCCCGGCGAAGCGTGCCAGGTGTATGAACTCTCTCTCTCATACTCTGCCACAGTGCGGTTGCCCTGTCGAATGAGCAGGAACCTCTCTTGCAGCGCGGCTCGGTCTGCATCTGTGATGAAAAATTCTAGCAGAGCCACGGAGAACTCCCCCCAAAGATCGTGCTCATCGGCCGACCTCGGAAGGTAGAGCGACTAGACGCTCTCCACCAATCCCTCGCATATCCCTCCAAGAGGGTCACCACCAAAGAGACTACTGCCACAGCTGGGCACATCATCCCTACCAACAGCTCCTCCACTCGCTCCACCCACTCCTCTACCTGAATGGCCGTCTCTGTTCCCCTGAAAGGGGGAGGCCTCAGTCCTCGAAAAGTCGTCAGCAGATCTGTGGGTCCGGTCATCTCCCGCGGTGGCTGTGCCAGGGCATCTCGGAAAGTCGCTAGTATAGCCATCAGTGTCTGCCCTATATCTGACTCGGCAAACGGTACGGCTGCGGGAGCAACCGGGTCTGGTGGTGGGGTAGCTGGAACGTATCCTCTGGACGAGAATCCCCCGTTACTGTACTCCGGTATCTGGAGAAGTAACATGAAAGAGTGTCAGTATTTTGCAAAAGTAAGGGAATTTGCAAAAGCGACAACCCAAGCGGAAAACAAAGGTGTATGGGCGTACTAACGCACAGTCTAGAATCCCTAAGCCTCTACACTAGGGTCCACCAGGCTTCCACTGCAAGGTTCGTCCCGAACCTAGAACGAAGCGAGGGACGGAGGGATCCTGAGACTGCTCCACAAGGACGATCGTGATCGCTCTGATCCATTGCAGTACCCCCCCCCCCCCCCAACCTTTTGCCCGGGTCAGGCCGGAGGGGTACTACTGGCCCAAGACGTCCACCCAGGGCTCATAGGGGAAACAATCCACCCTATTCAAGCACTAGATGGCCGTCTGAGTGGTTCGAATCATGACATTCACAACCCATCAGAATATAGCGGAAGCATTAACAGGAAACCACTACATATATATATATAACATATCATATTAATACAGAGGTTCTAGGGCCGAAGTCTTATGCGTTTATAAAAGCTCGTGGGCTATACATGTACTACATAAGTCTCTCACACACTCTCTCTTCTAAACTGCTCGGCGGTACTCACGTCTCTAAACACCGGAGACGGCGGGGGTGCATCTGCTCGAGTAGACCTAGCTGCTGGCGTAATCTCCTGCGGCAGCGGGTCACTACGGTGCTCCACCTCCTGTGAATGGTTAATCAAATAACCGTTAGTCACAGAGCTAAGTGGAAACAAATCTCCTCCCCGCCCGGATCCACATCCTGGGGACGAGCACGCACCCACCCAACAAAAGTAAATAGCCGAAGCAAGAGAGGGTTATCACAACATTTCATATATGAACAACTAGCAGCAATTATAAAAGAGTGCAGTATAACCGGAAAAAGCAGTAATAACATAAAACGGTTATAGCAAGGCTCTACTAGCTCATCAGCACAACAGGTTTTCATATCTTGAATTCTATCGCAGGCATTCACAGCCGCACACACAAACCGCAGGCATTCATAGTCGCGCACACAAACCGCAGGCATTCATAGCCGCACACACAAACCGCAGGCAATCATAGCCGCGCACACAAACCCTATATCGACATAGTTTGGACCGCTTCTGTTCCAGCAGGGTAGCGAGCCCCGCGGGCCTCACCGATGTGGCCGTCGGTGACAGTGGCCAGTCCTGCCACTTCTGGGGGTGATCGTACCGCACAACCCCAGGCCCTCACGTACAACCTTGTGTACTCTTGGATGTGAGCGACATCCGACGAATCATTTTGGCCGACCAGCGGAGGAAAACCCGACGGGGAATATAACGGCCGGTCACCGTGGTACTCATCTCCCTGTCGCCTTGAGTCGTCAACCTTGCCGCACCGGTACGAACGGTCTGCGGAAGGGACTGACCCGCCACCATTTCACCGCAAGCAACTTACAATCAATCAAACAATTGCAAACAATATAGCATCGGGTCTACGACGGCCTGCCTTACTAGGCTTACACTTCGGGCATCGGCACTTTGCTCTACTTTCGACAAGGAGCGTGGGAGCGCTTTATTTGGGGCTAGACCTGGAGGACTACCTCAACTCCGGTTATCCCCAACTAAGGCTCAACCTAAACAACAACTGCTAGTCAGAGCAGGACCCGGGAATGTAAAAGTAAATTGCGATAAGATCAAGTGCGGTGGTTATGCTGCTTATTTAAAGTACTGGAAAGAAATGTGACCAGTACAAGACTGGAGTAGTACTGAAATGAAAGTAATGAAATAATCTTGACCAGTACGAGACTGGAGTAGCACTGAATTGAAAGTACTGAACTGAAAAGAATAAAGAAACTGGACCAGTGCAAAACTGGAATAATCATAAAGAAAAGGTTAGTAGTCCAATCACTCCATACAGACTATAGAGACTTCAGTTCCATCTCGTTCTCAGGAGAGATTTTTCAGTTCCATCCCAGTTTTTAATAAGGTTTCCTTGGGTTACGCCTTTATTAAGATCCTATTATGAGTTGGTTGCGCCTTATTAACCACGGCTTAATCGGATTGGGGCTTATCAGGAGTTATACTTTCATTATTCGTCAAGAATAATTCATAACTCACCACTCGTGCTCTCATCTTCCGAGCGTGCCCAAATCGCCCGAGAGTCAAGGCGCTCGACAGTTTTCATGAAATCTCGAAAACACCAGAGCTTGGTCACTTGCCTCGGTCACTCTCGTCGATATGAAACTTATTCAAATTAGAGAGGATAGTCGCGCGCTCCAATTTTCATTTTCGAAGAAAACGAGCGTAATAATATCGAGCGCGGTCCTAGGCTTCTATATTTTGGGAAAAATATCAAAACTTATCCTCATGAGCTCAAATTTTGACACAACCCTTATATGGATATAAAATGAGCATAGAAAAATTTCCATAATTTTCAAAGAGTTTTGGCCCTTTAATTTGGCCAAATAAAGTTTAATTGGGCTTTTAAAAATACCAAATCAACACCACAAATTCTCAAAATTTTTGTGGAGGAAGCCCTTAACAAAGGGGACATTTTTCATGTTCAACACTTTCCCTAGAAGCATATTTTAGTCTCAAATAAAATCTACCCATTATTATAATATTATAATAATATATATAATATATATAATATAATATCATATATATATATATATATATAAATTTTTCCTGTAGATCTCCTCCCCCCTCCGCTACTGTACATTTCCGCGCCCTTACGGGCTTCTCCAGCCGCCGGCCGGCCACCGGCCGGCCGTGACTCCACCACCGGCCAACCCGCCGGTGGGGGGCGCTCCCTCCGGCGGTGGTCCGGCGACCTGCCGCCGCGCGGAGCATTTTTTTTTAAAAAAGGACGGGAGGGGAGGGGGTGACGGCGGCGGCACTCCGGTTGCCGGGAGCGCCATGCATGACGTCAGAAATGGGAGGGGGAGGAAGAGAGAGTTCCACCTGAGTTTGGTGGGCTCGGGAGGGGCCGGCTTGGTCGGACATGGCTCAAGGTGGTGGAGGAGGGGAGGAGGAGCTCCGGCTTGGCTTTTTCCGGCCACCTGAGCTCCGGCAGAGGGGGGAGAAGGGGGAGGGGAATGCTCTGAGAGTTGTGAGGGAAAGAGAGGGGGTTGGGGTCCTTTTATAGGGAGGGGGGGAGCTTCCTCCCTTTGGGCAAGGTGGGATTAATCCCTCCTTATGGAGGGATTAAATCCCCACCCTCCAGCTGTCCAAGGACAGCTGGAGGCCCTCTCCTCTTTTCCCCATGTGGGGAAATGGATGGTAAGCTCATTATGGGCTTGGGCCTTTTGGGAAGAGAGAGGAAAAGGAGGAGAAGAGGGGTGGGGTGGGCCTCCACCTATCCTAGGCTTGCTTGCTGGTTGGGGGCCCAAGGAGAGTTAGGGGGCATGGGCCATCCTCCTTTGGAGAGGAGGTGAGCCCCTCATTTGGAGAAAAAAATCCAAAAAGTGGATTTTTAGGAGGGTTTGACCAAGTCAACCCTAGGGTGGGTCCCCATTGCTGGTCAAAGTCAAAGTGGGTCCAAGTCGTCGGGGTCGGGTCAAAGTTCGGGTGTCGTGTCATAATTGGTGTGCGCACGCTTTTCGGTGCACAACTATGCTTGATTTGACCACGGGTTGACCAATCATCATTGAAATTGACCGGGACGGCTTTCGTTGACTTCGTATTGACCACACGAGTCTAACGCCACTGACTGGGTTGAATCGGAGTCCGTTTGACGAAAGTCCGAAATTTGCGCGTCGCAGCGCGCTAAAATGGTCGAAATGTGTAAAATTGTCGTTAGACCTCGGAGTCCAACTGAACGAGTTCCGATGCACTCGTATTGACTATACGAGGTCACAGGAACTGACAGAACTCAATTCAGAGTTCTCTAGCTCTATTTCCCGCTTAAGGTTATTTCCCACCGGGTCATGGGTAGGGTTCGAGTCACTTTTATGGGGCCCACTAAGGCTCTGGTGGCCCAATAAAAGGTGGGATGTTACAGCCTTGGCTCGCGCCGGGCCGCATCGATACGATCTGAAGATCCCGCGGAAGCGGTTTGTCAATACGCTTCGAACGCATCGCGAGGAGGAAGCGAGAACTCGGGCGAGGGAACGATGATTCGAGGGCAGATTTATGGTCGTCTATCAGCACATATATATATAGCCACGATACGGCCCATCCAAAAGATTCTCTGATGTTGACACGTGCTCATCGAATATTTACGGGTTGGATGTGTCTTTTCGAGCATTGAGCTAGCTCAAAAGAGCGGGGATTGTGTACAACCCCATATTCGCTGAGTCAGACCAGGAACACAACAGTCAGGATTAGCTAGCCAGAGACGCTCTCGCCCTGAAGAAGTTCTCGCCCATATGCGGGCGGGGGGGAAAACGTTTGCGCTTGCGCCAAGCTCCTGTCTTGGAGAGACCTCTCGCCTGTAAGCATGCGAGACCGCTTCACCGGGCTCTGGACATGAAGGCTCTCGCTCAGAGTTTTCGCCGATGTGGGGCCCCGGCCTGGGTAAAATGACCTAATTACCCTCAGGTAAAAATTACCCTTATACCTCAGGATAAAACAACAGGATTTGGCTATTGACAGATCAACTAAGGGTATTTCAGTAATCTTAGGTCAACAAAAGGCTATAAATAGACCCATAAGGGCTCCTTAGAAAGCAAGCTTTCATAATCTTCCAATCTCCAGTGCTTTCTGAGGAGCTCCTAGCCCATCTTGGCTTTGGAGGGGAAGCTCTCAGAGATCTTCGGGTGTGAGGTGGGAACTCCCTACTGAGGCTTTGGTCAGTCTTAGGTCTTTTGAATCTAGTCAAGGGTCGAGACTTGAGAGAAGTAGGTGTTGGCTGCATCCCTATTTTGAACTCCCGTTGAGGTCAATTTTGGCTTCAACACCGCACTGTTGAGGAGTCCCCACGTTGATCCCTATCTGAAGCAAAGCATGGTGACAACGTTCCAAGTGGCCTTAAGATATCAAGGACATTTCCCTGCTACAGACAAACAAGTGTCACCCTCCTATTCACAGCGCAAAGAAACCCAAGATGTCCACCCCTGCCCTGTAGTGATGATCCCGCCGGGGGATCTAGGGAGTAGAGGCCGACATGGGAGAATGTCGGTTAGAACAGTAGAGGTGGACAACAAATGAGGTAGTGGTAGAAGGTTGCTCACATATGGTTGTGATGTACTCTCCGGTGGAGGCACATCACTTGCCCCAGGTCGCAAGGTCTTCTCGGCAGGAGTCTTCTTATCGCCTATAGCAGGAACTTGCTTCCCCAACAATGTCTTCAGAGGGCAAAAGTTGATCCGAACTTATGGACTAACTCGCAAAGCAGGCTGAGCTTTGGGGGCAACTAGAGGAACATATCACAGAGGAGGCACTAAAGGTGCTCGCTATGAGCTCTAGTATTTAGGAGCATAAGAGAAGAGAGAAAGACAGTCAACACGAGTAAAGTCAATAACAATGGACAATATAAGTACGCGACAATGAAGACCTAACCTCGCGAGGAGCAAGTTCTGGTTGGGTCAGGGTATGGAAACCATCGAGGTCCGCCGCTAGGGGAACTGTGGCGTGGGAGGGCAAGATGACTCAAAAGTGGAATTACTCTACTTCATCGCCAAGACCCATCAGTTCGAGCACTCTTTGAGTATTTGCATGGATCTTGGGTTCGGTATCGGTGTGACGATATTCCCAAGTGCGGGCGGCTGGTTATTCTTCTGGAGGCAATCATCTCTTCTTCTTCACCATCCTTTTCTTTATAGGTGGAGGAAGCTCAATGATATTGTCACCTTCGCAGGGCCGTTTCAGAGCTTTAGGTTTTAGGAATCCCTCCAGCTCAGTCGTGCTTGCCTCAAGATCTTTATCGATAGTCGGCGACATCTCATGCCAATTCATGGACGGTGCCCAAGAAAGAGCCATCCCCCTCTATTTATAGAGGTCTAGAGTCTGCTAGCAGTTCGAGTAGTCCAAATACTCGCCGCAACTGTTGAAACAAGAATTGGTCTCAAAAAGTGTTCGGAACCAAGAGGTGTAGCCCACACCTATTCTCCCGAGCCAGAACATTGACTGGTGGCCAAGAACTAAGGAACATACTAGAGCTATAACGAGTAGGTCCGCTACAACACCTGAAAGATTGAAGAGAACTTCCCATCCTCAGCCAATGTTGGAGTTGCCGGCACCTAGGAGGGCATTGGAGGCCAAACAAAGCTGGCCAGAGGAGGAACAACCAAAGAAATGGATCCCCTTCAAAGGTGCCTTAAGTGTCTATTTATAGTTTTTTGAGTCTGGCCTGCCAATAATGGAAACCCGCCTTTTGGCTCTACTACAAGCAGCCCAAAGTGGTCTGCCAACAAAAAACCCCGTTGTTGGAGAGGCTATTAACATGCCAAATGAGATTCATCTAAGAGAACACTGCTGAGAGAGTTTACCACTCGCCTAGGGCGGCGAGTGCTTGATGAGTCTCGCACTCGCCAACTTCCTTGACTATGGGCGAGTGCGGGTCAAAAACACCCCACTCTCCCTTGCCTACTCTGGACTATACCGCATGTGCATTAGTCACTCACGAGACCTAGTCACTCGCGAGATGGGCTAGACCTGGCCACTCGCCACTCGGCCACGCCTAGCCCAACAAAACTGAATGACCCTTTTGGGCCCTGACCCCTTCTGAAGGACCCATTTACCAAATACGAGGTTGTACATTAGTAGCTTGCCGCAATAAGGGTTGGATGTTTCTTTCTGAGCATCTATGACGGTCGCAAAGAGCGAAGATTATGTACCACCCATATTCATCGAGGGTGGACTCATACAATACAAAAAATCAACAGGTCAAGAAAAGTCAAAGTCAACTGGTCATGACAGAAATCGAGGATCAAATATCAAGCAGAGGAAGGTCTCATCGAGTATGAGCGAGCATCTTCATACTCGCCAGGTGTGGGCGACCAAGGGAGATACTTGCCCAAGCCACATGAGATCCCCTATAGTCGCATAGTCGGTAGGTAGGGGAGAGGCTATATATAAGAGACCTTCATCTCTTGGATTTTTCCTATAAATAGGATCTCAGGAGTACAAAGAAAGAGACTTTTGACTGAGCTTCCAGATTACTTTTTTTGAATACTTGGTCTGGTCGTGAGATTGTGGCCATCTCCTTGGTGACAATCTGCCTGTAGATACTCGCCAAGTTAGTGTTCCCCTTATACCCTGCTCAGTTAACTTTGGTCACGGAGGTCGGTGAAGTCTCTTTTGATCTTTCGGTTTGTGGTGAGACCTCCCTGCCCCAGTGCCTGAGGTCCTTTTAGTGTTCCCTTAGTCTATTTGTCTTGTCCGTCAACCCATCAAGCCCGATTGCCGGACCAATAATCTTACACTGCATTGATCCGAATTTTGGAGTAGGGAATTTCCCGGCTTCAACATCGTGGGAGTTGCGTCGGGGTAGATCTATGGTTGCAAGAACGAAATGAGACCACTGGATGTGACAGCGACTGGATGTGGCGGCGACAGGATGTGGCCGCCGAGGAATTGCAAAATGAGGCGGGGGAGACGTGGGCTAGGGTGCCAAAAGGCTGGTGGTAATAGTTATTTTAGGAGTTTAATTTAGAGCGTTATTAAGATATTTGTCATGTAAATAATCAATAAATTGTAATTCTATAACAATTTTCTTTAATTATCCTTAAAAAAGAGAAAATTGACCATTCTGCCGGTGGACGTTTACAGGTAAATTTTCTCGCAAATGCTGGAACACATACTGCGCAACCCTAACTAGCGCTGACTACTGATCTGCAGATCCCGATGCCGTGGCTCAGTGCTTCGGCCGTCAACCTGATGGTGGCAGCCGGCCGCCGGAGGCAATGGAGGGGCACGCGAGGGAGGTGTTCTGCAACGACCCGGCTTGCGACAAGGCATTGCGGCTTAACTACTGCGGCAACGCGATCTCAACCACCAAATATACGGTGGCGAATTTTATACCCAAGTCGCTTTTCGAGCAATTCCGCCGAGTCGCGAACTTCTTCTTCCTCATCGTGGCATGCGTCTCTTTCAGTCCGCTAGCCCCCTACAGAGCTGTTAGCATTGCCCTTCCGCTTGTCGTCGTCATCAGCGCCACCATGGCCAAGGAGGCCGTGAGACTGGCGTAGAAAGCAGCAGGTGCACCCCTTATCCATTTTTCTGCTTCTTTCTACGCAGATTATCATAGAGGTTGCCAGAAGCTACACCAGAATTGTATTGTTCCCAGTTTCCACCGAACGAATGTCATGGTTTGCTATCAGTTGCATTCATTACTATCTTCTTGTTAAGTGGATGCTACTAATTGAATATTTATGACCGTAGTTATGGATTTATTGTTGTGGTTGTGACAGGGTTTGTATGTTTTTTGTCACATTGATGGGCTATATGATAGTTTTTCACTCAATTATCAAACATTCGAGGCACAGCATAATAAAAAAACAGAGCGAATGTAATTGAGAGAAAGATAGGGATGACATACAAATGATAATTAACATGATTAACACAACTTGCTTTCTCCTTTTTCCACTTATGCAATGGAGGATGATAATATATGAATTAAAATACTCTTGGATAATAATGCTGTATCCATTGGACACCGCCTTTCGACTGGCCTCCAACTGGTCCAACCATGCATCTAGCTCCTTTGCATCAATCGTTCAAATGTATGAAGTAATTTATCTTTGGCTCCGCTTTGAAGAGTTTCTTTCATCCCTCTTCAAAAGGAGCGAGGAATGTGACTATCTTCGAAGTCGTCATCTTACTCTTTAGTGTGACGCCAGTCATCTCGCATCTTCAACACTATTTTTCTTTTGCCGATAATTCTCTTCATTTGGTGGTATTTGCTACTTGATACTTGATGGATATCTCCATTATAATGTCATCAACTGGTTGCAGTGTTTCAAATGTTTCTTCGACTGCTCAACGTGTAGGTTCTGTGGGCAAAACAATATTTTTTCCTTATAAGACCGACATGACTTTTGAAAATATCAAATGTTATTTTATTATAGCTATGTTAGCAGTATACATGCTTAAATGACTTCTATGTATTGCATTATATATGCTTAAGTCGTATTGAGTTATTTTTCTTTAATCTTATAATCAAGTTTATATTTTCATTTCGCACCATAGATTTGTTAGTTTATGTTTACAAAATTTTGAAACATTCTGCATATTATTAGTTAATAATTGTCGTGTTTTTAACACAATTTTATTAAGCACTAGAAGATTTATATCAATCAAGTGCAATGTTAAATACATTTCATTATTATCTATTTGCACTTATTAGTAGTAGTCGTAGTGTGCTACTATATTTTATTTTTGATACTCTTTAACTTTATTTTGAGATATATAACCCATTGGTTGTCTATTTATTATGACTTTTTTACTTTTAGAACACATAAACACACACACACACATAGACACACACACATATTATATATTTATGAGATATGAAAATCTGATATTTTAAAATTACCTGACATGTCCAACACATTCCTGGCATCCAATATTTACAACTTTGATTGGTTGATAAATAACAACTTTGTTGGTGAAGTTATCTCTAAGGAAAATAACAGTCCTTGTCTACGTTGTAACTAGGCTTCATGAAGACCATAAACCACGGTCTCGAAGAAATTTGATCTCTTTGATATCAACCTGATCCGAAACTACAATATGCTCGCAAATACAAATCTTGTGAAGGGTGCCATAAGCAATGTGGTGTCTCTTCTTATGGAGACGAACCCCTTGCCAGTGCTAATGTCTCGTTTTTTTTCTTCTTCTTCTATAAGCGACACAAACAAGATAAAGTAGGATGACGGAATAGCATTTGCAAAAATATAACAAGGAACAACAATCATTGCTACTTTCAATCCCCCAAAGTACATATCTTACTTCTACAAGTTTGTTATGTTCTAAATTATAATCTTTTACCCCCTTAAGAAAAGAATCACTCCTCAGAATATTGTGTGCTAGAGTAAAATTCCTATCTAATATAAAGTTGTCGCTAGGGAGAGATGGTGATTGACATGGTGATAATTGTAGAAATGGCAGAGAACATGCAGCATATTCCCGTGACATTGACTTGGGATATTACAATATCTTTAGAGGCCGAGAAGTTAAAATTCCTACAAAGATTGACTCAAACCCTAACGCTTGGCGAGTCCACACAAAAACCAATACTTGGCCATGTTTTGAAAATTCTTTTGGCATTATCTTTTTCAAACCTCGCCCGTTTGTCAATAATCTGCTCGGGTGCTTGATTTCCTTCCATACGAGTTCTTAATGTTTCCTATCTTCTAGGTTATTCAGACTATTTAGGGAAGATTTACTTGGACTAAAATTGAGAAGATAAACAATTTGCTATATCTCATCTCTTTCCCATTTTCTCATCTCCTGATCTTTTCTTCACTTATAAAATGATCAACATCAAGCCTCAACACTATAAAAACTACCCAAAAGATTAACCGTAAGAGAAAAAAATAGGCTTGTTTAGATTAAATCCTTTACCTCTCAAACACGATTTCATGGACAAATAATTGATATAATATATATTTCTTGCTGGGTCTATTCAGTTATTACGTCGAGGATTCAGACTACTTTGATAGATCACTATTGATTTGACAGTGCAACTTATTTTGGTGATTATTAACTCTAATTATCAAAGTTGATGATTCATTGTTTATTGGAAGTGCCGTGGCCTCAACTTGCTTCTGAAATGATAATGATTCTAAGGAAACCTAAAGATGCTTGATGGTCGGGATGGCCCTCCACAAATCTAATTTGTAGGCTAACCTTGCAGGGGTTGTTTTCAAGTAAGGTCCACCTCTATCCTAATTCCTAAAGGTGCATCCTCAAAGAGTTTTGAGCAAGTCATATGTGCTGGAGCTTAACCCCTATCTACAAAATGAAGAAATTTGTTGAGGAGGCAACATGAGTGATCCAAATGAAGTTTGACCCCATCTGAGCTATCCCAAATAAAACCAATTATGGCTTCACTCTACGAGTTCATCAGTTGACACATTGAGTTTCCAAAGTCCTTTATCCACTTCCATGATAATGCGACATTGGATCATTGAGTTTGTTATTGGCACATTGAGTTTGCAAAGCCATTTATCTGCTACAATAAATATGTGACGCCGTCAATTACAAGTATTATTTACAATGACGTAAAAAAAATTTGGCGCGACGCAAAGTTAAATAATAATGTTTTAATATATATTATTAAGCATAAGTTAGAATTAAGCTTAAGTTAGATATTAAAATTTAGATATAAGGGGGCTTCAAGAGGTGACCGACTCAAAGAAGTGAACCAGGCGGTTCACTGTTGAATCATGCAAATAAAATGCATGTGTGTCGTGCTGGGGAGAAGAGGTGCCGCCGAGGGAAATAAAAGAATGCCGCACTCATTCTTCTCTCCCAGTTCCTGCACACGAGACACTGAAGCCGAAGGAACCGCTCGACGCCGCCGCTTGCCGAGAGCTCATTTTTCCTCCGATTTCTTTGATTTCTCCTTCAATAGAGAGGTAATCTCTTCCTCTCTACTCATCTTGTTTCTATTATGATGATTTTACACGGATTAAAAAGGTAGAAACCCTAGGGTCTGGGGTTCTTGGATTTCTTTAGTTCTTTTCATATGAAAAGTTTCCGTAATGGATTATTATGTCCTAATCCGTGATTTCAAGTAATTTTGGTGGAACCCTAATTGAAGTAATGTTGATTTCAAAAATTGAATTGATTTAGGGTTGGAAAAAGAAACCCTAAGAATTCTTAGCATGTATATCTCTTTCATATGAGTAAAACCCCATCCCCATAGTCTTTGGTGACAAATCGTTTGAGAGAAATATCATCCTTGTAATCCAAATAATTATTTGGAGGCTAAGTATTTCTGCCCGTTCACTAAAACAATGAAAAACCGTTAATTTAAATTAGGGCAGCCAACCCTTAAATTAATTAAAGACTCCGAACATGTTTATGTCTCAAATCATAATGTTAGGGTGTAATCACTAATCATAATGGAGCATAATCCCTCCTCATAATGTTAGGGCAGCAAACTCCTAACTCATATAAGCTTCCTTTGACCTAATTAGGTCAAGTGGAACCCATCAAAGAGAATTTTGATTTGTTTGACCTTGATAGAAACTTCAACTTATGTTCGTAAAATAATTACAATCTAGTTCATAACATCCCAAGGTAGTGGGAGGCGTAGTAATGATGGTGGAAGAGATAAAGAAAAGAGGAAGGCTACTGTGAGTTCTTATTCCCTACTTACAAATTATTCCTTTATGTTATTATTCTTATTGTGCCTAACCTAAATAGTCTTATGTCTTAAAGAATGCAAAAAGAAATAGTAAGGAATATTAAGGGAAAAGTAAACCTGATTAAAGTTATAAAATGAGCTATGTTAAAGTTGAACCCAACTAGTGGAGGTGGGGCGAATGTCCTCCCAACTTATAATGAAATAAAAGTAAACGTTTGAATAAGAAAAGACACGTAAAAAAATGTGTGCGAATATGAAAAGACACACAAGCACGCTATATAAATGTAAATAAATGACAATGCATCCTTAATATTGCCCGAAAATGAAATGAAAATACAAAGATAAGAAATTACAAAGATATGAAATTTGATATGAACAAAATGAAAGGAAATAATCAAAGGGAAAAGTTATCAGGAATGTTAGAAAAATAATCAAAAGGATTAATAAGAGGAAAGTGAACGAGAGACGACGTAATAACAAGAAAGTACAAAATAACAAATCTGAAAGATATGACTAAGATATCATAGGAAACAAGAGAACAATAAGAATTCATTTAGTCTTTTTGACTAATAGAAAATGTAACTAAACGGGTCAAGGAGGAGACCACTCCCGTCAGCTCTAGCCGACCCCCTAAGCGTCGCGAAAAGATGTACACGATATGGTTTGAGGTCGTCACCGCTGTCTTCGAAGTTCTGGATGCCCACAAGGATGCCTGCGTGATCCAGATTGCCCTCACGACGAGTTCCAATTCTTCTTCTAGTAGTCTGTAGTGTGTTAGTCATGTAGTATAGTTAGTTTTGATCTGTGTCCATGTACATATTTTTTGATGTAACTCACTCTTTCATGCGGCACAGTTTTGAGATAAACCCTACTTTTGTATACATATATGTTGGGTTATTTGCTGGCTCTTTGATACTATATGACATAATGTTGGATTGGACCTGTTCATAAATAACAAGCATGTTTTACCTTTCCACATATTTCTTATATACTTTGTTATGATAACTGATGAATTAACTGCTGAATGTTCAATTACCTGACGCCTCTGTGAAATGAGATTATGAAAATTGTAATGGTAGCCTAGAAAGCGGGGCCGTTACAAAAGATGCAACATTAGAGAAGGTTAAACAATGAATGCAACTCTAGGACTCCCTGCCAAACCCTAATTGAACGAAATCTAAATCTCCCAATTGAGCTGTCTCAATCGTGAAAATTCTCAAGGGATATTATTCAAAATAATAAAAAGTACAAATGGATATATATTTAAAAAGTATGAAAGAGACAAAACCCAAGAATGCAAGGTTCGAAAAGGAGCTTGTCATATCAACGCAACCAGGTTGGCCATATTTATAGCCTTTGAGCTAATAAAAGTTGTTAGCCTCTGAATTGTGTGTTCATATTTGAATAACTCTTGAGCCACATATTGTTTATGCTTTAAAATATCAAACAATCTTTGATGGCCCATTTATTGAAGCCTCTGAGGCACATGGTCCATTTGATCTCGAAGAAATCCCTCCATAGGTTAAGTTTTGCCACAAAATATATTTTGTCCATATTTTCATCCTCATTAATGTCATCATCTTATACAAGGGAAACCATGGTTTTTGACAAAGCTGATGCTGATAAGAATTAGAGAAAGTAACTTGTTTATTAATTGAAATCAAAATACAATCTCGTGAGGCATGCTTATGTCAATCAGTTGGGGGCAGGTTCTTCCTAAGGATCCCTCTCTAAGTGAGTTACAAATCTACTTGACACCTTTTAAGACTCGCTATTTTTTCTTGTATAGGGGAGAACTCGTTAGAGACTACATTACTAAAATGCCCCTCGAGAGGGAAAAATACATGATGCAATATTCATGAATATTGACCGCAATGCGTACTTGCATCAATACACCGCTCTTCAAAATCAACCTTGTCCTCAAGAGTGAGTCCTGGTGGGGTTATCCTCGGGTTCAAGAGCCCCCAAATCGAAAATTGTGATGATGTCTTTGGCGCCGAGTAGCAAACACAATTTTTTGTTTAGAAATTTGTGTGTGAGATAGTAAGACTGCTTGAAGTGAAAACATGTCATATATGCAGATACTTAGGCACTCGTGGTGTAAACAAATGGTGTGGAGGGGGTTGGGGAGGAGGTAAAGGAGATTGTGAAATGCCCTGCTAGGGAGTGTGAGGATGAAGCGAAATAAGGTGCTGGGAGTACCAGGGTGGCGGTTTAGGGTGTTGGTTGCATGGAGGGGTATTGTCTGAGAGAGCATAGTGCTTTTCTTCAACAAATTTGGCTTGCTTCATAGCGTGGAAAGTGTGTTTGGATTAAGGACTCTTTGAAGTACCTTGATGTGTGGTTGGAGCCCAGTGAAGAAGTAACCCAAGTAGTGGTATATTGAGGGACCTATCACATGTGAGGGGATCTTGATGAAGATGTCAACGTAGACGAGACGGACTCTGCTTGGCGAACCGTGCCCAACCATCGTAAATTGCTGGCATTATAGCTATCACAGGGAAAAATAAGCTCTTCCTTGAATGTCACCCATGTTAAAGTCATATTAGTTTGACGAGTCTAGCGAAGCCAATGAAGAGCCGATCCTTTCATGTATATTGTGGACATGAGAACATTCTGCAGTTCGGGGCTTCCTTAAAGTTCGAAAAATTGCTTGACACGAGCAATCCACCCAAGACGGTTGGCCTCGTTAATGACATGAATGCCAAGGCGATGATAGTGTGTGGGGCGGGGCTCAACAATTAGGTGAGGAGCGACCGTCAGTTAGGGATGATATCGAGTCGAGTTTGTGCGATTTGGGCTCGGCTCGAAATCAAAATCGATTTCGAGTCAACTCGGCTCAACTCGAAATGGTTCGATTCCGAGTCGGCTCGAAATCGAATCGAGTCGGCTTGAAAATGAGCAATTTTTCTCTTTATCCCAAGCTGACTCAAAATTAAAGTAGGCAACCTCTAAATTTAGCAAATGAAAAACATTTTAAGCTTTCACTCTTTTTATTTAGGTTTAAGTTTGTGTTTTTATTTTCAAATAAGAATATATTAATAAATACATAATATTTTTAATCAATTCGAGCTGATTCGAATCATATTTCGAGCAATTCAGGGCTGACTCGAAATCAAATTGGAGTCAAATTGAATCGACTCAAATTAAGTCAAATCAATTTTAATCGATTACGATTCAGCTCAATATTCAAGCGATTTTCGAGCGATTTTCGAGTTTCGAATAGTATGCTCAGCCCTACCGCCAGTGCAGAAGTGCCGCTAGAGTGAGGCATGAGCGATTCTAAGTTTGCGGATGGCGGTGGGGGGTTGGGCAAACCTTTAAGGAAGGTATGAAATTTTGTGCACAGCTAGTTGTAGGTCAGACAAGTCTCGACACGATCCAGGCGACTGAAGAGGGTGGAGACCGTGAAAGCGAGGTTGTTTTCGAGAACGGCCATGGAGTGAGTGATGGGCATGCAGGAATAGGGTCAGAGGAGTTAAGATGACATTTTAAGTGAGGACTGGAGTGTGTCAATCCTGATTGTAATGTTGATCAACCCGGTCGGGCAAAGTTGTGCATGGGCGTCGAAGCTGTCAATGATCATGGCTGGCTTGGGTTGCAAAGCCGCATAAGAAGCGCGGGTTACCGATGATGGAAGGAGCAGGAGACAGACGAGTGATGTGTTGCCGACCGATGTTGAGGAGCATAATACTGGATCGAGCATCTGAGACGAGGATTATAGATCGTGAGCTAGGGTGTAGAGGGAGAGCCGTTCTGGATGGGGTATGCAATTGGAACAACGAGAACAGAAATCTTGCAATTCGGGGGGGGGGGGGAGGCAAACAAATGTTTGTCGTAAATCTTGTATGAAGAGCCGATGTACAACTTGATGGTGCGTTGATGACGGCAGACATCTGAAACTAGTGGGTGACACAATAGGAATATAACCTCATGAGGTATGCTCACGCCAATAGCTTGAGGGCTTGTTCCCCATCAGGATCCCTCTACGAGAGAGTTACAAGACTACTTGACACTCTTCTAAGACTCACTTCTCTCCCTTATATAGCAGAGAACTCGCTAGCAACTAAATTTCAAAAATGCCCCTCAAGGGAGAAAATAGACGTAGTAAGTAATAACCATGAAGGTTGACCATGGTGCATGGTCGTATCAGTCAAGGACTGGGAAAAATAAGTTTCCGACTACATAGGTAGTGACATATATGCACATCAGAGTGGAAAAAATCATGGTATATATAGTAGATCATAGACAAAGGAATCATAGGCCTTGAGAAGGTTTGTCACAATTCCTCTTCTACTCTGAATGTGAGAGTTGTAATTTCAAATAGCCATCCTATGACCTCATGACATCACTAAGGAAATCTTTAATTGAGATTTCTTTTTCATAATCTTAATCAATAGGGTTAATCAACCACCAAAGGCTTGATCCTTTGGGAAGCCTTGAAGTAGTTACATGGTGTCCTAATGGGTATTGTTGGAATGTTATGTAAACCCATGTAAATATATGGGTGCTTCCTGTTTTGCAATAATAATCATTTTCCTCTTTTTCCCTCAACAGGGTATCAGAGCCAATGCCCTAGAAGCCGCCCGCTCCGTCCGCTCCGTCTCGCGCTCGATTCCACTCCCGGCTCCTAATCCCGCCTCCGTTTCTTCTCTCGGTTCCGTCCACCCCACCGCTTTCCTTCTTCTTCGTCGGCTTCGCCCGCCGGGTCTTCGTCGGCTTATTTTTCCGTCGGGTCTTCGTCGGCTCTGTTCGTTCTTCTTCTTCTTCTTCCGCCTCTCCTTTCGTCTCTCTCGTGCTCTAGGGGAGCCGACTCCATGGAGTCTTGATCCCCGCGATGCTGGCGGTCCCTTCGTCTCTTTCCCTCTTTCTCTGAGTGTTGTTTTTTGTCAACACCCATTGTGATTATTTGGTGCGTCCTCGATTTCTATTCGGGGTTTCTTTATGGCTGGAAGTGCCTCCCGTGGAGTGACCTCTCGTACTCCGGCTTCTGCTGGCCCTTGTCGAGTCCCTTCAGACCATGACACTCCCCAGATCACCACTATGAAATTGGATGGTTCCAACTACCTCCGTTGGGCTCGCTCCATCATTCTTGCCCTCAAGAGCCGCTAGTGGCGCAATGAAGGCTCCTGCGTCTGGCTCTCCTGAGTGGCCTCAGTGGGAGTCTGACAACTCCCTGGTGATGTCTTGTCTGCTTAACTCTATGACAGAGTCCATCTCTTGAAATTATATGTTCTTGGATACTGCAATAGATATTTGGAAGCGTGCAAAGACTACCTATTCTGGTCACGACAATGCTGCTCAGATCTACCAACTTCGTCGTCGGTTTTTCCTCCTGCGGCAGGGTGATCGTCCCCCTCGGCCTACTACTTGGAGTTCACCCAACTATATCAGGAATATGATCATTTTGATTCTCTGACCCTGGTGTCTCCGGAAGATGAAGTGCTTGTCCGAGCAAGGGAAGAACACAATCGCATCTTTGAGTTCCTTTATGGCTTACATCGGGTTTTTGATCCGATCAGCATTCAGATCCTTGGCCGCTCTTCTCTACCTTCTCTGCCCGAGGTGTACAACGTTGTCCAACAGGAATTCGACCGTCGCCTGTCTCTACTTCCAGACTCTGCCACCGAGGGTACAACCTCGGGCTCGCAGGAGGCAACTCGAGGGGGAGTGCTGTGTTATCCACGAGAGGGCCGAGAGGATAACAGGGGCGAGTGGGACCATGGGGTCGACTCGCCGGTATCTTAAAAAAAGGCAGAATATGATGGGCGAGACGGGAACAACGGAGCATCGAGACGGCTCTCGCGTCGCGCGCTGACACTTTGTGTCGAGACGCCTCTCGCAAGGTGGGGGACTCGCGAGACGAGCAGATAGGCTCGTCTCGCCCGCCCACTATTTTCTCACTTGCCATACGAGAAAAAAGTGTTTTTACCTTCTTACCCTCAAGAGGGGATTTTACTCTTTTACCCCAGGTAATTTTACCCTTTTGCCCTTTGTGGTTTGCATATAACTCTTCAACACAGCGTAGTTTGGCTGTTGGCAGACCCAGCCCAGGGTATTCTGGTAATTTCAGGTCTGTTCAGTTTTGTTATCGGCAGGCCAAACTCAGAGGCCTATAAATTGACCGATAAGGTGCCTTGAAAAGGTTGTTGAACCCTTTTTATCTTCTTCCTCAAAGGCACGTAGCTCAGCACTGGATAGGGAGGGGAAGAACTTCTAATTCTTCCGGGTAAGAGGTGAGACCTCCAAGCTGAGGCACTCGGTCTGTTTCTGATTCTGAGACTCACGCCGAGAGGGTGGTTTGAGAAGAGTAGGTGTGAGCTGCAGCTTCAGGTCCGAACTCTAGGTGAAGTCGAATTACTGGCTTCAACATTTTTGGTGCAGTGAGCGTGGACCGCAGCCTACACAGAAGAATCTTAAACTACCTCATGGCGAGAAGTCATGGAGAAGGAGACGGGGACGGGTCTGAGAACCCGGGAGGATTCGTAGGAAGGGAGGAATTCATGGCGTCCATTAAAGACATCATGGACATGTTACATGGGGAGGCAGGGCGATTGCTCGACTCCTTTACCCCAGGTGCCCGCTCTCGCGCAACAAGATGAGCTCGTCTCGACAAGAGTTGGAAAGGACGCCCCCGGGAGGCGACCCCGAAAGGAAGTGCTGGTAGAAGGAGGCGGGTGAGACCTGGCGGGAAGGGAGTTGTTCCCAAGCCCTGCGAGTGCCGTCTCGCCAGGAGACGTCATCGCGTGAGTGGGGACGGCGAGACCCGTGGCGAGAGGGTCCCCATTTTGCGAGTTGATCCTTTCAGCTCCAGTCCCAGAAGGGTTCAGGGAGCCCGAAATGAACTACTATGTGGGAAAAGACGACCCTCTCCAGCACTTGCAATGGTTCAAAGATGCGGTCTCCATCAGGCCGATGATGGACGCGTTCAAGTGCCGTCTTTTCGCCATCACCTTGAAAGATAAATATAGAGACTGGTTTCATCAACTCCCGACAAGCTCAATATACAGCTTTGAAGATCCAAGTAGAAGCTTTCAGTTGCGTTTCTTAACCTCAAAGAAAAGGAAGAAGAATCCCGAGTCGATTTTTCTGATCCGGCAGAGGGCAGATGAATTCTTGGCCCAGTATGTAGACAGGTTCCAGAAAGAGCTTTTGGATATTCAGGAAGTGCCTGGATTTGCTCTCCAGATGGCCTTCACCGTTGGACTGCGGAAGGGTTTCTTCAAGATGAGCCTAACTCGGAAGGCGCCGCTGTCGTTTGAAGGACTGATGGAGAAGGTCGCGAAAGAGATAGCGATGGGGGCGGCAAACCCGACCTTCGCTAGAAAACTGGCAAGGCTGACAGAGGTCGAGTCAAGAGAACCAGGAGGGGGAAGACAACAAGAAGGGAGAAGGAGGGAGGAGCCTAGGGCGCCAACATATCAAGAGTTGGGTTGGAGGCAGCAAGGAGGCCATGCCCAAGGGTAAGGAAGAGGTTTTCCCCAGGGAGGAAGGGACTTTCAAGGAGGACCAGGAAGGTTCAACCAGCAGGGGTGGGGATATGGTCCTAGACCACCCCTACCCCCGCCGCAGCAAGCTATGACCATCGGTCGAGGGAGAGGTAGAGGCAGAGAAAGAGGAAGGGCAGGAGAGGGAGCTGGAAGGAGGAATCCTCAGGAGGGGAGACGAGGGGAGGAGGTAGCGTTGACATATTGTGACTTTCATGAGGAGGATCACACAACGGCTACCAGCCCGGAATTTTTGGAGATGAAGAGAGCTAGGGGAGCAGGGGAACAACAGCTACCGGTGCGAATAGTGGAGGTGACTGGGACCGGGGAGGAGGACCGGTGTGTGGACCGAGCAGATGTAGTAGATCGAGGTGGGATCAGAGTGATCCATGGGGGAGTAGGGATTGAGGCTGCCCGTAAGGCGAGCCTTCATACCATGTACCGTCGAAGCGTAGCCTCGATGTCACAAGCCCCTCCCCCAGACGAGAAAATCACCTTCTCTCGGAAAGACATGTCGGACCACGAAGATCCCTTTTGTGATGCGCTGGTAATCCGGACTGCCATCGAAAACTTCACAGTGTCGCGGATCCTGGTCGATAATGAGAGTTCAGTGAATGTCATCTTCAAAAAGGCATTCAATGAGATGAGGGTGGAGGCTCGAAGGGTGATGGCAGCGGATGGGCCGTTGTTTGGATTCTCGGGAGAAAGAAAGGAAGTCGAGGGAGGAATAGGACTCCAGGTGACTCTGGGGGGGGGCTGTCCAGGAATTGTCGTTTTGTCATAGTGGACGCCCCCATCAGTTACAACGCCATTTTTGGGCGCCCTTTGATCAGTGCCTTTTGGTGCGTCCATCATCTTTCCACCAATGCCTGAAGCTCAATGTCAGAGGGACTCAGATCAGAGTACGAGGAGATCCAAAGGCCGCCATGGAGTGCTATGTGACAGTGGTGAATCTTGGCAAGGAGAGGCCGAGGAAATGGAGAATATGATGGAACGATGGGAGCAGGAGTTCGAAGGCGAAGTAGAGGGGGAGAAAGGAGAAAGGGAGGTCGAAGGGGAAAGAGAAGTAGAGGTGGAGAGAGACATTGCGGTGGAGCCGGAAACGGTAGGAGAAGAGGAAAGAGAGATGGAGGTAGATGAGGAGAAAGGAGAGGTGGAGTCGAAGGAAAGTGGAGGGGGGAGGAAAGAAAAAAGAAAGATGGAGGAGGTGGGGGAGTCGTCCAGGGTGGAAGCTCGGTTGAAGAAGAGGGGAAGTTCGCAGTTGGAAGAAGGAATCCCAAGCGAGGAAGAGGTGGAGAAGTGTCTGAAGGAAGTGGCTGTGGCCGTTGCGGAGCGCGGGACGGGAGACTGTGAAGCCAGAGAACAGGAGGATATGTCGGAGGAGTAGGAGAAAGAGGAGGAGCCATCGAAGCTGAAGGAGGCAGTGGAGGTGCTGGAGATGGAGGTCCTCACCAAGGAAGGGAGAAAGAGAAGGTAAAAATCAGTAGAGAGCTCAGTTCCGAGGACCAGGAGGAGATCAGGGCGAGCGTGCAGAGGAACATTGACATCTTCGCCTGGAGCGCAGCTGACATGTCAGGGGTTGACGCAGACGTGGCATGCCACCGTCTCAACCTCGACCCCAACGCTCGTCCTGTACAACAGAAGAAGAGAGCCATCGCCACTAAGATGACCGGACCCATCAGAGAAGAAGTAGAGAAGCTCCTTAAGGCGGGGTTCATATCTGCATGTAAATATCCGGGGTGGGTGAGTAACGTTGTAATGGTGAAAAAGGGAGAGGGGAAATGGAGGATGTGTGTGGATTTTTCTCTCTTAAATAAAGCATGCCCTAAGGATTATTATCCTCTGCCTCGAATCGACGCGATGGTTGACTCAGCCGTCGGTTTTTCACTAATGAGCTTTCTAGATGCATTTTCAGGGTATCACCAAATACGCATGCACCCGCCGGACGTCAAGGATGTCACCTTCGTCACGGAGGATGAGTGCTTCTGTTTCAACATGATGCCCTTTGGATTGAAGAACGCGGGGGCGACTTATCAAAGAATGATGGATCGAATCTTCCGGAGCAGAAGGGGCGGAACCTCGAAGTTTATGTGGACGACCGGATAATCAAGAGCCGAGATCTCAGGTCTCACATCTTAGATCTAAAGGAAACCTTTGGAACCTTAAGGAAATAAAGATGAGACTCAACCCCCTGAAATGTGTCTTCGGAGCCAACAGGGGAATATTTTTAGGGCATCTCCTTACCCCATCCGGAGTAGAACCCAATCAAGATAATGTGAAGGCAATCATAGAATTAGAATCCCCAAAGAACGCCAAGGAGGTCCAACGGCTTACCGGCAAGCTGGCCGGATTAAGCAGATTTCTCTCCCGGGCGGAGGAGAAGTGCTCACCTTTCTTCCGAACACTAAGAGGGGGCCAAAAATTTGAGTGGACCACTGAATGCGAAGAAGCTTTTCAGGCTCTAAAACAACAACTCACCCGGACGCCGCTACTCCAAGGGCCAAGAGAAGGGGAGGATTTGTTCTTGTACCTAGGAGTGGGGGCCGGGGCAGTGAGTTCGGTCCTTGTACGAGAGGAAGGAAAAATGCAGTTCCCGATCTATTACGCAAGTAGGGTCCTGAAGAAGGCGGAACTCGGATACCCTATCCTTGAAAAGCTGGCATTCGCTCTCATCATATCAGCCAGGAAGCTCAGGCCATACTTCCAGGCCCATTCGATTTTGGTAGTGATGGATCCATTCGCCGCATCCTGGAGGGGGTGGAGCATTCTGGGAGGTTGGTCAAATGGTCGATAGAGTTCAGTGAGTTCTACCTCACTTTTACTCCTCGACTAGCCATCAAAGCACAAGCGGTTGCCGATTTCCTGTCAGATTACGTAGTCGAGGTCCGAGAGGCCGAGGCACCCCCTCGAACTGCTTGGGAGATACTAGTAGATGGAGCGTCGAGAAAAAATTCTTTTGGAGGAGAGATGATCTTGGTAAGTCCAGAAGGGACCAGAATTGAGCAGGCTCTGAAGATCCACTTCACAATCACTAACAACCAAGCAGAATATGAGGCGATTATCGCGGGACTCAGGTTAGCTCGGGAGCTGGGCATACAATACATTAAGGTCTCCACGGACTCTATGGTGGTTGCAGGACAAATCAAAGGAGAATTTGAAGCAAGAGAACCCACCCTCCAGTTGTATATGGTGAGGGTCAAAGACATCATCGGGCAATTCCGCAGCTTTTCGATTCAACACGTCCCGAGGGATGAAAGTGCTCAGGCTGACCAGCTCACCAAATACGGCTCTCGGGCCGGAGGAACGACGACGGAACTCTTCCGACCATCCATAGAGGAAGGAGAATTAATGGAGGTAGACCAGCAAGGGTCTTGGATGGACCCCTTCGTCATCTTTTTGACCTCAGGGCAACTTCCCGAGAGGGATCTCGACAAGAAGCGGGTCAGGTATAAATCGGCATACTACCTGTTGAAGGATGAGACATTATACCGGAAGACGCTATCGGGTTTACTGGCTCGATGCGTATCTGAGGGAGAGGTTCCAAGGGTCTTAGAAGAAATTCATTCGGGAGAGTGCGGGAGTCACTCGTGAAGTCGAATCTTGGAGGGGAGAGTGTTGAGGCAAGGCTACTTCTGGCCTACCCTCAGGAAGGATGCGGAAGAATTCGCGAAAAGATGCCAAAAGTGCCAGGAGTTCGCCCCTCTCCAACTCCTTCCCGCCCAAAGACTACGTACAATCACGGCTCCCTGGCCCTTCGCGATATGGTGGCTAGATTTGGTGGGTCCTTTTCCCCAAGCTAGTGGTCAAAGAAAGTTTTTGCTGCTCATGGTGGATTACGTTTCAAAGTGGCTGGAGGTAAAGGCGTTGGGTAAGGTGACGTCGCAAGTGGTCAAAAATTTCATATGGGGAGAGATCATCTACAGGCATGGGCTTCCGCTGACCATCGTCACTGATAATGGACCACAATTCGCTAGTAGGGAATTCGTGGATTTCTGTATCCGGCTCATAGACCTCTGTTTCGCCTCGGTTCATCATCCTCGGAGCAATGGGCAGGTGTAAGCGGCGAACAAGGTTATCATGAATCTTTTGAAAAACAAGGTGGAGAACTTGAGGGGAAGTTGGGTAGAACAGCTCCCTTCAGTTCTCTGGACATTGAGGACCACACCGAACACCGCCACGGGAGAGACTCCGTTTAAACTCTCCCATGGCTCGGAGGCCGTCATACCTATAGAGTTCGAGGTCACATCTCCAAGAGTAGCCGCTGCAAAGAAGGGAGACGAAGGATGGAGGGCAGAGAATGAGGAGGAGCAAAAACTCTCTCTCGATCTGGTGGAGGAACTCATGGATTTAGCATTGATTCGGCAGAAAGAAGTCAAACGCCGGATGACGAGATACTTTGATAAACATATAAGGGTCAAACAGTTCCAGAAGAGCGACTTGGTTCTCAAAAAAGTAGATGCTGCGTGCAGAGGAGCCTCGGTATGGAAGCTCAATCCCAACTGGGAAGGCCCCTTTGTAGTGAGGGAGGTCCTGAAGTCAGGAGGGTACCACCTCCAGGATGTGGACGGGGTATCCCTCGATCGTGCCTGAAGCGGCGATGACTTAAAAAGATTTTATCCATAACTTTTTTTCATCGTTCAATACTTGTAAATTTCTTGTGACCTGCTGATATGATGAAACCGCAGGTGTCTCCTTTCATGGTATGAGAGTGAAAAGGATGGATGGCAAGACCCCGAGCAGACCGACTGACCAGACTCTCACCTAGCTGGCAGGACTGTAGACTCACTCGGTGGTTGGAGGTTGTTTGGAGAGGAGACCCCGAGCAGACCCGCTAACCAGGCTCTCACCTAGCTGGCATGGCTGTAAGCTCACTCGGTGGTTGGAGGTTGTTTGGAGAGGAGACCCCGAGCAGACCCGCTGACCCTCTCACCTAGCTGGCAGGGCTGTAGGCTCACTCAGTGGTTGGAGGTTGTTTGGAGAGGAGACCCCGAGCAGTCCCGCTGACCAGGCTCTTACCTAGCTGGTAGGGCTGTAGGCTCACTCGGTGGTCAGAGGTTGTTTGGAGAGGAGACCCCGAGCAGACCCGTTGACCAGGCTCTCACCTAGCTGGCAGGACTGTAGGCTCACTCAGTGGTCGGAGGTTGTTTGGAGAGGAGACCCCGAGCAGACCCGCTGACCAGACTCTCACCTAGCTGGCATGGCTGTAGGCTCACTCGGTGGTTGGAGGCTGTTGGAGAGGAGATCCCGAGCAGACTCGCTGAGCAGGCTCTCACCTAGCTGGCAGGGATGTAGGCTCACTCGGTGGTTGGAGGTTGTTTGGAGAGGAGACCCCGAGCAGACCCGCTGACCAGGCTCTCACCTAGCTGGCAGGGCTGTAGGCTCACTCGGTGGTTGTAGGTTGTTTGGAGAGGAGACCCCGAGCAGACCCGCTGACCAGGCTCTCACCTAGCTGGCAGGGCTGTAAGCTCACTCGGTGGTTGGAGGTTGTTTGGAGAGGAGACCCCGAGCAGACCCGCTGACCAGGCTCTCACCTAGCTGGCAGGGCTGTAGACTCACTCGGTGGTTGGAGGTTGTTTGGAGAGGAAACCCCGAGCAGACCCGCTGACCAGGCTCTCACCTAGCTGACAGGGCTGTAGGCTCACTTGGTGATTGGAGGTTGTTTGGAGAGGAGACCCCGAGCAGACCCGCTGACCAGGCTCTCACCTAGCTGGCAGGGCTGTAGGCTCAATCGGTGGTTGGAGGATGTTTGGAGAGGAGACCCCGAGCAGACCCGCTGACCAGGCTCTCACCTAGCTGGTAGGGCTGTAGGCTCATTCGGTGGTTGGAGATAGTTTGGAGATGAGACCTCAAGAAGACCTCCTGACCAGGCTCTCATCAAGCTGACAGAGGCTGTAGGCTCACTCGTTGTCAGGATAAACGGTAAGATCCCTCAAATAAAAATGTCTATACTTACCAGAGAACGAGGAAAGTTTGTAGAAGATGAAAACCCCCTATGGGAAGAAGAGATTGGTGTAATGCAAATGAGGAGGGGTATCCCCAATCGGCATTCGGCAAGGAAGGTCTCGCCCATAGCGAGTAGGCGCCCGCTGTCAAAAGATAGGTCTCGCATAGAAATTAAAAATGAGTGACTTCGAATAAAAAGCGGGTTGATCTCCAGGGACTACTCACGCTGGATTCGTCTCGAGGTGAGATGAGGGAAAAATACCAAATGATCTCGCGCATGGGAGGGGCGAGGAGAAGTCTAATGACTCGTGCCCTAAACCAATTCTCAAGCGAGACGACTAGGAACCCTACCTCGCGAGTAGAAACGGAGTAGAGGGTCGTCCACAGTAAATAAAGCAAAATGAAATAAAGTGAAAGGAACATAGAGCGAGGAGATGAAACAGAAGTTTCCGTGTTCATTACAAAAAAAGGGGGGAAGACTCACATGAAGAAGCATTTCGATACTTCAAAAAATAAAGTACAAGTAGACGAAAGAAACAAAAGGGGGGGGGGGAGAAGTCTCAGCTCTCGCTGGCGCCCCTTCATTCCTCTTCACCGGAAGCTGAACCCTCATCCGTCTCGCCATGGAGTTGTGGCACCAGGTCGCGGCGGTGGCCGTCTCAGCATCTTCTCTAACAACCCCCAGCTCCTTCATCATCTTCAAAACGAGCTCGGCTGTCTTTATGTTGGCATCTCGGCAGATATCATCGACCTCGTCCAAAGAGTAATGAGGGGGCGGGGGTGCTTGGAGCGGATCCGGGTGAGACGGAAGCAGGGCACTGTTCAGGAGGTGGTCGTTCTGAGCCTTTAGGTTTTTATTTTCCTCCTCCAGAGCCGCTATGCGCAAACGCATCTGATTTGCCGTCTCGGCATCCTGCGAGAAGCCCATCATTCAATAAAAGCTTACACAAGAGTGAAACTAGTCAGGGATAAAATTAAAAAGCTTACCACGCCGCCCTGGCTCTTGGCGAGAAGATTGTCAGCAACCGCTAGCCTCTTCTCGAGACCATCTGACTTCTCTCGCTCCGCCGCTAAGCCCGCCTCGGCATCCTTCCATTTCTTGTTGTTGAAAACGAGGCGACGCGAGACTCGGTGCGAGAGCTCCAGGGCGCGAAGTTGAGCTTGAGCGGTCTTCAGGACGAGGTCTCGCAACTAGTCCTTGTCGAAGGGTTCCGTCCCAAGACCGCCATAGAGGCCATAACCAAGAGAGAGGGCGTGGCTGGTGGGAGGGTCCTGCTCCTTCCATGAGGGAAGGAGGGTGGATACTGACACCCGGTTCGAGTCCTTTTCCAACAGAAGGATTGGGTTGCCGACAGCATCATTTACCACGGGCCCCATGTTGTAGTTTTGATGCGAGGAAGAGGCTGAGCGACTGGAGGAGCCAGTCTCGCGAGATGGCAGCTCAGCGGATTGGGCCGAAGTGTTGGCGGGCCGGTCGAATAGTGCCGCCTCGCGAGACGGCGAGTCGACTTGAGGGCAAGGCGACTGCGAATCTGCCACAGAGATGGGGCTCAGGGACCCCGACATCTCTTTCCTTTCTTTCTGGGCAATCTCCTTTTTCCCTTCCGGGAACGTCACGACTTTCTTAATCTTCTTCTGGGTGCTGTGCCGAGAAGGAGCGACGTCATCTCTAGATCTTTTCTTGGGGGCGGGGGCCAACGATTCCTTCGCCGCCTCTGCCGCCATGCTGGCGAGTGCGAGACCTTTGGACGGCCCAGCGTTGCTCAGGTAGGGGGGATGGACTGGAATATTCCTCTCTCCCGAACAAGTAAATGGTCAGAGAGCAAAACAATGGGATGATAAACATGAGACTAAGGGAGCGTTAGTGTACCTTTGCCGGGAAAGACGGGAAGGAGCGAGTCGAGGTCTCGCCTTAAGAAGTTGACCTTGAAGTTCTTCCCCGCGAAGAACTCACAGAGGTCTTTATCCGCGCCTCCGACCTTGGGAGTCGCGTAGTGTATCTCGGCGGGCGACATTGGGACGAAGTGGAACGCCTCCCAGATTCCCGCGGACGAAGACGAAACGGGTGAGCCAGTGATGATTTTTGTTGGGGGTCTCGCACACCTTCACCCCCTGTCCTGTGAAGTACGAGACGCCGTCGTGGTTGGCGTGGTAGATGAATAACTTGCAGAAGGTGTTGAGGCTGAACTCGATGCTCTCGCAGCGCATGTAGCAGGCGAATGCAACTAAAACCGAGATGGCGTTCGGGTTTAGTTGCGCGGGGACGGCTCCAAAGTATTTTAAAACAAGTTTAACCTCTGGCCAGAGGGGAAGCCTCAGCCCCGACTCGAAGTGCGAGACGGGGAAGGAGAGTTCGTCGGGATAGAAAGTGTTGATCGACTCGCCGACCTTCGGCGGCCGAGACTCAAACCCCTCCGCCAGGAATTCGCGAGTGAAGCGGCTATAGTCCTCCTCCGAGATCCTGCCAGGGGGAAAGTCATGGTCGGCAAATCTTCTGTCACAATGGCTGCGACCCTCGCCCTCTTCAATCTTCTTCTTTCCCATGGCAGGCGAGACGACGAGAGCGAGAGGTGGAAAGGGGGTAAGCTGCGATAGAAAGTAGGCGAGAAGCCTGGATCTAAGACGCAGCGGGAGAGGGCAGCGCAGGTGTAAAACATTTTGGTCTAGGGGGGGGGAGGTATTTATAGCGGATGGTGAGAGTGGAAAAATGGGCGGGAAAATATGAAGGGGGAATTTGAAGGGATAGTCCGACGGTTCGTTCTCTCTCTCTCTCTCCTGACCTCGAAGTGCGGCGCCCCGCGGGGATTTTTCCAACAAGCCAAAATAAAAGAGAAAAGTCACATCAATTGACACAACTATAATAAGAGCCCAACATGAAAGAAGTCAATAGAATAGCATTATTAATTGTTTTGCTCTGCACAGGGCGGGCATCATGTCCGCGAGGCTTAAAGTAACAAGTCATAATTAAACAGGCGGGACAACAAATTAGTAGAAGCAACAAAATTACAAAGCATAATTAAATGAGCGAGACGATCAAACAAGCGAGACGGGGTGGAGGGTCTTCAGTTCTTGTGCCACCTGAAGCTCCGTCTGCCATCGACGAGGACGCCGGAGCTCTCCTAAGCAAGGTTGTCAGGATTGCGATCCAGATCATAGGATCTTACGATCCAGATTTGTAAATCGATCCTGATTTTATAAAGCGATCCTCGATCCGACCCTACTATCAGATCCGATCCTACCACAAAAGGATCTCATCTAGGATCTCGATCCTGACAACCTTGCTCCTAGGGTATCGTCGACCTCCCTTGCACCCTCCTCCGGCGGGATCTGGGATCCTCCGGTGTTTTCCCCCACTTCCCGTCGACCCGACACTCATTTCCAGCCCGGTTGTTTCTGCCGGAACCCAGCCAGCTTCCTGCCAGCCCTCCACAACCAGTCTCCATCGATTCCAGTAACCTCCAAGCAATCCCGAGCACAACCGCCACCTATAGCTTCTCCTTCAACCTACCCGAGACCTTTCAGTGGCTGCCACCTCTGCTCGGCTGGCATACCTCTGCCTCTCCTAGCTCCATCCTGAAGTCTCGTGTTATGCTCACATTTTAAATTGAATAGTTAATTTTTTAGAGCATGTCCGGCTTAATATTATCTCCTAAATATTGTTCGTTACATATCCATGGTTGCCACTTTTGTGAATGCTATACCTGTGGAATCGTGATTTCATAACATTAATACGTTTGTGCGGTAGCGTTTACGTACGTGTGCGACGCCTAGGTCGTTTGACCGTTTAAAATAGCCCGCGAAGTTACCTTGCGTCACATTTATTTTTAAAAAGATCGCATTTTACTTTGTTTCAAAACTACACCCCCTCTTCGATTTACATCAGATCTTGAGGAGGAAGTTTACATGTCCCTGCCTCCGGGTGTTAGTCAAGAAGGGTCGGCAGGGAAAGTTTGCAGGTTGAAAAAGACCCTGTATGGCTTGAAGCAATCTCCACGTGCGTGGTTCGGGATATTTCACCGGGCTATGATCTCTTTCGGGTACAAACAGAGCAATGTTGATCACACCTTGTTTGTGAAACATAGTGAGGGTAAGGTGGCTGCTCTCATTGTCTATGTGTATGATATAATAATAACCGACAATGATATCAAAGAGGTTGAACTTTTAAAGTCCAAATTTTCTAAGGAATTTGAAGTGAAGGACCTTGGTCCCCTCAAGTATTTTCTGGGCATTGAGGTGGCTAGATCAAAGCATGAGATCTTTATATCTCAAATGAAGTATGTTTTGGACTTGCTTGAGACAACTGGAATGCTCGGGTGCAGGCCGGCGGATACCCCAATTGAGGTCAATCACAATCTTGGAGGAGATGGAGAAGTTGATGACATACCTGGCTTCCAACGACTGGTGGGAAGCTTATCTATCTCTCCTACACTTGTCCGGACATATCCTATGTTGTGGGGGTCCTTAGTCAGTACATGCATTCTCCTAGATCACGTCATCTGGATGTTGCGTACAGAGTTCTGAGGATCTAAAATCCACTCCAGGCAAGAGAATTTTGTTCTCACCCAATGAGGCATTGACCGTAGAGGTCTATACATATACGGACTGGGCAGGATCAGTGGATGACCGGAGGTCAACATCAAGGTACTGTTCTCTTGTTGGGGTAATTTGACGACCTGGAGGGGCAAAAAACATGTTGTAGCCAGATCCACCACAGAGGCAGAATTTCGTGCTATATGACACATGAGATATGTGAAGGGTTGTGGATGCAGTCGATCATGAAGGACCTTGGCGTGGAGTGTGATGGTCCAATCAGGATCTACTGCGATAATAAACCTGCTATCAGCAGTGCCCACAATTCGGTGCAACATGATCACATCAAATATGTGGAGATCGACAGACACTTCATCAAGGAAAATATTTTTAGGAGAATTGTGAGTACCCCGTTTGTGTCATCAAAACAGCAGCTTGCAGATGTGCTTACCAAAGGGCTGAGTCTGATCTCGTTTGACAGGATACTACGCAAGTTGGGCATGACAGACATTACTAGCCCAACTTGAGGGGAGTGTTGGTATATATTTTTAGATAGTCCGTTATCCCTTGTAATCCGATTCTTAAATGTATGCATCCTTTCCAATCTTTGCGTGGGCCCGATAAATTTTTAGTCTACTTTATACAAAATTTCTTGTCTAGGCAATAATATATACGTTCATGTCTCTCGAAGGAATTATATTCTCAAAGCAATAATTCTGTACATGATCAACATAAGTTTTTAAGCTTTATAATGTTTAACTTGAGGATGCATACTATGTAGTTTTACATATAAATTGACGAAGCTACATATGTACTTATCCATTTAGGCACTAATGAAGACATTGAAATCTCTTTGACCTAGTGATAAATGATCTATATTTACAAGAGACAAAATAATCACATCTGTTTGTACATTACATTTTATTACATCTTTGAGAAGAGCCATAGAAGCGGAGCCTTGGCGCACCGGTTGAGGTGTTCCTTGTGACCTTGAGGTCACTGGTTCGTGTCTTGGAAGCTGCCTCTTGCAAAAATGCATGATAAGGTTTGCCTACATTTCACCATTGTGGTGGGACCCTTACCCAGACCCTTGCTGCGCGGGGATGCCTTTGTGTACCGGGCTGCCCTTTTTTGGGAAGAGCCATAGCCTTTAAGCCTCTGTCTAGCACTGTTGTACAGTTTTGTTGTCCGGTGCTGCAAGTCCAGGCTCCTTATAATTTCTAGAATCATTTTCAGCTATCAGCATTTTTTGAAATTATTTTTTTTTATTCTACTAATGAATGTTTAATCTTTTCTCAGGATGTCAAAGTTAACAATCGGAAGGTTGATGTATATGATGGTTGCTCCACTTTCACCAGCACAGAATGGAAAAGGCTCAGAGTTGGGGATATTGTTAAAGTGACAAAAGATGAGTATTTCCCTGCTGATCTGCTTTTGATTTCGTCGAGTAGTGAAGATGGTTGTTGTTACGTTGAAACCGCGAACCTTGATGGTGAGACAAATTTAAAACGGAAACAGTGCTTGTCAGTTACATCAGCAGTCCAGGGCGCACATTCTTTTCAAAAGTTTAAAGGCTTAATTAAGTGCGAAGATCCAAATGAGAAGTTATATAGCTTCATTGGAACCATGTATTATGAAGGCTCACTATATTCTCTTTCTCCTCAGCAGATTCTTTTGCGAGGTTCAAAACTCAAGAATACTCATCATGCATATGGTGTTGTAGTTTTTACTGGACATGACACGAAAGTCATGCAAAATGCTACGGATCCTCCTTCGAAGAGGAGTAAGATTGAGATAAGAATGGATAAGATAATTTATATACTCTTTGGTGTTCTTATTTTAATTTCTTGTACTGGTTCCTTATTTTTTGGGTTGAAAACAAAAGAAGATATTCACCATGGAATGATTAGTAGGTGGTATCTGAGACCAGACAGAACTTCTTTATTATTTGATCCAGAAAGAGCATCATTGTCCGCTTTTTTCCACTTTTTGACTGGCCTAATGTTATATGGCTGCTTGATCCCAATTTCGCTTTATATATCTATAGAAATTGTTAAAGTTCTACAAAGCACATTCATTAATCAGGACCAGGACATGTACTGCACGGAAGTTGATCAGCCTGCTCGTGCTCGAACATCAAATCTGAATGAGGAGTTAGGTCAGGTAAATACCATCTTGTCAGATAAAACTGGTACATTAACATGCAACTCAATGGAGTTCTTGAAATGTTCCATTGCTGGTGTTGATTATGGTTGGGGAAACACTGTAGTGGATAAAGTTTTATGTACAGGAACACAGGATGGTGAAATTGAGTTTCAACCAGAAGCATCTAGTGTAAACACACATGCTAATGGTGGAGTCTTAAGGAGGAATGTGAAAGGTTTCAGCTTCATAGATGATCGATTGATGAGCGGGTCCTGGGTTAATGAGCGTCACCATGATCTTATACAGATGTTCTTTCGTGTCTTGGCTGTCTGCCATACTGCCATCCCTGTAGTGGATAGTAAATATGATGATATTTCTTATGAAGCTGAGTCGCCAGATGAAGCAACATTCGTTGTAGCAGCAAGAGAGTTGGGTTTTAAATTCTACGAAAAAACCCAGGAAAGCATATCCTTGCATGAGTTTGAGCCTTCTCTTGGTAGAATGGTAGATAGGTGCTACAAGTGACAAACTTTCTTCACCTCTCTTTTGCGCACCAGTTTTATTTGGAAGATTAAACCTGAAATTCTTTTCCTTCTTCTCAGAACATATAAAATTCTCTGCACATTGTTATTTAGCAGTTCTCGTAAGCGAATGTCTGTCATCATAGTGACTGAGGAGGGTCAAATATTGATCTTTTGCAAGGGGGCAGACAGGTTTGTGTTGATGTGAATCACTCATTGTACATCGCTTGTCACTCTCATGTCTGAGTTAATATTTCAGCCATATGTTCTTTTTTGCTTCAGTGCAATCTTTAGCAGACTTGCGAAGGATGAGCAAATGTATGTGCCGGCAACCAGAGATCACATTAATGAGTACTCAGAGTCTGGTTTGCGTACAATGGTTGTTGCTTATCGTATGGTTAATGAAGAAGAGTTCAATATATGGTATGAAGAGTTTTCAAAAGCCAGCAATTCTGTCAGTTGTAATCGTGATGAAATGGTGGATGCAGCTGCTGAAAAAATTGAGAGAGACTTGATTCTGTTAGGTGCTACAGCCGTCGAGGACAGATTACAAAAGGGGGTAAATACATTCTTTAAAAATGGCCTTCCTATTTTTATTTATTTTGCAATTTTCATTTTTTTTTCAATATGCCTTTGGGTATACCTTGAATGTGATAGTCCATCAAACAACTGTTTAACAAGCTTCAAGACCTAAATCTCCTAATTATTTTTCATACCTGTTCACACCATGACTATTAGATTAACCACAACAATATGTTTGTACACTTGCCATATCAGCGCAGCACGCATTGGTTGGGAATAGTAGGTTAGCTGTTCAACTCCTGTAAGCAATGAGAAGTGCATGTAAAAAATGCAACAACAACACTCAAGCTTTTATCCCACTATAGAAGTGCATGTAAAAAATATTATGTTTTTTAATCATACTAAGGATTAAAGCTTGTAAGGATACCTGGGGCATACATATGCTACTTGGATAATAACTAAAGAATTTTCTGCAAATAAAAAAAGAGAAATTGTAGCTGATACCTGCGTCATTACTATTAGGTTCCTGAATGTATTGACAAACTAGCACAAGCTGGAATCAAAATCTGGGTTCTGACTGGTGACAAGCTGGAAACTGCAATCAACATCGGGTTTGAATTAACATTTGGCTTTCTTATGTGAATTACTTGGCTCTTCCATTGATGTTACATCTGTTGACCTTAATCCTTTTTGCAGTTTTGCCTGTCACTTGTTGCAGAAAGATATGAAGCAAATTACGATTACCCTAGGTGAGTTAGACGACATTGCCTCTACCAAGGGAGATGTGGAAGTCTTTAAAAAGGTTAATACTTTTTGTTAAGTTTTGACAATATGCTTCCTTTTTTACAATTACTGACAATTCTGAAACTTTTAGGATTCTTATGAGAGTGTTGCCAGACAATTACGTGAAGCACAATCTGAAGCGAATATATTGAAAAGAAGTTCTATTTGTTGTGCTCTTGTTATTGATGGCAACTCTCTGGTTTTTGCTCTATCAAGAGTTCTTGAGAGTTCCTTCTTTGATCTGGCCTCTAATTGTGTGTCTGTTATTTGCTGTCGGACATCTCCTAAACAGAAAGCACTTGTAAGCCCCGTGTCTTTACACTTCACAAATTTGCATTTACATTTGCGTGAATTTTGTAATTGCATTATACATATATATATATATTATTTACACACACACACATATATATAGAGAGTTAATTTCCGGGACCTCCGCTGCAAGTTTGCATAATTACAGGTACCGCCCTTCCATGCTTCAAATTTACACAAACCTCCCCTCTATGTTTTGTCTGTTTACAAACTATTCCCAGTTGACGTTATGTTACATTATATTATCAAGTCGTATTAAGTCGCGTGTTTTTTGTCATATCTGTGTAATACCCGATAAGGGTAATTTGGTCATGTGGGTACATTTCCTTCACTCTCACTCTCACTCACGCACACACACACGCACACGCACACACACACCCACACACGCATGCACGCACGCACGCACAACGCGCGCGCACACACGCATGCCCCTCGCGGCTCCCCGGAGCGCGTATACAAAATCAAACCACATCCAAAAGGCTCAGAGGGCCGCGAGTGGCGGAAGCAAAAGGATATGTAAAACGGTAAATGAGGAATATATTCTAAATCGAAATGTAAACGAAATCAAAAAGGTTGAGCAATCAAAACAAAATAAAAAACCGAAAACCCTAAATCACAGACGAAATCAAAAATGGGTAGTTAAAATGAAGTCAAAAACGAAATCTCTAATAGAAGATTATACTGAAGTAAAAAATAGTAAATAAACCTAGAGAGAAGAATTCGAGAGAGAACACATAAGAGGTCGCGAGAGAGGAGAAGGTATACTCACAGGCGATGTGGAAGGCTGTCTCCAGAGCGGCCACTGGTGGAAAGGAGAAGGCGGTCCACGGAGCTGTGGATGTTGTCGGTGGAGGGAAGGCGGGCCGTGGAGGTCGGCGGGAAGACGGGCCGTGAAGATCTCCACCGTGCCGCTTGATGGGACAAATTACCTTGAATGGTCCCGTGCTGCTCAACATGTGATTCATAGCTTACTCGTCGGATTCGGAATTGCAGCAAGGAACCATGACCATCTCTATGTATTCTTTTGAGTTTGGGAGACTATCGGGAACAAGAGTCATTGAGCATTTGTATGTACTATCAATGTAGTTAAATTGCAAAAAAAATGAAGAATGCTTCCATGATGCAGGACGACACATAGGGTTTGTGCGTCTGTCGACTTTTCTAGGAAACCCTAAATGCATGCGATGATTTTCAAGCGGGAATCGCATAAACTTTTAAAAAGAGAAGCAACTTTTAAAGATCAAATTATTTCAAAGAAAGTGAATTACTTGAAAATTGGTTCAATTCAAAATCTGGGGAAGGAGTTTAGTAGCTTTCGTTCTGTTCCCCTTGTCGTAGCAAAATGAAAATCGTGAACTTCAAATACATTTCCGATTGGAGTTTGACGTAGCGTTCACTGACAAAATCCAGGCGAAAACCCAGCAATGAATCTATTAACTCAAAGAGATATTGTAGACACGCATAAAGGAGGGGGAAGAAACAATTACCCACGGAAAGAGTCATTTTTCTGCAACCGAAGTCGACGACGATCCCGTGAGGAATTTCTCGTCATCTTCGATCTCCCGCTCTGAGGTTGGCCGCTATCGCATACAGACATCACAAAGAAAATTCACTCACTCACACACAAGTGGCTCCACGAAATCTCAATCACTCAGTGGTGTAAGGAAGCCACAAGCCCAACATCACACATCTCGTTCCACTTCAATAGTGGCAACAACAAGAATCGACTTCAATAATTTCATCCAACAGGGAAAGCACATCACTGTCATTCAACAACTCCTAATTTCATCCAACAGGGAAATAACATCACTATCATTCAGCAACTCCTACGGGAAGCAAAATCATAGCAGCCTCAAAGTTTTTTTCAACATCCAAAAACTCACAAAACATCAAATTCAACTGTTCTTCCCTTCTCAAACGGGAATCAAAGCAGCAACACAAATCTTTTCATTCACGAAACCGGAACAAGCAATCAAAACAAAAACCCACAACAAAAATCTAATTTTCAACATTCAATCTCTCGATGGAAGCATGCAACTCTCACAGAAATTTCATCAACATTCACAACCAACATAAAATAGAATATGCCCGTCCCTTTTATAGGGCAACAAAGAAGAGGAAAAAAACAGAGAAAGGAAACAAATTAAACTCATCTATGGACTGCCGGCCTCGTGGAGGTGAAGCAACGTGGTCTGGGTCACCGGAGGTTGCAGAAACCTCCGCGGCAAGAAGCTCTTGCAGGAGGGAGGACGTGGGCGAAAGGCTTGCTGGAGCTGGACGTGGTTGGCGGCTGGAGCTCCGGAGGATGCGACGTGCGGGGCTTTTAATCGCGTGCAGCGACAAAGTCAGGGAGGGTGCGGCTTGTGATCCTGCGTGTAGCGAATGACCCGAGAAGAAGACCTGCTGCCTTTGCTGAACATGAAGGCTGGACCGGCTGGGAGGTAGAAGTGCACCGGGGCTGGGGGGAGAAGTGAACCAGGTCTTCATTTGGGAGGGTTTTAACATAAATATAAATATAAATATAAATATATAAATATATATATATATCTACCATATATAAAGAAATACTGTGGCATGCGAATAACATGAGTTCGAAATTCCAGTAGCCGTCAGATCTGTCTCCATAAATCATCAGTCGTCTGTTATTTTCTATTGTAAAAACAATAAATAAATAGATCATCTACAACTACACCAGGTGAGGGATCAAAGAGAGAAAGAGAGAGAGAGAGAGAGAAAGTGGGAGAGAGAGAAGGGGAGAGAGGGCGACGAGAGGAGAGAGCGTGAGAGAGCGGAGAGAGAGAAAGAGATGGAGAAGATAGAGAAAAAAAGAGAGAGGGCATCAAATAATTATGAGGGAGGGTGAGAGCAGAGTGAGAAGGAAAGATGGAGAGAGGAGTAGAGAGAGCGGCAATGAGAATATAAAAATAATTATAATCGTTCCCGTCCACAAAGAGGTGGCTAACATGGTAATTTTAGCATAAAAAAACAAAATAAGCAATCAAGAGACCAAAAATTAAATAAACAATGGGCCCCACAGTCGTACGTACAAAGCTAAACTACTGCATATGTCACATGCAACCACTATCTTTAATTATTTAAAAAATAAAAGAAAAGAAAATTCAATATATCGCCACCATCAAACTCGAGGCAGCAGGCCGTCCGCTTCTATGTTGTCGAAGGCCACCCGGAGCATCAAGCACGTGCGAAGCCTGTGCGGAGGCGGGAGAAGCCCGCCTGGATGCGGCCGAAGGCCGCCCAAGATTATCGAGCACGGGCATAGCCTGTGCGAAGATGCTCGTATATGTATATATATATATTACATTGGGGAATAAATTAAAAGCTCTAAAACATGGCTACACATGCAGGCATGCTCATAACATTATCCCAACATAACACTGTAATTAAAATAAAAAAAACAAAATAACATAAAATAAAATGTAATAACTCAGGGCCGGTAGAGGTCTGGTCAGGTGCGGCGTCGGACACTTTTGCGTCGACCAGATCTGGGTCGGTCTCCACCAACTCTCCCTCTCTAGAAATCACTCATCTCCGGTGAGTGCTATGATTGGTAGTGTTGTAGAAGATCAACATTCATCTGTTGTAACTCCCCGGCCAAAACCCATCTAGTCTCGGACTTTGGTCTCCCCTGCCAACGAACTAAGTACCTCTGAAAACCACAATTAGCCGTAGTAACTGTCTCATCATCCAGGATTTGCTCGAGAACCAAAATTTACCGCGGAAGTCTGTCAGTGGCTCTGGGAACTGGTATGGTAGTATCACATGCTGTCTCATGCTCTTCCTGAAAATTGTCAGTGGACAATGGAAGAAATGCATGGGACGTGTCAATGATTGAATGAGTGTCGGTATGTCCTGTATGTGGCTCCTCACTATCACTCACAAACCCAAAAGAATCAAATGAAGGAGAAGGTAAGAGAAAGTCTAAAGACTCATGTGGATAATCATGGAATAAAGTCAAATCTGTTACGTTAAAAATTGGATTTGCCCCAAACGGAAGACATCTTAAGTTCATACGCATTTTACCCAATCCGCTTTACCACTCTAAAAGATCTAGTTTTACGGTCAACTAACTTTTTTACGGTACCCGAAGGTAACCATTACGGATTTAGCCGAACCATCACCAAGTCATCCACTTTAAAACTATTAGTTCTTTTGTGCTTATTAACTTGAATTGCATATAAATCATAAGTACTATGCAATTTCCGCTCAATTTCTTTACATAAGTCATACAAATGCAATGCATAGTCATGTGCAAACTAGCTAGTCCTAAAAGTGGACGACAGTTGTGCTAAATCTATCGGCACTCGTGCAGTGTGATCATGAACAACCTCATTTGGAAATTAACCCGTAGATCTATTCTTCGAATTATTATAGGCCAACTGAACGTGCGGAATAATTAGATCCCAATTCCCCTGGTGATCTCCTACCAAACAACGCAATAAATTTCCTAAACTCCTATTCACAACCTCAGTCTGACCATCGGTCTGCGAATGATAGATGGTCGAAAATAGAAGTTTAGTACTTAATAGTCTCCAAAGTGACTTCCATAAATAACTGGTGAACTTGACATCTCGATCGGTAACGATATTTTTATGTATCTCTCGATGCGCTACAACCTCTTTATCGGTCAATATGAGAGGCGTCATCGGTTTTGTTGCAGGGGATAAAATACGTCATTTTAGAAAACCGATCGGCCAGCACGAGAATGAAATCTTGCTTCCTAAAAGTGCGCGGCAACCCAAACACAAAATCCATGTTAACATCATCCCAAGGAATACTAGGCACCAGTAAAGGTGTATACAATTCAGCAGATTGTTTATTACCCTTCGCTACCTGACAAATGCAACAACTACTAACAATCTGTGCGATAACCCGCTTCACCCTGGACTATCGTTTTGTCTCGTCCAAAATGTTCACCTAAACCTCTACCATGTAATTCCCATACGATAAAGTTTTGCAACAAAGTACGGGGAATATATAGACGGATTCTACGAAACAAATATCCGTCTCTAATCGGATAATCAGTCTCATCGTGTAAGGGATCAGAACGTATCATATCATAAATACCACTAAAATCGGGACGACTGAGATAGTCATCTTTGATACGCTTAAATCCTATCACCTGAGTGCTTGTCTGATATAATTCGAGAGTGACTCGACTAAGAGCGTCGACAACCCTATTCTCCGTTCCCTTGCAGTGCTTGAGAACGAAGGTATACTCTTGTAGATAAGATACCCACTTAGTCTGTCGAGGGTTCAATTTTTGCTGCGAATTGACGTAACGTAACGCCTGATGATCAGAGTCGAGGACAAACTCCTTGGGCAACAAATAATGCCTCCATTGACGCAACACCTGCACAATCGCATGGAATTCACACTCGTAATTGGAATAATTCAGTTTCGGGTCTGAGAGCTTTTCACTGAAAAATCCAACAGGGTGACCCTCTTGACTAAGTACACTTCTTATCCCAACCCCAGAGGCATCACATGACAATTCGAACACTAGACTAAAATTAGGGAGTCTTAGGACTGGTGCAGTGAACATCTTATCCTTGATAATCTCAAAGGCTCTAGCGGTCGAAGACGTCCATTGGAAACTTTCCTTCTTCGTACACTTAATGACTGGTGTCATAATAGTACTGAAGTTCTTAATGAATCGACGATAAAAGGCAGCTAGCCATGCAAACGACGGACATCGTGAATGTTCTGGTGTGTATGCCACTCACGAACCACTCGAACTTTCTCGGGATCCATAGTGATGCCAACGAAGCTCACTATATAACCAAAAAAAATCACAGACTCAACCATAAAAACACATTTCTTCAAATTGATGTATAGTCGTTCGACTCGTGAAAGCTCAAAGATAGTACGTAGGTGAGTCAGATGTTCACTGTCAGTCCGACTATAAATCAAGATGTCGTAGAAATAGACTACTTCAAACTTCCCAATATATGACCTGAAGACCTGAGTCATCATCCGAGCGAAAGTACTAGGGGCATTGGATAACCCAAAGGACATCACAAGCCACTCGTAAAGTCCGTCCTTCGACTTAAAGACAGTCTTCCACTCGTCTCATTCGCGAATCCAGATCTGGTGGTATCCACTACGTGTTGAAATTTGTGAAGTGGAAGTGGGTGACGGGACAGGCCGCGCGGCCTGTGCGGACAGCTTTGGCGGACTGGGCGGACTGGGCGGACTGAGGTTGCGGCCTGGTGAAAAGTCTGGTGGAAGCCGGCTGTGTTCTGAGCGGGTTGTTGCATGGTGTCCGCGGTTTGGTGCGGCCTGGTATCTGCGGATAGAGAGGCTTGCGGACTGGTGCATTGCTCAGTGGTCGCGGGTGCAAGTTTGTGCTGTTGGCGGGTTGGTTCGAGTTCGCGGATAGCTTGCGGACTGGAGTGTCCGCGGTTCTGGCTGTTGCGGACTGAGCCTAGAGCTTGGCTGAGGCCTTGTCAAGTTCTGGTGGCACAGCAGGTGTTTGCTGTGGAGATCGTGGTTGGCGGACTGTGATTGGAGTCCGGCAGGAAGCTACTGCATTGGACAAGTGCGAGGAGCTCGCGGACTGGTTGCGGTCTGTGCTAGGGTGTTTGGCGGACGGGACTTTGTGTCCGCCATGCTCGCACTGGCCCTTGATGGTTTTGGACTTGGTCACACTTGGTGTCAAGTTCATGGTGTCCGCCGTATCCGCCAAGTCCGCTGTGACCGGGCGGACTGTTGCTGTTTGCCTTTGGTCGTGGACTTGTGGCGGATTGAGGTGTGAGTCTTGCGGACTGCCTCGGGTTGGTGCGGACTGCCATTGAAGAAGGTGCTGTCCTGAAGCAGTTGGAGCTTTGCGGGCTGGTGCCTTGTCCGCTTAGCTTGGGCGGACTGGAGAGGGTTCGTCAATGGTTGCCTTGCTCCTGGCGGTTTCCCTTGGTGACTGGCTAAGTCCTCGCGGACTGAGCGGACAGTCGTTTTGTGTTCGCGCGGGCTGGGGCGGTGTCGCTATCTCATGGGCGGTGACCACACTCCTCACCTGGCCTATAAATAGGACCCCCCTGGCACATCTACAGTAACCAGAAGTAACGTGAGTGAACAGTAATTTGGGTTGGGCGAGTGCTGCGGTCTGTGTTTTTCAGTCCGCACGGATTGTTTCAGGCTGACGGTTTGCTGTGTGCAGGTCGCGCGGATAACTTCAAGGAGCCAGGAGCTTGGCTGTGACTTCGGTCAGTGCTTGGAAGTGTGCGGTCTCTGCGGACTCAGCAGGAGGTCGCTCTGCGGCTTGTCAGTTCTGTTTCAACTTTCCCAGCTTCAATAACCTGTCCGCCGGCTTCAGGCGGGTAGGGGAGTTCCTCAGTTCGGGTTCAGCAGGAGGCGAATAACGGTCTGTCCGCGCGACCTCGCGGTCTCGGCGGACTCCGTGGTATTCGGCGGATTGCAGCATAGCTTGGGCGGTCTCGGCGGTCTCGGCGACCTCGCGGTCTCGGCGGACTGAAGTTCTGTCCGCCCGGCTTGTTTTTTGGTTCTTTCTGTTTACAGCTGTAATACTAGCGAAATCATGTCTCGCTATGTATGCCTCGGATTGTAATGAAGTGAATGCTAATAAGATCTTCTTGTGCTTCCATTGTTTTGTTGGGTGCAACCTCTAGTCCTTGGGTTTCCGCGGTTCAGCGTGCGAACTGGGTAGTTCCGAAGATATTAATTTGGTGTTTGGGCTATCTTGCTGACCACGTTGAGAAAATTTAACATGGTATCAGAGGCAGGTTACTGAGGTTGGAGGTTCAGTTGCGTGAGCGGAGGTCAGCCAGTGTTGTTACTCAGTGATTGAGTGGTGATCAACCTGTGTTGTTGCTCGGAGCTGCTGAAGGGTACCAACAGGTGATTGCAATGGAAGGAAGCTTAGCAAGAGGTCTGGGCATTGAACTCTTAACGCCGACTAACTATAAAAAGTGGAAGTCGTGCATGAAGAGTTATCTTCTAGGCGAGGAGCTGTGGGAAGTCGTCGGTGGAGACGACAGACAGGAAGTAACTGCTGCTTTCGGTACTGCTGAACAGGTGAGGCTCTGGAGAAGAACTAATGCTAAGGCAGAGTTCGTTCTGAAGAGAGCTGTCTCTCCGGAACTGTTTGATCACATCATTGGATGTGAGTCGGCTGCTGATATTTGGACAACCATTGATGAGTTGTTCAATAGGAAGAATGTGGCGCGGCTTCAGTTCCTGGAGAATGAGTTGGCCAGGGCAACTCAGGGAGACCTTTCCATCTCCAGGTACTTCTTAAAGATGAAGAGCTTGTGTGCTGAGCTGTCGGCACTGGATCCTGATGAGCCTATCTCTGAGGCAAAGATGAAAAGGCACATTTTCCGCGGCTTGCGGAAGGAGTATGTGGCCTTTGTTACGTCTGTTCAAGGGTGGGCTACTCAGCCGTCTCTGCTGGAGCTGGAGAATCTGCTTGCCTCGCAGGAGAGCTTAGCAAGGCAGATGGCTGGAGTGAATCTGAATCAGGAAGGCAGCGAGGCTCTCTTCTCAGGCAAGAAGAAGGGATGGGAAGGGAAGAAGAAGAAGAAGGTGCAGGCAGCTGTTGAGAAGGAGACTTCAACTTCATATCCGCCGGAGAGGAGCAATGCTCCTAAGGACTGGAAGAAGAATCTGAAGTGCTACCGGTGTCATCAGCGTGGGCACTTCAAGCGGGACTGCAAGGTCAAACTGCAGCCTGGGCATGCTGCGGGAAAGGAGGAAGCTTGCTCACGAAGTGAAGAAGCAGAATGGGGAGGAGCTTTCATGACGGGCACTTGTGTCCGGGCCTTATCTGCTGAGGACTTCAACAGCGAGTGGATCGTCGACTCCGGGTGTGGTCATCACCTCACCGGAGACAAGTCGAAGTTCACCTCCATGCAGGCTTACTCAGGTAATGAAGCTATTATCACTGCTGATAATACTATTTATGCAGTAGAGAAGGAGGGGGTCGTGTCTTTGGGTAGTGATCAGGGGCCACTCACGTTAAGGAGTGTGTATCACGTGCCGGGCATGAAGAAGAACCTCTTCTCGGTGACCAACGCGGTGGACGCTGGGTATCACGTTCTGTTTGGGCCAACAGACGTGAGGTTCCTTCGCAACGTATCAGCGGTAAAGGCTGATGTTGCTCATGTTGGGAGGAGGGTGAAGAACTTGTTTGTTCTTTCCACCAGTGCCTATGTTGATAAGATGAGGGCCAATGATAGTGCGGCTATCTGGCATGAGAGGCTGGGGCATGTTGGCATGGACAAGCTGAAGGCAATGGCGAGTAGAAGTCTGGTGAGGGGGTTGCCGATGTTGTCCTCCTTTGGTGATGGGCATGTTTGTGCGGGCTGTCAATACGGTAAGGCACATCGCCTTCCGTTTGATAAATCTCAAACTAGGAGCAAGAAACCATTGGAGTGTATTCATGGCGACCTGATGGGACCGACTGTTACTGCCAGCCTTGGTGGAAGCAAATACATGCTTGTCTTGGTTGATGACTACTCAAGGTATACTTGGGTGTACTTCTTAAAGGAGAAGTCGGATGCCTTCCGTTTGTTCGTGGAGTTCAAGGAGTTGGTAGAAGGCCGGCTTGGCTTGCGGATTAAGAAGTTTCGAACTGATAACGGGGGAGAGTTTGTCTCTTCCGAGTTTTCTAACTTCTGCAGGAAGCACGGGATCCAACGGGAGCTTACATGTGCTCACACTCCACAACAAAATGGGGTAGCGGAGCGGAAGATCCGTCATTTGACGGAAACCTGCAAATGCTGGCTGCATGCGAAAGATATCCCGAGGTCCTTTTGGGCGGAGGGAATGTCTTGTGCTGCATATGTTATCAACCGGATGCCACTCAGCCCTATCAACATGAAGACGCCCATTGAGCTGTTGCTAAAGGAGAAGCCGAGTGTTGGACACCTTCGGGTGTTCGGTTCAACTTGCTACGTGCATGTCCCGGATGCTTCACGGACAAAGCTGGATGCGAAGGCAAGGAAACTTGTCTTTGTTGGCTATGATGAGCGGAAGAAGGGATGGAAGTGCATGGACCCTGTGACGAAGAAGTTCGTGGTGTCAAGAGACGTTGTCTTTGACGAGCTGACGTCATATGGAGGTGGCTCGGTGGAGCCTACCGGAAGTAGCAAGGTTGAGGAAGCACCGGTGGAGGCTGCTGGAGGCTTGGAAGAGGAGCTTGCTGTTTCACCAGCAGCTCCTGTTGCTTCGAACTCCGAGGCTGAGCCTTCTGGCTCAGGAAGCAGGGGGAGCACTGCTCAATGCTTGCCCCAGGTAGGAGTGGAGCCTGAAGAAGCAACGGAAGCCGTGAGCAAGGAGCCGTGTCTTCGGAGATCGAAGAGGGTGGTTAAGCCACCGGCTCGGTACTGTGATGGGAATGCAGTGAGCTTTGTCTCCTGTTTCTTTGCAGGTCCTCTGGATGAGCGAGAGCCTGCAAGCTTCAACGAGGCCACTGGAGTGAAGGAGTGGGAAGGTGCCATGAAGGAAGAGATTGATGCTCTGAAGAAGAATGAAACCTGGGACCTTGTGCCCAAGGTTGATGGCATTACTCCGGTTACTTGCAAGTGGGTGTATAAGTTGAAGAAGAAGGCTGATGGGAGCATTGATCGGTTCAAGGCTCGCCTGGTCGCTAGAGGATTCTCACAGCAGTATGGAGAAGACTATGAGGAGACATTCAGTCCAGTTGCGAAGATGACGTCTGTAAGAGTGGTGATCGCCTTGGCTGCTTGCAAGGGATGGAGGTTGTGGCAACTCGATGTGAAGAATGCCTTTCTTTACGGAGAGATTGACAAGGACATCTTCATGGATCAGCCGCTTGGTTTCGTCTCTGAGAAGCATCCGGACTATGTCTGCAAACTCAGGAAGGCTCTCTATGGGTTGAAGCAAGCTCCTCGAGCGTGGTATGGGAAGATTGCAGAGTACCTGCAGTTCTGTGGATACCTGGCTTCTAACTCGGATTCTAGCTTGTTCGTCAAGAAGAAGGGAGAGCTAAGAGTCTTGGTCCTGCTGTATGTGGATGATATGATCATCACAGGGAACTCGGAGGAGGAAGTAGCAAGGCTCAGGGGAGAGCTTGCTATACGCTTCGAGATGAAAGACTTGGGAGAGTTGCATCACTTTCTTGGTCTGGAAGTGGAGAGGAAGGAGTGCGGGATTCTCATTAGCCAGAAAGGATATGCTGATCGTATTGTGAAACGGTTTGGCATGGGCGAAGGGAAGAAGTGCTCTACTCCACTGGAATCTGGGCTGAAGCTTCGACGAGATGAGGGAAGGGTGCTTAATGATCCCTTGGTGTTCAGGGCTCTTGTTGGGAGCTTGATTTATCTGACGATTACAAGGCCGGATATAGCTTATGCTGTTGGCCGAGTAAGTCGGTATATGGCTGAACCAAGGCAATCTCATCTAGTGGCGGCGAAGGGAATTCTGAAGTATGTCAAGGTGACTTCTGAGATGGGACTCCTCTATGGAAGGGATGCGGAGTTTGCATTGCTCGGGTACACGGATGCTGACTATGGCGGTGATTCGGATGATCGAAGGTCTACTTCAGGTTATGTGTTCACTTGCGGTTCAGCTAGCATCTCGTGGTGTAGCAAGAAGCAGGACTCGGTGTCGGTTTCAACCACGGAGGCGGAGTATAAGGCTTCGGCCTTGGCTGCTCGGGAAGCCGTTTGGTTGAGGAGACTCATAGAGGATGTTCATGAAGAAGTGCAAGGGCCTACTTTACTCCGGGGTGACAACGAGAGTGCTCTCAAACTGGTAAACAATCCAGTGTGTCACGCCAGGACCAAGCATATAGAGATTGATCACCACTTCATCAGGGAGAAGGTGTTGGAGGGGTCTCTGCTGGTCGGGCATGTTCGGAGTGAAGATAATCTTGCTGACATCTTCACGAAGCCGCTGTCGAAGGGGCCCTTTGAACGCTTGCGCAGCTTGCTGGGCTTGGTCACCACTTCTCACTTCAAGGGGGAGTGTTGAAATTTGTGAAGTGGAAGTGGGTGACGGGACAGGCCGCGCGGCCTGTGCGGACAGCTTTGGCGGACTGGGCGGACTGGGCGGACTGAGGTTGCGGCCTGGTGAAAAGTCTGGTGGAAGCCGGCTGTGTTCTGAGCGGGTTGTTGCATGGTGTCCGCGGTTTGGTGCGGCCTGGTATCTGCGGATAGAGAGGCTTGCGGACTGGTGCATTGCTCAGTGGTCGCGGGTGCAAGTTTGTGCTGTTGGCGGGTTGGTTCGAGTTCGCGGATAGCTTGCGGACTGGAGTGTCCGCGGTTCTGGCTGTTGCGGACTGAGCCTAGAGCTTGGCTGAGGCCTTGTCAAGTTCTGGTGGCACAGCAGGTGTTTGCTGTGGAGATCGTGGTTGGCGGACTGTGATTGGAGTCCGGCAGGAAGCTACTGCATTGGACAAGTGCGAGGAGCTCGCGGACTGGTTGCGGTCTGTGCTAGGGTGTTTGGCGGACGGGACTTTGTGTCCGCCATGCTCGCACTGGCCCTTGATGGTTTTGGACTTGGTCACACTTGGTGTCAAGTTCATGGTGTCCGCCGTATCCGCCAGGTCCGCTGTGACCGGGCGGACTGTTGCTGTTTGCCTTTGGTCGTGGACTTGTGGCGGATTGAGGTGTGAGTCTTGCGGACTGCCTCGGGTTGGTGCGGACTGCCATTGAAGAAGGTGCTGTCCTGAAGCAGTTGGAGCTTTGCGGGCTGGTGCCTTGTCCGCTTAGCTTGGGCGGACTGGAGAGGGTTCGTCAATGGTTGCCTTGCTCCTGGCGGTTTCCCTTGGTGACTGGCTAAGTCCTCGCGGACTGAGCGGACAGTCGTTTTGTGTTCGCGCGGGCTGGGGCGGTGTCGCTATCTCATGGGCGGTGACCACACTCCTCACCTGGCCTATAAATAGGACCCCCCTGGCACATCTACAGTAACCAGAAGTAACGTGAGTGAACAGTAATTTGGGTTGGGCGAGTGCTGCGGTCTGTGTTTTTCAGTCCGCACGGATTGTTTCAGGCTGACGGTTTGCTGTGTGCAGGTCGCGCGGATAACTTCAAGGAGCCAGGAGCTTGGCTGTGACTTCGGTCAGTGCTTGGAAGTGTGCGGTCTCTGCGGACTCAGCAGGAGGTCGCTCTGCGGCTTGTCAGTTCTGTTTCAACTTTCCCAGCTTCAATAACCTGTCCGCCGGCTTCAGGCGGGTAGGGGAGTTCCTCAGTTCGGGTTCAGCAGGAGGCGAATAACGGTCTGTCCGCGCGACCTCGCGGTCTCGGCGGACTCCGTGGTATTCGGCGGATTGCAGCATAGCTTGGGCGGTCTCGGCGGTCTCGGCGACCTCGCGGTCTCGGCGGACTGAAGTTCTGTCCGCCCGGCTTGTTTTTTGGTTCTTTCTGTTTACAGCTGTAATACTAGCGAAATCATGTCTCGCTATGTATGCCTCGGATTGTAATGAAGTGAATGCTAATAAGATCTTCTTGTGCTTCCATTGTTTTGTTGGGTGCAACCTCTAGTCCTTGGGTTTCCGCGGTTCAGCGTGCGAACTGGGTAGTTCCGAAGATATTAATTTGGTGTTTGGGCTATCTTGCTGACCACGTTGAGAAAATTTAACACTACGAAGGTCGATCTTTGAAAAGATCGTGGCTCAAGTCAACATATCCAACATGTCATTTATTCGGGGTATCAGGAAACGATATTTGACCATGTTGACTGCATGAATGTCAACACACATTCACCAAGTACCATTCTTTTTCAGAGCAAAGAGGGCAGACACTGCACATGGACTAAAGCTATGATGAATAAAGTCTCTATCTAATAACTCTCAGATCTGCCTCTGCAGCTACTCATGGGCGGCAAGATTTGATCGGTAATGCGGAAGATGTGGGAGGGAAGCTCCAGGAACAAGATCTATCGCGTGCTGAATAGGCCTCATGGGAGGTAACTTAGTTGGAAGCTCATCAGAGTGTATATCTTGAAACTCCTCTAAGAGTCTCCTAGCAGGTATAAGAATAGACTCATACCTCTCTAATAAGTCAATCACCTGTAAGATAACTAGTGCGTATAAAAATCCGTCGTCAAAACTCTCTCGATGAAACTCAGTGCCTTGTATGATGATAAGAGTTTTCTTCCTTTCGGTAGGAGGAAGAGACTCTTTCACACTACTGCTCGCACCGGTGTGAATACCACTCTCTTTCCATCCAGTAGAAAGGAACAAGTGTTGGACCTGCCATGTATAGTAATTTCTCGGTCATATAACCAAGGTCGCTCAAGTAATACGTGACACATGCACTAGATCATATCGAAGTACGTACCGATAGTTGGGCACTAAACATCTCCTAGTCACCAATAATGTGGTCTTGGTGACCTAAGCTACCTGAAATGGGGATGAGTGTGGCTCAACAGTGAGTCCCATGCGGGCTAATGCTATCTTGGCTATCACGTTCATACAACTCTTGCTATCCACCACTAAACGACACACTTTCTCCCCAGCCTTAAAGTAGTCCTGGAAGATGTTCGTCCGCCAATAGTCGGTTGATTCTTGTGCCGAAGATAACATGCATCTCACCGCTAGAACGTCAGGATCTATCTCCTCATTGCTAGGGGTACCGTACACTTCGTCATTCAAGACGCGAGAGTCCTCGACTATAGTCTCTTATTCAGGATCGTCCTCCTTAGTTGCCTCATGAATAACTAGCGTGCCTTTCCTCTTGGGACAATCTCTAGATTTATGACTCATCTGCTGACACTCATAACATCGGTTCTGTGAAGGGGTCATAGTTCCCATAGAAGATTTACCTTTTCGATCTCTCGCGAACGTCATTGTAGGTTTCATTCTACTATCCTTACCTTTAGGTTCTTCTTTCTTAAAAGGAGTATTGGTTTTGGTCTGTGATTTGAACCGAGAGGTTCTCTTTTGATGCTCGTCGATATCAATGGCAATAGATATGGTCTCAGCTAGGGAATAATGACCATATCGAATCAACTCATCTCGGATCTCAGGTCGTAGTCCACACCTAAACTAAATTTGGATAAGGTATCACGTGGGTGTTCTACTACGTTGCACCGAATCAGTAGATCCTTCATTTTAGCAAGATATTCAAACACTGTTTTGGATTCTTGACGTAGAGATGTCAGCTCATCTCGTAGACAAGTCTGATAGTACTGCGTAATGTTCTGCTCCTCCAATATGGTTTTCATGTGTGGCCAATGAGTAATGGGAGGGCGGTCATTTCTCTCTAGACTTTGCTCTTCACCAATCCAAAAGATGTTCGCTCGCCCCGTCAATCTCATTTTGACGAACTGAACTTTTTGGTCCTCTGTCATACGATACCACTTAAAGTAGATCTTTATGTCTATAACCCAGTCAAAAATGACCTTGGGATCCATAGAACCATCGTAAAGGGGTGGATCTAATTTCACTACCCGTGTGAGATCAGGTCGCCTATCCCGGAGAGGATAGTCATAATCGTTATCGTAAGGATCACGATTGTCTCGACGTCGTGGGGGTGGCGGTCGATGTCGATCTCTAGGACGATCTTCACAATGCATGGCAAGATTAGGGCGACGATGGTCTCGAGGACGCTCTTTTCTCGCTAAGTCGTAATAAGGCCTATCCTGATAATTATCTCGCATACCTAAGAAAGGTTCTCATTGTGGATCAGGAAAATACCTTAGGGAATTTCTACCCCGGTCGTGTTCAAATTCGAACCCATCTAAGGGATTTCTAGCTTCTTCCTCAAAAAGAGCATTCCTCCTAAGGGTAGATCTTTCGACGTAGTGATGTGAGTTTTCGTGATGTGGTCGAACAGAATGCTCATCTCGAATTTGAGGTGGCATTGAAACTCGAGGGGGAACTTCCAAACTATTCACCCTAACACTAAGGTTTTCAAACCTTTCTCGCACTTGGTGTATACTCTCGGTTAACGCTGCCATTTGTTCGGCAAAAGGTAAAAACCACGGGGGTGGTTCATTCCCTTGGTTCGCACGACTCGCTTGGCCACGTTCAATTCAACGCATCTCCGAATTTACCTCTTGAGGTGTTCAGGGGGAGTATTGTGACGGGGTGAACTCATACTCACTAACCTACCACTACGTAGATGCATGCAAGACAAACAATTGACCGACTTCTTCACCAAAGACCTAAGATGTGATATGTTCTCTGATGATATACATAAGGTAAGGATGATTGACATCTCTTGTTCGGCTTGAGGGAGAGAATTGACGTTATGCTACATTATATTACCAAATCATATTAAGTCCGTGTTTTTTGTGTGTTGTATCTGTGTAATACCCAATAAGGGTAATTTGGTCATGTGGGTACATTTCCTCCATTCATATATATATGTATGTGTTGGAGCCCTTGTTATTATTTTGGATGCAATAATATTTTCTCATTGCTTCCTACTCTCCCTTATGTTAAAAACTCTTAACAGTTTTTTTAAAAAGTTCAAATTACTCCCCCTTTATAAAAAAGTCACTTCATTTTTAATTCAATGACCCTAAAAAACTAATCCAATTTTTCTTTGCGGAAGTAATGATTTTTGTAAGCTGTGATGTGGAATATTATTTTCAAATTTCCGAACATGCATATTTCTCATCAACAATGAATTGTTTGGTGTAGTAAAAGGAATATATTTCTTTGCAATTTTTCTGTCATTTCCACCATTGCACTGTGACAAAAAAACAATTTGTATCGTGAATTGAATATATTGCACTTAAAATATGGTGAAGAGGAATATGTTGATATTACAAAATTATATTAATCTAGATAAATAAATCTAATGAAAATTATCAAGTTAAATAACTAATTATTTTCTCAAGAAGTTTGCAAAAATATGGATTAACAAAGGAAAAACATTATACATATGCCTCCGGTGTTTGAAAACATTGTGAACACATCCCCCAGTATTTGAAAACATTACAAGTAGACCGCCTTACACTTTTCAGTCATTACAAATGGTAAAGTTGGAATATATGAAATTTTTCTTTCTGATTGTGCACAATTATAGGGTCATTCACGGTTTTGTCTGTGTACATGTTTATAATGCGAACTTACAAAGGTGGTTTTTGTAATTTTAAAAGATAGAGGGGAAATCCCTGTAATTGTGCAAAGTTAGAAGGGAGGTTCCGTAAATGACCATATAGCTGTTTATGACCAAAAAATCTAAAAAGAAGGGATGGAGTGGAGATTTTGAAAGGGTATATTAGGCATAGGAATGTGACACCATGGATGAAAATGCAACATTACGATAATGACCCTCTCATTTTTTTTTAAATACCAGTGAACTTGAAGCGTTATTAATTCTCAAGAGGAGGGTATAATCGGCACAGAAATGTTACACCAAGGCCGGTTTCCTCTTTGCTTATATAATAAAGATATACAAGCAGTCGTGCACGGGGGACCCCGTACGGGAAACATATGTCGTGGGGGCGACATTGGTCGTGGGGGAGACATTGGTCGTGGGGGCTACATCTGTCAGGGGCGATGACATTGGTCGTGGGGGTGACATTGGTCGTGGGGGCGACATTGGTCGTGGGGGCAACATTGGTCGGGGGCGGCGACATTGGTCGGGGGAGGCAACATTGGCCGGGGGCGACGACATTGACCGGGGGCGGCGACATTGACCGAGGGCAGCGACATTGACCGGGGGCGGCGACATTGGTCGGGGAGGCGACATTGACCGGGGGCGGCGACATTGGTCGGGGGAGGCGACATTCGCCAGGGGCGGTGACATTGGCCGGGGGCGGTGACATTGGCCGGGTGCGGCAACATTGTCCGGTGGCTGAGACATTGGTCGTCGACGGCGACATTAGTCTAGGGAACCGACATTGGTCTTGGGCGCGGACACTGGACGTGGGCGGCGATATTAGTCGTGGGGGGTGACATTGGTCGAGGTCGCCGATATTCGTCGCGGGGGCGACATTGATTGTGAACTATGGCATTGATTGTGAGGTCCGGAAGACGTTGACGTTGTCGAAGGAATGATAATTTATTGCTATATTTCGACGTCCTATTCTCGATTGGGGCACAATATGATTATCTTCAATTTCATATGATTGATTTGGAGGTCCTTGCTCGTTTGGTCGGACATCCATGATTGATGGTAAAGTCATCGAAGAGCGTAATTATCTTCTCCTCGCATTCAGTGCACTATGTTGTTCTATAGTCAATGACCGCTCCAATCACTAACACACACACGGGATGACTCTCGAGTTTGCTCAGTCATTGTCATCAAAGTCAGAGGCCTCCCTCTTTTATGTTGGACTGGACCACCCCTGTTTGGCAACGATGATGACACTTCAGCTTGATTTTGGTGTCAAAGTCTGATTAAAGATCCCTACTGAATGTATCTATTGGGCAAGATCCCTAGTTGATAAAATAAATTAAGCTAGAGTGATATTTGCAAGGGTATCAAAGTCCGAGCAATTCACAACATAAATATATTTGTATTAAAGCATTCACATCATAAATCTATTTGAACTCCTTCATTCATTTAGTAACAGTTATTGATCTTGTTGATTTATGATGTATCCATTGTCCTACAGGAAAAACTACAACATCTATCCAATGATGTATCCAAAGATAATTTAGAAAATCACTGGATTTATCCGATATCCAAAGAAGTGAAAACAGTATGATAGCACACATAAAAAAGGACCTGAAGGAAGCTCGCTTGCCGGGATCTTTCTACTGCACAGACACCGTAAGGAAGTTGTTAAGGAGGAGCTCTTGAGGAGGGCCTGAAACATATAAAACTGGAAAACAAAAAATCTGAGAAAACCCAAGAACTATACACAAATTCTGCAACTTACATCAAAAGTGAAAAGGTGAATATGGTTCACTTATAATAGCACAAAGAAACCAGACCTGAAGGAAGCTCGCTTGTCGGAGCTGAACTATAGGGGAAGGAAGAAAGGTGGATGGTGTAGTGGTGCTGAAAACCAAAAAAATCTGTGGACATGGGCATCTTAAATCACAGAATGCCGGAATTATTAAAATCAGAAATAAAAAAAACTGAAAGAGTTGCAGCCACTTCTTAGTGATTTGATCAAGTAGGATTTTAAAGAGGATGCAACTGAAATATGAAAACTTTATAAGAGTAGAGCACAAATTTTTAATAAAAAATCATGGCTTTAACAAAATCCAAAAATACAAATTTTTAATCTAGTATCAAGGACTGGGAATGCATTACTATGATGCATTAGCAACTATAAACTGAGTAAAATAAATTCAACTATAAAACATATTAAACTATAAAACATATTCAATGACCCAATTGACATTAAGAAATTCAACAGGCTAGCATCGAGATTGATTGGTATAATAAACAATTTTATATGTCATCAATAAAACAGTTTTATATGTCATCAATAAAACAGAGAATATGGTTCACTGAGTAAAACAGTTCAACTGGCTAGTGATGGTAAGTAATTTTATTATCAAACATTCTCGTTCGAAGATCGGAACTATAACCAAAAAGCTTTCTCCCTCAAATTCAAAAAAGTAGAGAACACAAACTAAAAGCCTTATGAGTTGAGAACACAAACTGAGAACTCATCTATAAACTGAGAAGCAGCTTTTAAGAGTCCAAATTGATAAGGGTTTTCAAAGCTGAGAACACAATCTATAATAAACCATAAATCATTGTTGATAAGCACAAATTATTGCTGAACATTGCAGAACCATAAAAGAACTATTTTCAGAGGAAAAAGCTCGGCCTTTGAAATGACATCAGCCTCCTCTGCAAGTCTTCGACTTTCGGTGATGAGAGAATTCGTGTGTCGGGCTGATTTTATGAACATCGGAGGTGGGCAGCCCTGACTTTGTAGGGAGCTCGTTGCAAGCAATTGAAATTGAAAAAAAAAGATTACAGGTGAAGCAAATCAAAGACCAAGGAGCTAGAGATCCCTTAAACTAACATTAGTACTATGGACCTCGGTCTCTGTTAATGGCAAAAGGCTGCAGCAATTATTTATAGAAGTAGGCACAGAAATGATAAGTTTGACCTGTTGGCGGCATTATTGATAGAATGATAAAAGTAGTAGAATGCAGAGCAGATTAGATTTGTTATGATACAGTTATGAAAAGTAATGGTAGGAATGCAGACAAAAAACTCAGATATGTTCTTACACCATCAGCCAGTGCGAGAAAAATGACACAGATTTGTTATGTTACAAAACTCAGATAGAAGTAGTAAAATGCAGAGCATATTAGATTAGATTTGTTATGTTACACCATCAGCCAGTGCAAGGAAAATGATACAAACATGAGAGCAGATTAGATTTACAGATATGTTCTCTCAATGTTTGTAGAATACAGAGCAATGGTAGGAATCCAGTGATAAATAGAAGAGAAAAGTTGAGAATGCAGAGCAATGTTAGTACTGTGAGGAGTTCGCTGGTCGGAGGAGCTTGAGGGAAGGAGGTTTTCGGTGAGGGTAAAAGCTCTTGTTGGAGGATCAGCACTTGCGGTGCGACGCTGAGAAGGGCTCTGCGAAGGGGGCTTTCTATTGTTCGCTGGCATTAGGGTTTTAGCCGGATACTTCGGTAGCGTGTGGAGAGGAAAAAGAAGGACGACCTGCTTTCGGTAGCCGGCTCTGCAAGCGACAGATGGGACGATTGCCTGTTGGAGGAGAGGAGGATGGCCTGCTTTCGGCGGTAGAGCAGAGACCATGGGGTCGCGGGCGATTCTCTGTTGGCGGGAGCGATTCTCTGCTGGCCTGCTGTTTTTATATAAGTTTATTAGATAAGTTTATTAGATATAGCTGTTTATGACCAAAAAATCTAAAAAGAAGGGATGAAGTGGAGATTTTGAAAGGGTATATTAGGCATAGGAATGTTACACCATGGATGAAAATGCAACATTACGATAATGACCCTCTTTTTTTTTTTAAATACCAGTGAACTTGAAGCGTTATTAATTCTAAAGAGGAGGGTATAATCGGCACAGAAATGTTACACCAAGGCCGGTTTCCTCTTTGCTTATATAATAAAGATATATCTAATATATTGTCTCATTAGATTTTTATATCAGGAGAAATGTTGCCATTGAGCTAAGCCTGACTGAACATTTCAAAAAAATCAGGTCACTAGACTGGTTAAAAAAAATACAGGGAAAACAACACTTGCAATTGGTGATGGCGCAAATGATGTTAGCATGCTTCAAGAGTCTGATATTGGTGTGGGCATTAGTGGAGTAGAGGGCATGCAGGTCTGTGCTCTTTAACATATGATATTTGATGATTTTTTGTTTCTGTATGATCTGGCGTATTAATTAACTTTGGGAAAAAATCGTGATATGCTACCTCAGATAAGTTTAGATTTTTGTTTCCAATGGTTTTAACCAATTTTCAATGGATGCTAAATGTGCAACATGAAACCAGACAAACAAGAATCCCCACTAGATTGTCTTTAAGTTATAATGCTGACCTACTCTTTTATACTTGAAGAAATGTTCTCACACTATGGGCGATGAAATCTCTTAAGGCTCTGTTTGGCGCGGCTGCAGCGACTGGGAAAGCAGTGGTGGAATAATCAGCTGTTTTGCAGAGTGCCGATAGAATCTGTGAAACTGTTTGGAAGTACAACTTTTGCAGTGTTTTTTCAAACAGAGAAGCAAGTTAAGCTATTTGGCAAAACAGATGTGCGGTGTGCAGTCTATTTTGTTGTAATTAAAGACAAACATCAATAACATAAAACAAATATTTTTTAAATTAACAGAATAACAGTCTATCTTTTTAAGATTTTCCCAAACAAAAAACTCATTAACTTACTCCGTCTTGTACTTGAAAATTAACAAAATAACATTCTATCTTTTTAAGATTTTTTCCCCCAAAGAAAATGCATTAACTTGCTCCGTCTTGTACTTGAAACATATCTCTCGATCATCGAACGTTAACTGCATAATAAAACTAAATATAGTTATTGAATTTTATATTTGGGCATACTAATTTAAATATCATGTTGTAATATACCTGTAATATTCATTTAGTTGATCTGCAATGTAGTCTTTGATAATGTTCATTTCAATAGCTCCCGTGCCTTCAAATGTACTAGGTGCACTATTCGAATTTGGATCAATACTTCTTGGACGATTGTTTGGTCGCAATTCGTACGCCTCTGGATGAACAAAATTTTCGTTTCCATCACATACATTAAATTCTGGGTCAGATCGTGATTGATGTCATCTAATATAATTTTTCAACATGTCTAAGCATAACTTGTTTTGTCCCTATATCATGCTTCTTCCCCTTGCGTTTTCTTTTTGAATCAACTCCACCTTGAGAACTTTGACCAACTGTTGCTGAGCCAATATCGTCAGTGTTAATGTTTTCTATGTTTGGGTCTTCATCGTTCCCTGATAAAGTGTCGGGTTGGGAGAAAAGAGAAGGCAACTCTCCAGATGATTGCATCCATACATTGTCTCCTGTAGCAACAACCAAGCTAAACATTTTCTCAAGTTTATCGTCAAGCTCTGGAGGTATTCCACTGCACCGGAACTTCTTCGTTGCAGGGATCATCTATAAAATTGCAACAAATGTTAGCCATAGAATCTTGTAAAACGAAATTGACGGAAGTAATACAAATCAACATAGAATCTAACCTCAATCCTTTCTTTCCACCAATCATCAGAAGCATCTTTTGTCCGTTTAGTGGGGTTCCAACCAAAACCGGTCTCTCCACTTTTGAGTTGCGCCATAATTTTCAATCACGCTTTAGTTGATCCCATTTGTTTTTCATTTGGGCACGACTGTAGTCCAAGCGTGTGCGTTCCTTGAAGTTTTTCATTAGGTTGCCCCAACCTTCCTTGTTGAAGTGAGTAGTGAGTATATTCCCTAAATCTATCTCTCGGATACAAAGATCGCAAAATAAAAAAAAACATGTGTTGTTTCCCAATTCGCTGAAATACCACCCTCTTTTGATTTGCCCATCTATGGGGAAAAATAAGAACAATGCAAATGTATGTACATGAACATTTCATTCCAAAGAACTGGCAGGAGGATAATGAACATAATGATAAGTTCAAATTTGATTGAACTTATACATGTGTAAGCTTCTATTTAACATGGATACAACGTATGTTCAAACATAACAAAAAACCTTAACAAATTATACTCAAAGCTTAGCAAAATGATACTCAAATAACTGGCAGGAAGAGTGTTCAAACATAACAAAAAACCTTAGCAAAATGATACTTAAAAAACTTGCAGGAAGATTGTTCATGGTGAGCAAAATGATACTAAAAAAACCTTGACAAAAAACCTTCGCAAAAATCTGATTTGCTGGGAGATGAAAGGTTCGATCTGAACAAAAAACCATAAAAAAATCTGCAGTTCTTGAATAGCAAGGTTCGATCTCCGGCAAAGGGTCGATCTATAAAAAAACCTTAAAAACCTCATATAAAGCAAACAAATCGATCTATACCTCGACACTAGAAAACTGGAAAACCTTTAAAGAAATCTGAACACAAATCTCAGCAAAATACCCAAAAAGGGGAAGAAAGAATCAATCTATACCTCTGGAAGAAGAGAAGGGCTGCCAGCGTGTTGAGAGAGCCCAGTCGCCGGAGAAGAACAGTCGAGGTAGCCTATCGCCGGCGAAAAATGGCTGCGGGGGTTTCGGTTGTGGAAAATTTCCTAGGGCGAAGGCGGAAATGAGCGCGCGCGCGGGGGGGGGGGGGGTGCAATTTGTTGATCGCGAGAATTTTTCGCGACTCCGAAATCGCAAAATATCACGATTTCGGTGCGGCAGCGACTACAGCCGGAGGTAGCAAAAATTCAGTTTGGCGCAACATTTTTAAAAGCTGCGCCTCCCACTCCAAAAACGCCACGCCAAACAGAGCCTAACTCTTCCTCTGGCAATCTGTGATAGAGGCCAACCGTCATTTAGTTTTATGCTTATATCTGAGAAGTCCTCTCTGTATTTCTTAATTAATTGTAATGCTTGGAATATAATTTATCTTCTTATTCCTTTACAATACTTGTCATATTAAATACATTAAGTAATGCATCAAATCTTTGATTCTTACTTTATGACCCTGATAATACTTAAGAATATTTCTATTCTTTACTGAATATGTTTCAGAGGAGCTGCTTATATTCTGCTCTGGAAATTTAGTATGAAAAGTAACTAGACTGCCATCAATGCATCACCAGATTTAGTGTCTTGTAGCTTATGACAATACTGTCTTTTTTAGATGCATTAAACGCCTAAACTAATTATCAAATTACTACCTGGTGTTATGGCAATCCTTTATCATCTTACCTGATTTCTTATTTACTGCCCCTTTATTCATCATGCATGCTTCAAAATTCCAGGCTGTAATGGCTAGTGATTTTGCGATTGCTCAATTTCGTTATTTGGATCGGTTACTACTTGTCCATGGACATTGGTGTTATAGACGGATTACGGCTATGGTATTGTTTCTCCCCTTTACTTTGAATTTACTTTTTTTAATGGTGCCACTATGCTCATCTCTTTGTTTTTTGGATGTTCATGCATGACGGAGGAAAGGCTATAGGATTCGACGCTTACCTTAAATGCAGCTTGACATGCATTTAATGATTGAGTCTAACACCTAGCCTAATACTGGTGTACTACAACTACATGACTCATCGAGTAATAACATCTGATATTTGATTGTTGTTGGAGTTTATGAGTTTTATAGTATTATGTCGGTCTGTTAGAGTCCTTAAGGGTTATTGGGTTTAGTCCCACATCTTGAGTCCGTCTTTCTGAATCCATGTATTTTCTATATAATGCCCCTATGTTGATGACTAAAACACAACTTCTATTTCAATTTTATTTCTTTCAACATGGTATCAGAGGTGAAGTTGACTCTGAGAAATTTTTCGTCGCCCTAATTTGTTGGCGACCTAAAGTTCTCAGCCTTTCTCTCCATTCCGTTGCTTCGACCCCACGCGTCCTCTGCGATCTGCGCCTTCGACGACATCTACGCCGTCGTCGTGTCGTTGGACCCCTCGCGCCCAATTGTTGCTTTATGCTGCTCGACTAATCTTCTGCTTCGTTCTCATCGACTGCCTCTGTTGGCGATCTCGTCAACGGCTCTTGATTGACGATCCCGTCGTGCTTCTCTACAACACCTGTTACTCGGCTTCTCATCCCGTCGAGCCCATCTCTTCTCATCGACGAAGGAGATCTTCCTTTCTGGTTGTTGCTCTCGTCATCTTTGACGATGCTTCTCCTCTGTCGACGTTTCTCCTCCACTGATCTATCTGTGCTTTTCTTGTTGCTGGAGCTTTCAGTTTTTTTATGCTTTTTTATAATTGCTTACAAGTTAATGTTGGTTTTGTCTCGTCTTCTAGCCTTCTTGCACGTGTTCTCACGTTAGGGGGAGTGTTTTGGACGAAGACGACTCAGATGATCTTTTCCGACCTTTCGTCTTCATTCTACACGGCTTTTAGACTTATGTTGTATTTTATTATGCATCTCCCCATATTTCTTTCGATTGGTCATGTGTTGGGACACGACTGATGTTGGTGTTCTAATCTCAGCGGGTTGTGTCGCATTGAACTGTGTTGTACGAGACTGTGTCACGTGGGACCGCCCTGTGTGCGGATTATCCCCGACAGATTATCCTCGGTTGCTCGTTTGATGATTTGCTCCACATCTTTCGTTCTATTTCGCATGTTGTTTGTGTAGGTGATGTTGGTTGACCTAATTCCAGCGAGTCCATGTCGTGTGCGGGTCCTGCGTCGTGTGTGGGTCTGCGTCGTGTGTGGGTTTGCGTCGTGCGTGGCTATGACCCCGTCTTGATTATTCGGTTTGGAATTTCCCCCGGTAGATCACGTGATGTTTTGCCCCACATCGCTTACCTCTGTTGCCTTTATTTGATGTGTCCAAACTGGAGGTTTCCCCTCCAGCTTGAGGGAGAGTGTTGGAGTTTATAAGTTTTATAGTATTATGTCGGTCTGATAGAGTCCTTAGGAGTTGTTGGGTTTAGTCACACATCTTGAGTCTGTCTTTATGAGCTTTGCATTTCCTATATAATGCCCTTATGAGGGTGAGTAAAACATAATTTCTATTTCCATTTTATTTCTTTCAATAATTGCATTAAACAAAATAGCCTTAAACTTAAACAAAAATGACAATAATTCACAACGATCTCAATTTAGGGCTACAAGTTACAAATGCAAAATAAATAGAGCGCGAGGAAATTAACTGCTGAGTGAATAATCAATGCATACCCAATCAACTAATCAGAGAAAATGCATGACAACCAAATATCAATCACTATGTTAGTACATGAACGCTTTGACAAAATATGGAAAAAATGAAAACTAAAAACTCAAGAGTATTAGGGGTGGAGCATGAATCCGAGGTGGAGTAATGTAAGGGAAGACAATAGTAGTAGAGAATAAAGTGGATGTTGTATGTCTGTGGAGGACATATTTAAGGAGGGATGAGAGATGATGCTCAAAAACGAGAATATATTTAAGGGGGTTGCATAGGCTCTCAGTGGGGCTGAGGAAGGGGATTATGGTGCGGCTGGGGTTTGTGGCGGAGTTGAGGATGGATATGGACTTACGATAGTTCCAGGAGAAGAAAGGGGGAAGAGCAGATTACTTGTGATGGAGGACACAACTTGAGACAGGGAAGGAAGAGGTCAAATGATGGAGATCAATCGCGCCACATTAGATGATTTATCATTATCAACATTTTTAGATCGTCAAATGGACAATCAGAGACTGTGATCGCGACCGACTCAATTTTTCATATTTTTATGCATTTTTCTTTTATTTCTTTGAATTGTATTTAATGAGTCAGGCTAAATTATCCATCGGGCGATCACGACCATTGGATTTAGTTAACCTAATTCTCCCCCTCCCGCCTTTATATCCTCCCAACGACCGACATAAAGATGGATTTACAATTTTCAAAGAGGAGAATGTTGCAGTTTCATGTTGGGCCGTCACATACCAACGTCGCACACGACCTTGCAATGAATGATTTTCGCAATATTTTTCACCCGTAGAATATTCCTGCGTCAGTTGGTATTAGTCCTAGGTTCATGCTTTATTTTGATACGCAGTAGTAGAGTTTGTAGATTCCTTCATGGTTAGTTATTGTCGTCATTCCTTTCCTCTATTTGGAGATCCCGAGTCTATTTATACCTGATCCTATATAGCCCCTTCAGAGAGATTCTCATATTATTACGATGATTATTCTCTATCGCATTTGATGTAGACCGAGAGGTCAAATATGAGCTTCACTTGCTTAATCTCGGTCGACGTTTGAACTTCGAAAATTAATTAATCGTTATTTGAAAAGAGATTCTCTAGTGTTTTAGAGCTTGATTCGAAGCGGCATTTGTATCTTCCCGTACTTATAAACAATAATTTATGAGCGTACGACAATTAAAACAGAGAGAACGTTCGAGGCAAGATTTTTGTTAATTAGTTTAATCACATACAACTAAGCTAAACAGAGCAAGAGAGATGGGCGGAGTTTACCCAAGCATACACAAATTTAAGGAGTTGTCCATATCAATTGTTCATCTTTTATATTTATTTCATGTCTTTCTGCGTTGTATGGTTCACGTTTATCTGATACTTTGCATCATTTGCATTAAATGCACAAATTCATTAGAAAAATATTACTAGTAGTAATGAATTATATAAAACATAGACAGTTGAACACATGCGTGGACAACATTTTGGGTAGGCAAGTAGGTCATGATTCGAGTTTGCATATAAAGGCTCCATAAATGAGATGCTAAGAAGCTCCAACCAAAACGAATGAGTCCTTGTATGATTATAAATAAAATTGGAACAAATGTCTATGAGGTCAACCTCCTTGCAGATATGGGTAATCATCCCGTATTTAATACGAAAGATTTAACACATTGGTTTGAGCCACTAGAGCAAAGAGACCTACACCTTGAGCCACTTCCGACACCCTCCCAGTTACAGCTTGATCCTTCCCCTAATCATCTTGGACGAGCACCCGCGGACTTGCTCGCACCTCCCATGATTCTATCGGTTCTTCTGGATCCACCAACACGAGAGGTGAGAGCTGAGTTCATTGCTGATATTGAGGCACACGAGTGGACCTCCCCGACAACCCTTCTTGTCATTATTTGGTGCACCAGAGTGAACGCCCCATCTTTGATGATACTTGGATATCGACGACTGAGCTTGATCGACTTTCCCCCGATATTGGACATCAGTACGATCATCCCCATCATCAGAGATAAATGATTTCCAATCGGGGGGAATTGATGGTGATCGACGTTGGACTACAATCATCATTCGGTAGGACACGCATTCGAGTATTCACACAAGAGGCGTTGATCAGATCGACGATCCGAGATCACGAGCCAGTCCGAAGCACCGTTTTAGTATTTTATGTATCTTGTTTGTTGGACTTGTATTTAGTATTTTAGGACACCGGGCGTAACAACCAATCATAACCGTTCATGTCGGGTGCCCAATCGCCCTTCTCGTTATAAAGGGGGATGCTTTCATTTTCAACATTGTTGGTTTTGTGAGAGATTCCTGAACCGGCAATCTTATCGAGGTGCGGCGTCGGGAGACCCCGGGGTGCAATGTACCGGTTATTTTCCCGTTTTTCTTCTCTCGTATATCCAATTCTTCCCCACGACCCTTCCAATCCCAACCATCCCTACTCAATTTCATTGTGATTTCCCCCTCCAGAACCGCACGATCCCAGTGATTGCACAAAAACCACAAACCGCAAGTTTTTTGTCGTCTCCATCTAGCTGTAAACTTTCACCACTCCCTTCTTGATTCCATCACACATTTTTGTCTCTCCTGAACCATCGCCGCCAAATTTCCCCTCCCCTCCTACACGCGGAATCCCTACAACTGCCGACAGTCCACTCCCTCATTCCCACGAATTCCTCCACCGACGCACAATCATATTCCTGCACCCCGTACAAACCCCAAACCTCCATCAGTCCTCTGTACCTCCATCCAGGAAGCCGCATCCTTGTTCTTCCTTCCAAGAAAATCGCAGCCCACCTCCCATCATCAGTCACGCTCCATCCTCCCCACTCGTGCTCTCCTCCACAGTCAAAAGCTACCCTCAAACGCAACTCACTTCACCATTCAACATTCCCTATTGTGAGATCCTCCTTTGGTTTACCACTCACTGTAGCAAATACCCTCCCCATCTCTGTTTACTTCTACGACAACCCCACTACAATAGTCCCTACATTCGTTCACCGCCGCAGCTTCCTCCATCGGAATTCGTCTACTACCACCCCCGAATATCTGTGCTCGTTAATATTTTGTAATGTCTTTCTTTTTCTTTATTGAATATAGGAGGATTACCACAGCTGTTTGGAGAATATTCGCTTGTTTGCGCGATTGTTTCGATTTCTTAATATCTTGTAAAATCTATTCATGCAAGTTTAGTTTTTTAGTCCTTTGTGCGAAGGAGAACGTGAATTTTCTTGTGCACTTGAAAACTTGGCAAACGTTATGCTTGATTGCTAAGTTGTATAATTTTATTGCTAAAATTTTATTTCTGGATTTATTTGAAAAAAATACACGCATCATATAGTTCAAATTGTTTGTCCACCCACACCAATCACATTGTTCACCCAAAAATCGACAATCACCCCCAGGACGCTCAGACTGAGCATCATCATCTTAGGCGGTTTTCCTGGCATTTTCGCGTCGTCACTCCAGGAGTCCGCGCCGTCTCTCCACCAGTCTGGGCCGTCACTCTAGAACTTCGCGCCGGCTCTCTAGCAGTCTGGGCCTTCACTCCAAGAGTCTGCGTCGTCACTCCAATAGTCCGCGCCGTCACTCCCAGAGTGTGTGCCATTTCTCTAGCAGTCCGGGAAATCACTCCAGGAGTGTGTGTCGCTTCTTCAGTAGTCCAGGCCGTCACTCTAGGAGTCCGCACCGTCTTTCAGCAGTCCAGGACGTCACTCTAGTAGTGTACATCATCATTCCAAGAGTGCGCGCCGTCTCTCCAGTAGTTCGGGCCGTCACTCCAGGAGTTGTGCCATCTCTCCAGCAGTCCGGGCCGTCACTCCAGGAGGGCATGCCGTCTCTCTAGCAGTCCTGCACGCCGTGACGACCCGAGGGTCCACAAAGTCTCTCTAGTGGTCTGGTCGTCACTCCGAGGGTCCGCTCCGTCCCTGCAGGAGTGCACGTCGTCTCTCTAGCAGTCCGGGCCGTCACTCTAGCAGTCCATGCCGTCACTCCAGGAGTCTGCACCGTCTCTCCAGGAGTCCGCGTCGTCACTCCAACAGTGCGTGCCGTCTCTCCAGCAATCTGAACCATCTCTCCAGGAATCTGCACCGTCTCTCCAGCAGTCTGCACCACCACTCCAGCTGTCCGTGTTGTTACTCCAGTAATCCGTATCGTCACTCCAGCCGTCCGCGTTGTCACTCCCGCTACCCGACTCTGTGTACCCCTGGTAGTTGAGCATTTAATGCTCCCAACCGTCCAGGCAGCCTACCCTCATGTGTAAATAGAGGTCTGGGGGGCTTGGAAGGGGGTTGGGAGCAGAACCTGCCCTGTTGTAAGTGCCGCCCACTTCATGAAGTGTCTGCCCGTTGCGTGGAAAGTCGCAGCCACTAACTCAAAAATCCCGACATCCCTGCCCTAGAGAAGTTTGTGAGGTTACTCGAGATAGAGTTCGCCCCTAACTCGAAACCTCCCAGAGCTTGCGGTTACCTAGAAAAGTATTTTCACCTATCCGAGGATGAAGAAAGTAGACAACAAGTTGGCGGGGTTGCGTGTTTTCACCCAAAACAACATGCAAATTTGAAACAGTCATAACTTCTGATCCATCCTTCCAATTTTTGCCCACAACACCTTTTCAGAAAGAGCTCAGAGCCCTCCATCCGTTGGCGAGCCGGTTTAACTCGTTTGAGTTCATTTTGCGTGCTCAGATTGCTCAGAATCATCTCTGTTTCAAAGTTATTGGAATTTTTCTCTTTCAGCATTTTTGTCTCGATGGAAATGTCGTCGAAGTCTTCCAAAAATTCTCTTGATGATCAATAGGTGCCTATCAAAAGGAGTGACCTCAAACTTCAATTAGCCGCAGTTCTTGCCCTTTCAAAGCAAGTTAACTCCATGACTAGAGGCATGAAAATATTGACGCCTTAGTGCAAAAAAGGCTTCTCGGGTTGGAAAGGAATTTTCATCATCAGTGACCATATTCTTCACGGAATATTCCACAGGTGAAGCATTTAAGATATCATTCTCATCTTCGGGGTATACATACACTGTCTCCTTTGCATCATATGTCGTCTATGTCTATAGGATCATGTCCCATACGATCTTACATTCATCAATCTTTTAAGCACGGTAACCATTCAGAACATCATACCAATATGGGCCCTCCCATTGGGGAGGTTCCCGAGTTAACTCGAAAAAGTCAGGATTCAATAGATCTTTTGGGGGGCTAAGGCTGGGAGTTGCAATAGGAATCTCTTTTGTGAAAGTGTGAATATCACCGAAAAAAGGGTCACGATAAAGGGAGTTGTCGCGCTCTTCAAAAGGTGGAGAGAACACGGAAGGCTGGCAAAACGCAAGAAAATATAGCTTGAGAGTCTGATCCTTCCTCTAGCAAAGGCAAAGAGATAGTCGAAGAATATTACCCTCAGTAATAGAGTTCGACTCCACAATGATCAAGCTTTAGCCTATTTGACACTTTACCAAAGAGTAAGCAACTGAGTTAATGTCATGTAGTGATTCACAACATCAACCTATTTCAGTCAACGTTAATTGATACAAAGAAAGCAATTTTGGATAGAGACGGCTGGACTCTCACTAGTCAACTCAAGCACTCACAAACTGGCACACTGGCAGGTCATGAACTCGCTGATATCTTTATTTTTGTTTATCTTTCCATGTTCAGTTTACAATTCTTGCTTGTTAAGCAACAAACATGTTTTTTGAAATATCCTAACACTGTTTATTACGCTGAAAGATTTTGTGAATAGTCATAAAGCGCCAAACGAAGAACGTTTTCCCTGCCTGATCCCACGAACAAATCAGACATGTGAGGATCATTATCCCACCTTAGCCCACAATCAAATCCGGGCGGGTGAGGATTGCTATTCCACCTTAGCCCCACAGATAAATTCGGGCTGGTGAATAATGTTATTCCACCTTAGCCCCACGAACCAATTCAGGCGGGTGAAGAATATTTTTCCACCTTAACCCCATGAACAATTTTGGGTGGGTGAAGAATGTTATTCCAGCTTGGCCCCACGAACAAATTCGGGCGGGTGAAGAATGTTATTCCACCTTAGCCCCCTATCGAAGTCGGGGGGGGGGGGGGTGAGGATCTTTATCCCACCTTACCCCACGATCAAAATTGGGCGGGTGAGGATCGTTATTCCATATTAGCCCATGATCAACTCTGGATGAATGAAGAGCGTTCTCCCACCTTTGACCTACGATCAAATCCGGGCGGGTGAGGATCGTTATCCTAACCTTAGTCCACGATCAAGAATCCTGGGCGGGTGAGGATCATTTTTCCACCTCCGCCCACAGTCAACTTCGGGCAGGTGAAGAGCATTTCTCCACCTGAGCCCACGATCAAATCCGGGCGGGTGACGATCGTTCTTCCATTTGAGCCCACGATCAAATCCATGTGGGGAACAACATTTTTGCATCTGAGCCCACGATCAAATTCGGGCGAATGGGGGAGCGACGTTACACTAAACAACCCAGACGGAAAAAAGCTACATGAGTATTACTACCCAGTCCATTTTCTTTAAACATGTTGATCTAAGTGTAACCTCCAACTTCCGGGTGCCTGAAGTTGGGGCTGGAAGAACTGCCGGTTGAGTATTTCCCATATGGAGGGATGTCAGTCATATTCTCTGGATTTCATACAACGGGCGGTTCCACTGCGAATAACTACGCCAAGTTAATATTAACTGCCACAGCTTTAATACCAAGAAGACTTATGAGTTGTGCGGACAATCAGGTAGAGGTTACACGTCTTTCAGCTATTCTCAATTTGTCTCAGTTATTGATGAATATAATATACAGTTTCCCCCCGGGGTGGGCGTACAGGCTATCAACACTATTCTACATTAAGAGCTCTCATCATTCTTTGTTCTTAATTATAATGGGAGTCACAGATGGATGTAACTGGGCAAAGGCCATCCTATCTCGGAAGTTCAAATTTGTCACTAATTGAGCATCTTCACGCCATTAAGTCGCGGATACTACCCACACGATTGTGCAAACATGTTATTGAAATAAGCAATAAATTGGAAATCGATATAACAATTCATGTCTTTGGTACTCTGTTACGAAGTCAAATCCGCCAAAGTACACAGCCTTGCAAGCGTCAGGGGAGCGCATATGGAAGCCTCCGTGATTAATGTTTGTAATCAAATGATATTAATTAATGGATTAATATTAATTATATTATTAATATTGTATTTCCTTTTATATTTTCCCTCCCTCACCTATATAATGAGGAGGGGTGTATGAGTTTATGATCTTTTTGGTTATTAGGGTTTTGAGCTCTCATTTGAGAGAAGGGTCATTGAAGGACCCAACCTCCTTGATCTTGGTCGGAGTTCGCTCCGGATTGTATTTGTGTGTTTTCAAATTAATGCAAGTGTGTTCTTGTTGGTATCAATGGTCTGACCTGCCGCCCCTGCCTGCTCGTTCCACGTCGTCGGGGCTCGAGCCACGCTGGACACATTTGCCTCCATCGAACGCCACCTCGACTTGCAAGACGACGTCCTCGCCTCGTTATCTGCCTTCCTGGAGGCACTTCTCCGGCATCATGCCGAATGCCACGCACAGCCCACGCCGTTCCCGCGTGCAACAACCGAACCCCACACCTTCAGCGTCACTGGTCGCCAGTTACAGCCCGCACCTTCAGCGTTGTCGGCCGCCAGATCTAGGCCGCACCTTCAGCGACGTCGCTCCGCCCAGCTTCTTTGCTCCGGCCCGCGTCGTCAGTCCCAGTGCCCATGCGACGTGCTCTGGATATGCCGCCCCTTTCGCAGACTGTGGCATCCCACTTTGCCGCTGCTCCACCTCCCATCCCGCCGCTCCACCCACCCCTTTTCCTTTTTCTCTGACGTGCCTTTCCTTTTTCCCAGAGCCACACCTCCCCAAATTTCTTATCTCCACTTCTGTTTACACCCACCTTTGCCCCCACTAAAAACAAAATCACATCATGCCCTCTTTCCCTCATGACAACTGGCCTCTATCCGCCGCCCACTTTTTTTCTTCACTATCCTGTGCACTCACCTACCGGCCTTCCCCCTTTCTTTTCTTTTCACTATCCCGTGCACTCCAGCTTGACCCCAATCCCCTCCCCACTATTTTTAATCATCATTTTTGTCCGCCCCTCTGCCGTCACGTTTTTTCGACCGTACCCGCTGCCAACATTGTTAAAGATCCTAAAAAATCTTGTCGTCTGAACCTCAGGGACAAGGTCCATTTTCAAGGGCGGCATATTGTTACGAAGTCACATCCGCCAAAGTACACAACCTTGCAGGCGTCAGGGGAGCGCATATGGAAGCCGCCGTGATTAATGCTTGTAATCAAATGGTATTAATTGATGGATTAATATTAATTATTTAATATTAATTATATTAATTATATTAATTAATTACCTTGTTAATATTGTATTTCCTTTTAGATTTTCCCTCTCTCACCTATATAAGGGGGAGGGGTGTATGGGTTTAGGATCTTTTTGGTTATTAGGGTTTTGAGCTCTCATTTGTGAGAGGGGTCTTTGGAGGACCTAGGAAGCACCGGTACGGGTACGGGTACCGGTACGATACGTATCCGGTACGGCGGTACGACAAATTTTAAAAACAAGGATACGGGTACGGTAGGATACGTTGTATTAAATATAATAATTATATATTTATATATCACAAATGCAATTATATAACATGAACATTTAAAATTTAACATGAAGTTCTTGAACATAAACATAAACATTTGCCAAAACATCTATGAATTTCAGGATAAGTTCTTAAACAATTGTCAACATAAACATAAACATGAAGTTCATAAACATAAATGTAAACATTTAAAATTGAAGTTCTTAAACATAAACATAAACATTTAAAATTTAAAGATGCTCATCACTCATTTTCTTCATCTTCCTCCGTATTGTTGGAGATCAAAGCATCTTCAATTTCTGGCTCATCTAAAGACAAGTTGGCGATCGTAAGCATGCCAACTCCATCAAATGGATTTGCCCAAGCATCTCCTCCTATATCCCACTCTTACTCCTTCCTTGATTGTAGAGTTCATTTCTCCTCGATAATAGGCGTAGATTGCTATGCACATACACCAAATCGTCAGCTCTTTGTGGTAGAATTTTATTTCTTCTTAATGAGTGAATGAATGAGTATGTGCTCCAATTTCTTTCACAGCAGGAAGATGAAGAAGGTTGCCCTAAAAGCTTCAAAGCAATCTTTTGTAATTTTGGTGCTAAAGTTCCATAGTAACTCCACCAATCTTTGGGCAATAATGACGCTCTACTCTCCAAACTATCTGGCTCACTAAAAGCTTGACCAAGCCCCGTAAACCTAGAGAATTCATTGATTACTATATTCCTCTCCACCACATCAGGAAAATATCTTCTCAAACATTTATTCCTCTCCAAGAAGAAGAAGAAGAAGAAGAAGAAGAAGTGCGACGGATCAGCAGGCGCGACGGGATAATAAAAGCCCTAAAACAGCGAATCGCGCCTAAAACAGCGAATCGCGCCGTTCGGTACGCGTATCCGTACCGGAAACGTACCCGGTACGGGTACGGCTCTATTTTTGGCGTATCCGTGCTTCGCAGTGGAGGACTCATCCTCCTTGATCTTGATCGGAGTTCACTCCGGATTGTATCCGTGTGTTTTTCAAATTAATGAAAGTGTGTTCTTGTTGGTATCATACTTGCACAAGTCCTCCAACAGTGGCACACCCTAAATTAATAAGTACATTACATAAATGAATCATGCATTCACAGGTACAATCGTAGGTGCCGCACATGACAAGTCTTATAAGTAAAATCATCATTTCTTCATGTTTTCAAAGATATAGAGGTCGCGGTTAAACAAAGGTTCGACGCGAACACTCAATAATACTCCTCCTCAGAAGAGACTGCCGCATCTTGGCCTATGTTCTTCGTATACTAAGCCTCAAAGGAACTTGTTTTGGAAGGCTAGTAGGGCTTACCAAATGTCAAAACCTCTGGTTCTCAAAAGTATGGGCAGTTGAGAGAAGACGAAATCAAAACATTAGTCGATACAAGCATATTTCACATGCTCTATGATTCGTTCCATGTCTTAGGCATTAAAGTATACATGGCAATGATCGTTCCAATAGGCTGTCATTCACCTCATTATAACATGAAGTTAACTCACTGATGATTATCTTATCTCTGAGGCCTTCTTAACAATAATTGTCATATTGTGTGGTTGATCCTATCCGGGCAAAGAGTACATCCCTGCTTACTACGCGGGGTCAATGCATATCGTGTCGCGAAAACTTAAATTCTATTTGGAGCAGTTTTGAATGGCTCTCTCAATACCACAAACCTATAGTGTGTGACTATTGATACTATGCCCACGCGGTCTTGTTTTGTGGGTATCTCCTAATATCCTAGGAAGAAACCCTCATCCTGTTGTTATCACATGTGCTCACACTGTATATGCACATTGCCAGACTAGTGGATATTTCTAGGTGATCACGAGTAATATCGGTGGGTTTTTGAGCAAGCCACACACATCATGTCTGCCGAATAGGATCCTATGATGGTTATACATATCGCAGTCACGGGTCTCATACACCATTAAGACAAAGGTACTACATAACTCCCTTAACACTCCTGAAATTCAAAATGCGCTCGCGGGTGTAAAATGCAGAAGTCATACAAAATGGATAAGAGTCAAAATGGTACATGACTAGTTTGAACCCCCTTTCTTCATTACTCTCGGGGCCGCCCAGTTCTTTGCTCCGGAAGTATGAAGATATATGGTTGCAAAGATGTTATGCTTTCAGCCACACCAACCTCCAGTATTATTATAATTTTCAAGCAGAGATGTGCGTTGTCTCTCCAGTAGTGTGCGTCGTCTCTCTAGCAGTCTAGGACGTCACTCTGGGAGTCTGCACCGTCTCTCCAGGAGTGCGCACCGTCTCTCCAGGAGTGCGCACCGTCTCTCTAGCAGTCCGGGCCGCCACGCCAGGACTACGCGCCGTCTCTCTAGGAGCCTGCGTCGTCACTCCAGTAGTGTGCGCTGTCTCTCCAGCAGTTCGGGCCGTCTCTCCAGTAGTTTGCGCCGTCTCTCCAGTAGTTCGCGCCGTCACTCCAGCAGGCCGCACTGTCACTCCAGCAGGCCGCACTGTCACTCCCGCTATTTGACTCTACGTGTACCCCGGTTTGTTGAGCATTAAACGCTTCATTTAATGCTCCCAACCATCTGGGCAGCCTACCCTCATGTATAAATAGAGCGCCAGTCGGGGGGGGGGGGCTTGGAAGGGGACTGGGAGCAGAACCTACCCTATTGTAGGTGCATTTGCAAGATCCAAATGTCCACTGATTTCCTAGAATTCGCTACTATTCACCTCTTGTAATAACTTGTAATAGTGGTTTTTATGCAATAACATTTCCAGCAACAAGTGGTTTCGCCGCGGCGGGTTGATCTGGTGTCTGCCGCTGCTAGCAACAACCTCTTTTTTGTGCTCTGTTTGTTCGACTCTCAAAGGCTAGTAACCGTTCATTTGTACTTCTCAATTCCTTCGCTATCCGCCCGACCCGTCGCTGAGTGTGGAGAGTTGGTGATAATTTTGGTGCCAATACACTTAGACTTGCATTTGTGTCGACACTTTCCACAACCTACCTTTTGTCAAGCCCTAGATCCCATCTCCAATATCCCCAACCCTAGCCGCAGACCTCGCCATCGCCTCCTTCCCCTGTCAAACCAGAACCTCGCAACATTATCTGCACATGTAGCTTTGGTGCCGGACGAATTCCAGTTACACATCCTCGTTTCTTTCCTCTACTTCCGCCGGCCGGCCAACCTTCCCTTACCAGTAAACGTAAAACCACCTTCCTCTTCTCAACCGACCACCCAACAACATATTCCCTGTATCTCTCACAGCTGATCCCCCCTCCTCCAAACCGCAAGCGCCGCCTCATCTTCCAGTGTTGGAAACCAGTCTCCCCACCTTTCTCCTGCCGCAATCCCAGCCTTCCTACCTCCAACAGCCCCCTTACAGCCATCTACTTACAGTAGTCGCCCTACAACTGCCCCTTTACAACATCCCCACCGCTGCCTTCATCTACAACAATCGGCCTCATTCTCTCGCTGCTGGAATCTTGTACTTGTGAGTATATCTTAGTAGTGTGCTCCTTATTTTTGTATTGATTATGTGGATGAGTATTTACTAGCGCATGGAGACTGTGTATTGCTGTGTTTTCATTCTGTTTTCCTTTTTTTCTATAGTTCTCATTTGCTTCAGTGTGGTTTGAACACTACATGTAAAGAAAGTTGTGTTTGCTTGATTATCTTAAAATTGTTGTAAACGACATGCTGCATTGCTAGGCCTACTTAATTTATCTACTAATTTAATTTCCGGATTGGTCAACAATCATTCTTAGAGTAGATTTACTTGAGTTCATTCCGCTCCACTTACATAGTCTTGCATTAGAGTCGGCACATACCTTTCACAGCCTACCCCGCGTCATCTAATTTATTATGTAGGCTTCCTTACGACGTTCTCCATCATGGACCCATAGTTATTTGGGACATCCCACACTATCAAGTTTGCAAAGAATTGTTGTCTTTATCGTATCTTACTAGTCCAGAGTGCGAGTCATGTCAACTGGGTAAACAACATTGCTTGTTAACGTACTCATGCACCATATTTTTCATTCTGGTGTTTGGGTCCTAATTGTGTCGAAGTCTTATCTTGATTCTTTAGTGATGATTATTCTAGAATGATATGGTTATTCTTATTATCAAATTTGAGAATGCCCACGAATATTTTTCTTAAATAATCCATCATATCATCTTTGGGTATGCTCTACCGATCCTCTCATTCTTGTATACCCCAACAAAACGGATCGCAGGAAAAAATATAGATACTTAAGAGATAACTCACTCTTCTTCGTATGCACTTTTTTGCTTTTTTTGAAGCGATGTCATATTAACACAACGTTATCTCATCAAGTGCATCTCCCCATTTGTCTTACACCTCCAAATCTATTTCTTTATTCTCTTATTAGGGATTCCCTATATTCTTCGTATTGCTGTTTTTCTTACGTTTAGGTCTCTTGTATGTGGACAATAAATAGATTATGTAATATATGAACTCTATCATCTTTGAATCATCTTTGCTAAGAGCCTAATAAATCTGAACCGTCGGAAGATTCCCTCCGTGATTTTCTCCTATTGATCATCCTTCTCCTCTCAGGCGGCATTGTTTACCCCATGGGGCAACTTCCAGTCTCGGAGAAAAACAAATTTTTTTATTTAGGTTTAAATGTTGAAGTTGGAGAGTTCCTATTCATTCAGCTTTGAAAAAAAATTCAGGGAGAGTTTTGGCCTCTCTGATGTCAAATGGTTGAGAAGAAATATTTTTATTCCAATACTAGGATTCTAAAGATTGTGTTAAATTTAGAGGAAGCAAATATGCCATATATTATACTTATGAGAGAAAGTAATGTAACATAGACTAAGAAAAAATAGATCAGTATCAAAAGGCCAATTTGACTTGATGCATGAAGTCTACATGCCTGAGTTATTTTTTCCTCATACTAATAGATCTTACCTTATTTTGATTGTTCACCTTATCTGATTGTCTTCAAATAAACATTTTTGTTTTCAATCAGCACTCAACTATGACAAATTTTCATTTAACTGGAGTTCACTTTGACTGTTTTTATAACAGATTTGCTACATTTTCTACAAGAACATTACATTTGGCTTTACCCTCTTCTGGTTTGAGGTCCATGCTTCTTTCACTGCTCAACCTGCTTACAATGACTGGTACATAGCCTGTTACAATGTTGTTTTCACTTCGCTTCCTGTGATTGCTCTAGGCGTATTTGACAAGGACGTCTCCTCGCGGCTCTGCCTGAAGGTAGGCACATGATTTTTTTTCATACTCATAGGCTTCACATTGTGAGTGCACGAGTTCGACCAAGAAAAGAGCCAAGGAGAGCAGAAAACTTCTGTCATGTAAAGCTACTGCCGCAGAAAAATCTGCAAAATCGAAAGATGGAAAAATAATTTGCTAATTATCTAATTATAACTTCTCTTTTCTTAAAAAAGCAGTCATGCATGGGGTACTCCTATGCACCAACATTGCTAGTAAGATTTTCTTATTGATATGACCAAGGGGAGATTTTACGTTCATTTCTCGCACGAATGTAGGGGGTGATGCCTACGCTTTTACACCGCACGCTGGGAATATGGAGCGGCATTAGGATAAAACATTAAAAAATCAATGAAGTTTTTCGATCATTAGTGATGATGGAGATGATGTGATCAGACGGCTACGGTTTAATTTAGTGATGTTACATGGCTTCCCTTTTAAAGCACTAGAACTAACAAGGCATTTTAACCTTCAAGCTGTTTCTGTTTCTCTGTGCAGTACCCTATGATGCACCAGGAGGGCGTTCAGAATGTCTTCTTCAGCTGGCCCCGCATTCTCTGTTGGATGATTAATGGAGTCTTCAGCTCCGTGGTAATATATTTTTTCTCTTCGAGCGCAATCGTCGACCAGGCCTTCCGGAAGGATGGGCGGGTCGCAGGACTCGACGTGCTCGGCATCACCATGTACACGTGCGTGGTCTGGACCGTGAACTGCCAGCTGGCGCTCTATATAAACTACTTCACATGGATCCAGCACCTCTTTATCTGGTGCAGCATCTCATTCTGGTATGTGTTTCTGGTAGTTTATGGACTCTTTCCTCCATCAATCTCTACATCGGCATACTGGGCTTTCCTGGAAGCAGCAGCTCCCAGTCCAGTTTACTGGACTGCCACTTTGGCTGCTGTGATCATGGCTCTGCTGCCATATTTCGCTTACAAGAGTCGATCGGCCTTTTCCTCGGATTGCTGCCAAGATGTTCGAGGAAAATGTCACGAGGATGGTTTATCGAACCCCGCGGAGCAGTGATATTCGATGTTTACGTATATGCTTACATCTTCATTGCATGAATCTTGCTGTATTTCAATCTACATCTCACTTGGATGATCATCAAAGCTATCAAGATCTGGGAGAAAAAGTCAGAAATTAAACAGATAAAAAACAACAAAAGGAGTGCAGGTACTGTTCATTTTTCTTTTTTCTTTTCCAACCCCAATAAAATAAACATAAAAATATTTACAAAAACGTTCCCCCAAAGTTTGCATAACTACTTGTTGCACTCCTCTTACTTTCAAAATTAATGTCCCTTAAAGTTAACATTTAATAGCATTTACCTCATCTGAAGTTTTACATAAATACCCTCACAGAAAATGTACTTTGAGAAGGGTTTTTTTGTGTGCATGAGTGTTATGAAATGTAAACTTCATTGTAGTTTTTTTGTAATTTCAAAATGTAAGCGGGGTGCGATCTCTAATTTAGTAAATTTAGAAGGGAGGTCTCAACAAATGACCAAACAAATACACACCGTCGCTGACTTCTCTAATGACTTCGACGAAAGGATCGTCGATCCACTGGCAGAGCGCGTAGGAGTGGTGCCAGTATCCGAAAGGGCCTCCGGAGGCGGCATCGGAGGTAGGGTCGTCGACGTCGGTCGGGTGGAAGGGATTCGGCTAGATCGGCGTGCTGGAAAAACGGAACAGTCGATCTTTGTTGTTACTATTTCAGCCGAGTCTTAAAACAGTGCGGGATCGGGCAGGTGGCTGGGAAGGGAAAGGAATTAGGTTTGGTTTGTGAATAAAAGGTTTGAAAAAGTAAGGGAATATTTAACGCCTTTAAAGTGCTATTTTTGGTTTGCGAATAGTCATATTCGATCTGCGGTTAACAATCCCCTATTTCAATTATATCCTTTATTTTTATTCTAGATTCATTACAAAAGGTAAACTATAATGCACCCTTTTCAATGTAGGGTAATTACAATTTGTAAACTTGAAATATAATAAAATATTTGACAAATTTGATCATTTTCATCTATACTTTTAAAGGGAAAATGTCACTTGCCTTTCACTGTAGTGTCATTACAAAGAGTAAAGTTGAATATCATAAAAAATAATTTGACTAATTTAATCATTTTCCATTCATATTAGGATTTTTGTAAACTGGGAAAGCTTGAAGGGGGTAATAAATCTAATTTCTATAGATAGAGGGGTGCAACCTATAATTATGCAAACTCCTAGGGGTGGTCCTGGTATTTAACCCTACATGCATATTAAGGCTGCGTTCAACACGACTTATTGCGGCTTATGTGCTCCTGTGAGGTTGGACAAAAATGTCATTGTCATACTAAAATTTTATACCCCAAACTATTTTTTTTGGATAATGGTAGTAACATTTGTCTTACCAAACATACATTCTATGACAATGACGTTTTTGTCCAACATCACCGGAGCAAATAAATTGCGATAAGCTGCTCCAAACGCAGCCTAAATCAGAGAAATAGCCTCATTTGACTTGTTCAAGAGTGTAGGGGCTTCCTTTTTTCTTTCTTTCTCCAGTGGGCCCTAGGCATTCCACAACCTGCATGTGACTACCATCGCGCCCGCATGGAGCGTAACCATTCTCCAGGCTTCCCCGACGATTTGAAAACAATACTACTGTCAAGCTGATATTGCGACCAGGAGAGTTAGGGTTTAGGATTTAGATAATGCGAGCTTAGAAATATATGGAAAAAAAATCATCCTCAAAGATAACAAGGTAGAACCTAGCTATCTTTGGGCAAAATGCAGGGCCTTCGATCCAACAACAAAGGTGAAAAGCACAATAACGAAGTTTGTAAGAGTTGAACCCCCATGTAAAAGTTGATGAAGTTTCTTAGATGGACGTAACGAATGACAATTTAACCCTCATATTCATGACCGCCACCCCATGTTTAAACGAATCATATTTGTTAGGTGATCCTCAATGTACGACGGTTTAACCCATGCGTTTATGACCACCACCACCATGCCAAACGGAGCCAAAGTAGCAAGGATGATTTGGGGAGTAGTGAGGTTGGCCAAGGGAGAAATTATGTATATGCTGGTCATTATTATTTAGAATTAAATTTCTCATGATTCTTATGCAACAAAAGTTCATAAGCTCTTTTGCAAATTCATATGGAGTGAAATTGCCCTCACAACCTTTGTTGTAGGTGCCCATCATTTTGCCCAACTACCCCCATTCTATTGTTTTTCGAGCACGCGACATTTGGTATAGAATTTTACGACCGTTAACAACTCTCGTGCGAGTAAAATTGACCTCGCACATGAGAGTTGCATAAATGAATCGAAAGAAGATTGGTAAGGATGGTTGCGACGAAAAAAGGAGTAATATTTCTTCTCAATTATTAGGACTTATATAAGACATTTTGACTCCTTATTCCTTGAGATATATAATTAATCATATGTTGTAGATTGGCTCTGATTAATCTAGTCATTGTAAATATTTAATATTATGTCAAAATAGATAATATATTTAAATCTTAATATTTCATTTGAGATTATCTTCTCGCAAAATAATATTTACGATCTGATCGAAATGAATCGTCTTAATTCGAGAGTGAATTGTGTAAATTGTGCACGTAAACAGTCTCATATTCAACCAGCTGACAACACCAAGGCTTTTGACGTTTTTGCCCATCCCTTTTTGAGATCTGTTCAGGGACTTATTTTCACCGGTCAAGCGGTTACGATCAGAAAATAAGTCTCCCCAAACGGAGCCATTGTCGTGTCTGGGCACGAGAGATTCCATTTTTATTACATTCATCTTTTTAATTTTTCTTATTTTTAATACAATATTTTTTGTCGCATTGGGGCTGTATTCAGTGGCGGACGCAGAAACTTTTTTCAGTGTTGGTGGATCTAAAAATTGTTTGATTCATATTATTAAATCACACAATAATTATTTTTAACAATAAGGTATTAGTCACAGTTTAAATTGTGGATAATACTATAATTATTTTTAAAAATATGGTATTAGCAACAATTTAAATCATGATTAATATAATAAGTTTTTTTTAAAAAAATAAGATATCAGACATGGTTTATAGTTTAATCCGTGGGAAATATAAATAATATTTTTTAAAAATAGTGTATTAGTCACGGTTTAAATCGTGGCTAATACTGTAAATTTTTTTTAGAAAAATAGAGGATTCGCCACGGTTTAATCGTGTCAAATACTATTTATTTTTTTAAAAAAATGAGTGTGGGCGGCCTCTCACACTCGTACCAAGGTTGATCTGCCTCGGCTGTATTATCAGTTCAACAATAGTTATTTACAATCCTAAAAACACATACGGTTATTTGAAGTCTTAAAAACACTTAAATTTATTGGACTATAAATATAAATGGACCTAGAGGAAGGTCAAAATCAAAAAAATGATTTTAATCTAACTAAATATTCTTTTTCTCTAAAATAAATTATAAAATTTTGATGACTTTTTTATCATAATCTTATTTTTCTATAAAAGAATTATTATTTCTTTTAAAATCCGACCGACTTCTGAGTATCGCATCTTTAGATATTATTTTTTTTTAATTTTTTAAATCGTAAATTTTGCTGGCTGTTTGATTCGTCGAACGATTAGATTTCAAGTGAACTTTACCAGAATATTATGGTGGCGGGTGGATCCGGCGGGTGGAAACGAGTGTTCGAAACGGAGGGGGGAGGTAGCTGCTCCAAACGGAACTTTTTGGGGCGTTTCTCAAGGCGGCGGGTGGAAACGGAGCAAACGCCGCCGGAAGTTCATTTGTTTACCCGCCTTCCGGCGGCGTTTGCCCAAAACGGAGCACCAAAACGCCCAAACAAATGGAGCCTATATTGCGTTTGGCGTTCTGAAAATAAATATAAGATAATTATTTTTAGATGTAAATTTGAAATTTTAAATAAAATCAAATCAGCTCTCAATTTTCATTAGACGAGCCTTTAAAAGTTTGCCCTGAAGTAAAGCTGTCATCGCCAACAAGAATCCCATAAAAAACTCTCTAGCTCCGGCGTACGGTGAGTGGAGACCGGAGAGCCGCCGGCACGGGATGCGCGAGGAAGGAGACCCTGATTCGGTGGCGACGCTCACCGACTTACCCAGCTTCGGCAAACCACCAAAGATCTACGGCTCAGACTGCTCCGAACATCCCGCTGCTGCCGCCAAATCCGATTCTGATGCTGCCGACGAAGGCGGCGTCGATTTCGCCTTCCTGATCCATGAACCTGGACCCCACCTCCCGATCACCGCCGATGATATTTTCTCCGGCGGTCAAATCTGTCCCCTATATTCCTCCGCTGCTGTCAGGGAGAAACCAAAGCGGCTGCGGCTTCAACAATTTCTGATACAAGAGCGCAAATACGTGACATCGCCCTCTTCGGCGGATGAATTGGAGGGGATTTCTCCGGGAACTTATTGCTTGTGGTCGCCGGGCGGCAATCCGAACTCGACCGGCGGGCCGCCTGACCGGGTCGAGGAAACCTGCTCCACGGAATGGTTGTTCCGGCGACTGATTCGAGATATGCTTCTCGGATCTAGATGTAGCCGCGGGAAGGAGAGGGTCGTCATTCTTACGACGGAGAAGAAGATATCGCCGACGAGAAACAAGGTGCGTGCAAAGTTGGATCGGAAGGAGAAAGAAGGCGAAGACGGGGAAAGAGCGGGAAGAAATGGATTTGATGGACGGCCGGCGGCCGTACTCCGGCCTGAATGGTCATGCACTTGGCAGGATTGGTCGTGCACCCTGCCGGAATCCACAAACCGCCAGCCCTGAAATTCGGCAGCCGATCCTGAAAATTGGGGAAGATTATTGGGCCGTTTTAACTCTGGTTTGAGCGGGATCAAATTCAATTCTTCAAGCCGGCTTTGAGCCCTTAAAATTATATATATTTCTTTTAATTTTCATTTATTTTCTTCTTTATGTACGGTAATGCAAGTGATCCGTGTGATAAATAAGTCAACTGATATTCATGCTTATCTGTGTTATTATAAAAAAGAAATAATTACCCAAATCTTGCTGGTAAGTTAGTATAATTAGTGTGAGCACCTATTATTTTTGAAATTACAAAAAACTCTCAATAATCTTTTATTTCATTTTGAAAATCTCTCATTGACTTTTCATTTCATTACATCTATAAAAAAAACCCCTTATACACTATACATTGAGGGGGGCATTTTTGTGCATAGATGCTATGAAATTTAAATTGGAGGTTTTTGTAATTAAATGAAAATTTTAGTGTACAACCTCGGGCTCGCAAAGAGCCCTCAAGAAGTAAAAGGAGCGAGACAGGCAAAGGGTACCAGAGGGCCCACTCGCAAGCGGCGAGATGATGGGCTCCCCAAAGGGCAAAATGCCCCGCCTAGAGGTGAGAGGGCCCCCAGAGGCGAGAGGGCCCCCAGAAGCGAGAGGACCTCCAAGGGCGAGAGGCTCCGGCGAGACGGGCGGGGGTCCTTCTCGCCGGCAGGCGCCTTTCCTCTCGCCAGGGGGGGAGAAGGTTTTTTTTACTCTTTCCTATCAAAGCAGGGGTTTTTACTCTTCTATCCCGGGTATTTTTACCCTTTTACCCTTGGTGGACTGCGTATAGCTCCTCAGAACAGCGGAGTTTGGCTGTTGGCAGACCCAGCCAAGGGTACCCCAGTAATTTCAGGCCGGAGCAGTTTTGTTATTTGCAGTTCAGATTCTGAAATCTATAAATAAGCCCATAGGGGTTCTTCAGAAGGGACCTTTTTCAGACTCTGGAGAGGATTCTTTCGGCACCGCCTTCTGAGGAACTCCAAGCCCAGCTTTTGGCTTTGGAGGGGAAGCTCTCTGTGACCTTCCGGGTAAGCGGTGGGACCTCCCTGCTGCGGCTTAGGGCCAGTTTTCTAATCCTTCACGACCGGTCGGAGGTTGGAGTTCGGGCCAAGTAGGAGTCGGCTACGCCCCTATTTTGTGAACATTTGTCGGAGTCAAATTTTGGCTTCAACAGTTCTGGTGCAGTGAGCGTGGAAGTAGCCGGTTCAAGAAAAGTTTGAGTTTGGTCCTATGACAGGAGGCGAAGGAGAAGGATCTGGTTCTGGAGGTTCCCCCTCCCAGGTAGAAGAGGCGTCGAGGAAAATGCTGGAGGACTTCAGGCGAGAGGTCATGCAAACCATAAGCTTGGCCTTCTCGGCAAGGAGCGAGTGGGCGACACCTCAGGTTCCAATCGAGGTGGTCCCGCTTTTAGGCGAGAATGCCCCAGGTCAGCGCCCGGGAAAGGAGGTCCCCACAGAGGCTGGCGAGAGGGACGTGGCGGCGCGAGAGCTCTTCCCAGGCCAGCGTCCCGGGAAGGAGGTCCGGCAGAAGACGGCGAGAAGGAGGCAGCTGTGCGAGAGCTCTTCCCTGGGCACGGTCTCGCAGATCGGGCCAGCCAGCCGAGGCCGCGAGACGTGCCCTCTCGGCAAGCAGTCGGCGAGAGCCCGTTTAGTGAACTTGTCATCTCAGCTCCGGTGCCGGAGGGGTTCCGGGAGCCCGACATGTCCTACTACTCAGGAAAGGATGATCCGGTGCAGCATGTACAGTGGTTTGAGGATGTGGTTTCGATCAGACAGATGACGGATGCGTTTAAGTGTCGACTGTTTGCCATCACCTTGAAGGAGAAGGCGCGAGATTGGTTCCACCAGTTACCGGCAAGGTCGATTTATTGTTTTGAGGATCTGCGGAGGGGTTTCTTATTGAGGTTTTCAACATCGAAGAAGCGTAAGAAGGAGGCGGAGTGCTTGTTCTCGGAAGGCAGAGCCAGGATGAAACGTTGGGGCACTACGTAGATCGGTTTCAGGAAGAGATCCTCCAGGTTCAGGAGGTCCCTGGGTATACGCTAATGCTTGCATTCACCCTGGGACTGAGGCCAGGTTTCTTCAGCATGGAGTTGAAAAGGGTGCCCCCCTCTCCTTTGAGGAGCTTATGGAGAGGGCGGCAAAGGAGACGGATTTCGAGAGAGCCAATCCGGCGTTTGCAAGGAAGTTAGCCAGGTTGGCGGAGGATGATGCAAAGGAACCAGGAACAGGGAAGCAGAGGGAGCAGAGGGAGCACAGAGAAGAGAAGAGGAAGGAGGAACCCCGAGGCCAGGGGCACCAGGGACAGAATCATCGGGGGGCCCGAGAGCCGAACAACCGGATAGTTGGAGGCCTCATGAGGGTCGCCCCCAGGAGTTGGGAGGAGGCTTCCAGGGAAGAGATAATTTCCGAGAACCAAGGAGGTTCGATCAACCAGCGTGGAGACAGGGAGTGAGGGATCGTTTTCAGCATCAGCAGGAGGCAATGGGGATCAGTCGAGGGAGAGGAGCTCGAGGAGGAAGGAGAGGAAGAGGAGATGGAAGAAGGGGTGGGGTGGCGTTGCCTTTATGTGATTTCCATCAGGAGAGAGGTCACGCTACAGCCACGTGCCCAGAATTTTTGGAGATGAGAGAGGCCAGAGGTTTGAGGAGGCAGGATCCGCCGGTAAGGATCGAGGAAATGCAGCAGGGGAGGCGGAAGATAGGTGTGAGGACCGGGTGGATGTGGGAACCCGGGGGGTATCGGGCCATCCATGGGGGGATTGGGATCGAGGTCACCCGGAAGGGGAGCTTCCAGACCATGTTCCGGAAGGGGTAGCCTCAACCTCCCAGACCCACCCCCGCTAGAAAAAATTACCTTCTCTTCAGAGGATATGCCGGAGTACGAAGACCCATTCTGCGACGCCTGGTGATCCAGACGGCGGTGGAAAACTTTACGGTCTCCAAGATCCTAGTGGATAACGGGAGCTCCGTAAATGTGATTTTTAAGAAGGCCTTCGACGAGATGCAGGTGGAAGCCAAGAGGGTTTTGGCCTCGGATGGACCGTTGTTCGGATTCTCCGGGGAGAGGAAAGAAGTGGAAGGGGGAGTAGGGCTGCACGTGAGGTTGGGGGCATATCACGGAACTGCCGGTTCGTGATTGTAGATGCCCCGAGCAGCTACAGCGCCATCTTCGGGCGACCCCTCATCAGCGCCTTTCGCTGCGTCCCCTCCTCATTCCATCATGTCTCAAGTTTAACAATGGAGGGGTGCAGGTCAGGGTCAGGGGAGATCCAAAAGTGGTGAGGCAGTGTTACGTCACGGCGGTTAACACCATATCTTGGATAGCAGAGGAGGAGGAGCTGGAAAAGGAGATGGCGACGCAAGAAGAAGCTATCAGGGAAGAAGAGGTGAGCCCAGAGGAAGCGAGAGAGGAGCCGAAGAGGAAGTCGGGTAGAGGAGACTAAGAAGCAGAAAGGAGGAGGTGTGCAGGAGGCGCAGGAGGATGTTGAGGTCGTGCAGCAACAGGAGAGTCCGGAGGGGGAATGGAGATTGAGGAGGAGCAGGGGGAAGAAGATGTGCAGGAAGTCAGGAGGAGCGGGAGTCGGAGTCACGGGAAAGAATGCAGGAGAAAGTGGGAGAAAAAGGGGCAGAGGAGGAAGCCCGAAGGACATGGAAATTGAGCAGCAGCAGGACGAGGTGATAGAAGTTAAGGGAGCAGGAGGGGAGGCAGAGATGGAAGAAGAAGCAGGGGACGGCTGGGAGCAGTCGCGGTTGGAGGTGGCCGAGGAAGTAGTGGATGTGGAGGTCCGCACCAGCCAGGGGCAGGTACGAAGGGTACGGATCAGCGGGGGCTTGAGTCCCGAAGACCAGGAGCGGATGCGGGCCTGCATCCAGAGCAACATCGACGTCTTCGCTTGGAGCGCGGCGGACATGCCGGGCATTGATGCGGACGTGGCCTGCCACCGCCTAAATCTGGACCCTCGGACGCGCCCCATACGCCAGAAAATGAGGACCATCGCCACCAAGCTCGAGGAGCCCATTCGCGAGGAGGTCAAGAAGCTCCTGGAGGCGGGCTTCATCTCAAAGATCCAGTACTCAGGCTGGATCTCCAATGTTGTAATGGTGAAGAAGGGGGAGGAAAATGGAGAATGTGTGTCGACTTTTCGTTATTAAATAAATCATGCCCTAAGGATTGCTACCCCCTGCCTCGAATCGACGCGCTGGTTGACTCAGCCGTTGGTTTTTCTGTTATGAGTTTTCTGGATGCTTTTTCAGGTTACCATCAGATCCGGATGCACCCTCCTGACGTCAAGGACGTCTCCTTCATCACAAGGAAGGGTGCTTTAGTTATAACATGATGCCCTTTGGGTTAAAGAATGCGGGAGCGACATACCAACGGATGATGGATCGAGTTTTCCAGGGCCAGAGGGGTCGGAACCTAGAAGTCTACGTTGACGATCTTATGGTAAAGAGCAAGGGGGTGAACTCGCATCTCCAGGATCTGGAGGAGACATTCGCCACCTTGAGAAAATTCAAAATGAGGTTGAACCCCTTGAAGTGTGTTTTCGGGGCTAGTCGTGGGAAGTTTCTCGGGCACCTTTTGACCCCGGCGGAGTAGAACCTAATCCCGATAAAGTAAAGGCCATTCTGGAGCTGGAATCACCTAGAAACGCTAAGGAGGTGCAGCGCTTGACAGGAAAGCTGGCCGGCCTTAGCAGATTCCTCTCTAAGTCAGGGGAGAAGTGCTCGCCTTTCTTTAAAGTGCTACGAGGGAATCAGAGATTTGAATGGACAGCAGAGTGCGCAGAAGCTTTTCAAAAACTGAAGGAGCAACTCTCCCGAGCTCCTCTGCTTCAGAGCCCTAAAGAGGGGGAAGATTTGACCTTGTACCTAGGAGTGGGAGCAGAGGCGGTGAGCTCTGTCTTAGTCAGAGAAGAGGGAAAGAAGCAGCTGCCCATTTATTATGTTAGCAGGATCCTAAGGAAGGCGGAGCTCCGCTACCCTATCCTAGAGAAACTGGCATACGCCTTGGTTATTTCGGCCAGGAAGCTCCGGCCATATTTCCAGGCCCATTCGATCAGGGTGGTCACGGACCATCCTCTCCGAAAGATTTTTGAAGGGTAGAGCACTCGGGTAGGCTAGCCAAGTGGCGTGTCGAGTTGAGTGAGTTCAATATTTCGTTCATACCAAGGCTCTCCATTAAGGCACAGGTGGTGGCCGACTTCTTGGCAGACTACGTCGCGGAGGATGGGGCCGAGGAGCCGCAGCGGCCAGAAGCATGGAAGATAATGGTCGACGGGGCCTCAGGAAAGCACTCCCTTGGAGCAGGGGTGGTACTGACAAGTCCTCAGGGAGTGACCATAAAACAAGCCGTCGCCTTGCATTTCCCCACAACCAACAACCAAGCAGAGTACGAGGCAGTGATAGCCGGCCTTCGCCTGGCCAAGGAGCTCGAGATCAAGGACGTTGAGGTTTTCACAGACTCATCGGTAGTGGCGTCGCAGATACGTGGAGAGTTCGAGGCCCGGGAACCCACCCTGGTAAAATACTTGTCCAAGGTGAGGACGATCATTGGGGGGTTCCGGACGTTCTCCATCCAACACGTCCCCAGAGAAGAGAACACTGCTGCCGATCAATTGGCCAAGTTCGGACCTTGGGAAGGGGGTGCCCTCACTGATTTATTCCACCCAGCGATTGAAGAGGGGGAGCTAATGGAGGTGGATCGGCGGCCCTCGTGGGTAGATCCTTTCGTTACCTTTTTTCTGACTGGAACCCTCCCTGAGGGGGTCAAGGAGGCAAGAATCTTCCGCCATAAGGCGGCTCATTATCTCATGCATGAAGGAGGACTTCACCGGAGGATGCTCTCGGGTCTCCTAGCTCGATGCGTAACGGAGGAGGAGACCAGACACATTCTGGAAGAGGTGCACTCCGGGGAATGTGGTAGTCATTCCGGAGGGAGGACATTGGAAGCAAGGGTGGTCAGGCAGGGGTACTTCTGGCCCACCCTGAGGAAGGACACGACAGAGTTTGCGAGGAAGTGCCAGAAGTGCCAGCTCTACGCCCCCCTCCAGCTCTTGCCGGCTCAAAGACTCCGAAGCATCACAGCGCCATGGTCCTTCGCCATTTGGGGAATGGATCTGGTGGGGCCTTTTCCTCCAGCTAGTGGACAAAGAAGATTCCTCCTGGTCATGATAGATTACTTCTCGAAGTGGCTGGAGGTTAAGGCACTAGCAAAGGTGACCTCCCAAGTCATCAGGAACTTCGTCTGGGGGGAGATCATCTGCAGGCACGGGCTGCCTCAGGCCATCGTCACGGATAACGGCCCCCAGTTCGCTAGTGAAGAGTTCATCAGCTTCTGCACTTAGCAGGGCATCGACCTCAGGTTTGCCTCTGTCCACCACCCCAGGAGCAACGGTCAGGTGGAGGCGGCGAACAAGATTATCGTTAACTTACTAAAGAAGAAGGTAGAGAATCTGAGAGGGAACTGGGTAGAGCAGCTCCCCTCGGTCCTGTGGGCTCTAAGAACGACCCCGAACACGGCCACTGGTGAGACCCCTTTCAAACTTTCCCATGGTTGTGAGGCGGTACTACCAGTGGAATTCGAGGTCCGATCCCCACGAGTTGCGGCCGCAGGTGATGGAGACGAGGCATGGAGAATGGAAAATGAGGAAGGTCTGCGCCTCTCGCTAGACCTGGCAGAGGAGCTGCGAGACGTGGCAGCCATCAGACAGGAGGAAATCAAGCGACGAATGGCAAAGCACTTCGACAAGCATATCAGGATAAAACAATTCGCGGAAGGAGATCTAGTACTAAAAAAGGTTGATGCGGCAGGGAGATCCGCCCCGGTGGGAAAGCTCAACCCAAATTGGGAGGGACCTTATATTGTAGAGAGAGTGTTGAAAGCAGGGGGTTACTACCTTCAGGATGTGGAGGGTAGGACCTTGAACCACTCCTGGAGTGGGGATGACTTAAAACGCTTCTACCCATGAAAAGGGAGAGCGGTAGATGTGTACTTAAAGCATGATCAATATAATATATTTCTCAAAATATCTCTTGTCTTTGCTTATTATGACGCCCTAAAGGCATGATCAAGAGATCTTCATCGGCACCCCGAGCTCGGCTCGGCCCCAGGTAGACCCGCTGCGCAGGCTCTCATCTAGCTGGCAGGTCCGAAGGCTCGCCTGTGGGGGATAGGTTTTGAGTTGAGATCTTCATCGGCACCCCGAGCTCGGCTCGGCCCCAGGTAGACCCGCTGCGCAGGCTCCCATCTAGCTGGCAGGTCCGAAGGCTCGCCTGTGGGGGATAGGTTTTGAGTTGAGATCTTCATCGGCACCCCGACCTCGGCTCGGCCCCAGGTAGACCCGCTGCGCAGGCTCCCATCTAGCTGGCAGGTCCGAAGGCTCGCCTGTGGGGGATAGGTTTTGAGTTGAGATCTTCATCGGCACCCCGAGCTCGGCTCGGCCCCAGGTAGACCCGCTGCGCAGGCTCCCATCTAGCTGGCAGGTCCGAAGGCTCGCCTGTGGGGGATAGGTTTTGAGTTGAGATCTTCATCGGTACCCCGAGCTCGGCTCGGCCCCAGGTAGACCCGCTGCGGAGGCTCCCATCTAGCTGGCAGGTCCGAAGGCTCGCCTGTGGGGGATAGGTTTTGAGTTGAGATCTTCATCGGCACCCCGAGCTCGGCTCGGCCCCAGGTAGACCCGCTGCGCAGGCTCCCATCTAGCTGGCAGGTCCGAAGGCTCGCCTGTGGGGGATAGGTTTTGAGTTGAGATCTTCATCGGCACCCCGAGCTCGGCTCGGCCCCAGGTAGACCCGCTGCGCAGGCTCCCATCTAGCTGGCAGATCCGAAGGCTCGCCTGTGGGGGATAGGTTTTGAGTTGAGATCTTCATCGGTACCCCGAGCTCGGCTCGGCCCAGGTAGACCCGCTGCGCAGGCTCCCATCTAGCTGGCAGGTCCGAAGGCTCGCCTGTGGGGGATAGGTTTTGAGTTGAGATCTTCATCGGCACCCCGAGCTCGGCTCGGCCCAGGTAGACCCGCTGCGCAGGCTCCCATCTAGCTGGCAGGTCCGAAGGCTCGCCTGTGGGGGATAGGTTTTGAGTTGAGATCTTCATCGGCACCCCGAGCTCGGCTCGGCCCCAGGTAGACCCGCTGCGCAGGCTCCCATCTAGCTGGCAGGTCCGAAGGCTCGCCTGTGGGGGATAGGTTTTGAGTTGAGATCTTCATCGGCACCTCGAGCTCGGCTCGGCCCCAGGTAGACCCGCTGCGCAGGCTCCCATCTAGCTGGCAGGTCCGAAGGCTCACCTGTGGGGGATAGGTTTTGAGTTGAGATCTTCATCGGCACCCCGAGCTCGGCTCGGCCCCAGGTAGACCCGCTGCGCAGGCTCCCATCTAGCTGGCAGGTCTGAAGGCTCGCCTGTGGGGGATAGGTTTTGAGTTGAGATCTTCATCGGTACCCCGAGCTCGGCTCGGCCCCAGGTAGACCCGCTGTGCAGGCTCCCATCTAGCTGGCAGGTCCGAAGGCTCGCCTGTGGGGGATAGGTTTTGAGTTGAGATCTTCATCGGTACCCCGAGCTCGGCTCGGCCCCAGGTAGACCCGCTGCGCAGGCTCCCATCTAGCTGGCAGGTCCGAAGGCTCGCCTGTGGGGGATAGGTTTTGAGTTGAGATCTTCATCGGCACCCCGAGCTCGGCTCGGCCCCAGGTAGACCCGCTGCGCAGGCTCCCATCTAGCTGGCAGGTCCGAAGGCTCGCCTGTGGGGGATAGGTTTTGAGTTGAGATCTTCATCGGCACCCCGAGCTCGGCTCGGCCCCAGGTAGACCCGCTGCGCAGGCTCCCATCTAGCTGGCAGGTTCGAAGGCTCGCCTGTGGGGATAGGTTTTGAGTTGAGATCTTCATCGGCACCCCGAGCTCGGCTCGGCCCCAGGTAGACCCGCTGCGCAGGCTCCCATCTAGCTGGCAGGTCCGAAGGCTCGCCTGTGGGGGATAGGTTTTGAGTTGAGATCTTCATCGGTACCCCGAGCTCGGCTCGGCCCCAGGTAGACCCGCTGCGCAGGCTCCCATCTAGCTGGCAGGTCCGAAGGCTCTCCTGTGGGGGATAGGGTTGGGTCAAGCAATCTCCGTCAACATCAAACTGACAAGGCAGAATTCAGTTTGGCAAAATAGGGTGAAAAGTCCCCTTAAGCGGCACTACACCTTAGTATCCTCACTTAGCCCTAAAATACAAAAATGAACAAAGGGAAAAAGGGTGTGGAGTAGGGCAGGTAGCAGCACTCGCAGCGGATGGTTGTTGAGGATCGTCTCGCCGGTAGCGAAAGGGCACTCGCGGGGCAAGCCATTGCGCCAACTCGCGGACGATGAGCGCACCGGGAACCCGTCTCGCGTAGGGCATAACAGCAGGAAAACATATGCACAGAAAAGTTACGCGGCGAGACGAAGTAGTAGCGCCGTACCGCAGACAAAAAGCAAACCAGAGATTAACTCCACAAAAAAATAAGAAAAAAAATAGAAGACAGCAAAATTGAGCACTCGCTCGTCACTTGGCAGATGCCACAAAATATAGTTTAAAGTCTTTACATCAGGAGGAGGAGAGAGTGATTCTAAATCTTGGAGGCGGTGCATCAGTCCTCCTCGCCGGATGAAGAATCATCGCTCTCCTCGCTATAGAGCTCAGGGACCAAGTCGCGCGCGGTTACTGTCTCAGAATCGTCCTTCACGACCCCAGGTCTTTCATCATCTGTAGCACCAGCTCAGCCCCGCGGACGCCAGCGTCTCGGCATCGTTCCTCGACTTCCTCATAAGAATAATGTGGCGGGGAGTCTGGAAGGGCTCGCGGCGAGACGACGACGCGGCAGCCGCCTGGAGGCGCGCATTCTCAGCCGTCAGCGCCTGGACCTCCTCCTCCAAGGCCGCCACGCGCGAACGAAGTTGTCCCGCCGTCTCGGCATCCTGCGGGATGACCTGGCAATCAGCCAAGAATCGTGGAAAAAAAAAAAACCCAAGGGAAAAAGAGAGTTGTGGCTTACCACACCGCCTTGGGCCTTCGCGAGGAGTGACTCGGCATCTGACAGCCTACTCGCTAGACCGGCAGATTTCTCCCGTTCCGCCTCCAGGTTTTCCTCGCTGGCTTTCCATTTTGAATTGATGTAAATAAGGCGGCGAGAGGAACGGTGCGAGAACTCCAAGGCCCGCATCTGATGGTGGCAGGTTCTCAGCACAAGGTCCTTGGTGGACTCGCTTTCAGGCGAAGAGGCGTCTAGGCCACCATAAAGGCCGTACCCTATGGCGAAGGCGTGGCCGGAAGGGACCTCTTGCTCTTTCCATGATGGAAGGAGGGTGGAGATGGACACGCGGTTGGCGTCCCGCCCCCACAGCAGAACCGGGTCGCCGACGGCATCGTGAACCAGGGGACCCAAGTTATAATTCATGTGAGAGGAGGGAGCGGGACGGCCAGAGGAGTCACCCTCGCGAGAGGAGGTACCGGCCACCTGTTCAGGAGCAGCAGCGCGCGGATCAGGAGCAGCAGCGCGCGGGCTGGAAGCAGTAGCGGGCAGGCTGGAAGCAGCAGCAGGTTGGCCAGAGGCACCGTCTCGCCGATAGGCGAGACGGCCTGGTGATTAGGCGAGGGAGGCGGTGGAGTTTCCCCTAAAGAGATAGGGCTCCCTTGGGGAACCTTCCCCCTATCCTTGGAGATAGCTACGGCTTTCTTCATTTTCTTTTTTGGGGGGCTGGAGCGAGAGGGGACGGTGTCATCTCCGGGACGCTTCGGCGGACAACCGCCAGGGACTCTCTCGCCGCCTCTCTGCCGCTGCATTGGCGAGATCAAGACCTTGGCAGGGTGAATATTGCTCTTATAAGGAGGGATGTTGGGATAATTCGCTCACCTAAAAGCGAGTGGGTGGGGGTTAGGAAAAAGCGAGACGACAAATAGCCAAGAGAGAGGAATAGAAGAATACCCTCGCCCGGGAGCACTGGGAGAAGCGAGTCGAGGCCTCGCCGCAAGAAGTTGACCTCGAAGTTCTTGCCAGCAAGGTACTCGCACAGCAACTTCTCTGGCCCGCTGACTTGGGGGTGGCGTAGAAGCTCTCTGGCGGAGAGACCGGTGCGAGAGGGACGCCGCCGAAGTCAGCCCGGTCTCCCCGGATGAAGACGAATCGGGTGAGCCAGTGATGGTTCTTGTTAGGCGTCTCGCATACCTTGAGCCCCTGCCCAGTGAAATACGAGACGCCATCGGCGTTGGCGTGGTAGATGAAAAGCTTGCGGAAGGCCGTCAAGCTGAACTCGATGCGCTCTCGGCGCATGTAGCAAGCAAACGCAATCAGCACCGAGATGGCGTTGGGATTGAACTGTGCCGGGACTACACCGAAGTACTTGAAGACCTGCTTCACCTCAGGCCAGAGGGGAGTCGCAACCCCGCCTCAAAGTGCGAGACGGGGAAGGCGAGTTCACCAGGGTAGTATGTGTTGATGCACTCGCCGACCTTGGGGGCCGCGACTCGATCCCCTCCCCCAGATACTCGCGGGCGAACTTATCATGGTCTTCCCGAGGGAGCCTGCCGAGCGGGAAGTCGTGGTCAGTAAACCTCTTCCCGCAACGGCTGCGCCCCTCGCCCTCCTCCACTTTCTTCTTACCCATCTCCTTTGGCGAACTGGTCCTAGGCGAGACGAAGGAGTTAAGAGGCGAGAATGGGCCGGCGAGACGGAGAGATCAGAGGGCCAAGACTTGGTTAACGGCGAAGGCGGAAAGTGTGGTATCTAGTCCAGGACTAGGCATATTATAACTGATGCAAGGCCAATGATTAAAAGGGCGGGAAAATAAGGGGAGAGGAAGAGTCGGCATTTTTCTCTCTCCTATACCTCGAACGGCGCGACCCGTCACAGTCAGCAAAAATTATAAATAAATATCTAGCATAAATTAAAAAGGAGGATTAAAAAAGAAAGAAAATCAAGCCTTAAGAAATATATATATATATATGCGATCAGACATCATCCCGCAGGAGGCCAAACTCCCGGCATACTTTGCGAGACTGCCATTATTACAAATCTTGCGAGAAGAAGGAAAAGATGAATAGTAGGACGGACATTCGTCAGTATGGGCGCCACTCCCAGCGGCCGCCACGTGCTCCCCCGCGAGGAGGCTACTCCGCGAGTGGAAGGAGCGGATGGTTTGGAGGCCACGCCGCGCGAGACGGAGCTGCATATCGGTCTCATTGATGATGGCCTCAGGGTCGGTGCCGTCGACATCCAGCTCGGCATTGGCTCCAGAAGATAGACGAGCGCACTCGCCCTCCAGCGACTCGATGCGCTTCTCCGCGGCCTGTTTGTCTAAAGTCAAGGAGTGAATGAGGCGCGCGTGCTTCCGGAAGAGCTCAGCCGTCTTCCGCTTCATCTCCACTGGATCTGAGGGATCGCCCAGATAGTCTTCAATCCCGTCTGCAGGAGGAGGCGAGACGGAGAGTTGCTTTGGCTGCTCCTCAATAGGAGAGTTGGCCCGAGAATCTGCGCAAGGAGTGCAGGGGCAAGGTGGAAGAGGCACTCGCAGGAGAGAGTGAGAGTAGCGAAGGGGATTCAAAAGGGCGAGAGAAGGTCCCTTACCAGGATGGCGAGAGGTATCGGCGGCCGGGGAGGGGTCGTCCCTCCTCTCGCTGGGAGTAGTTGGAGGAGTAGATGAGGGTAGCGAATCAAGTTCCTCGCAACGGACAGAAGAACCATCTCGCAGACTCTTCGGGGACGGCGGAATCACAAGAGCCCCCTGAAAAAAGCGTTAGTCAGCAAAAGAGCACCCGGTCACGGAAATAACAGTAGTAATCGCGAGTGTCCACCTCTTTTTCCGTAGAGAGCGCACGGGGAGTGGGGGCAGGTTTCAAAGAGGCGCGAGACAAATCTACTGCTGCAAGAGAAGGGCCCCCAGCCTTCGTCTTTTTCGAGCGAGACGACGGGACGAGGGGACGACCCAAGGAAGAGGTGAAAGCGGCCACGTTGGCCTTATGTTGCTCTCGCACCAGGGCGAGACGTTCGCGAAAACTTTGACTATGCGTCATTCTGCAAGAACTCGAGGACAGGGAAGAAGAAGAATATGCAGAGCGGGGCATCAGGAGCGCAGGGCAGGAGTCATATATTTATAGACCCCGGTGGGGGCCTCCAAAGATTCCTCATAAATACGTTTTTTAATGCACCTTGAATAACGAGCCTCGGTTGAACATTCTTTTTGAGCTTAGAGTAATCTCAAAAGAGCGGGGATTGTGTACAACCTCGGGCTCGCAAAGAGCCCTCAAGAAGTAAAAGGAGCGAGACAGGCAAAGGGTACCAAGAGGGCCCACTCGCAAGCGGCGAGATGATGGGCTCCCCAAAGGGAAAAATGCCCCGCCTAGAGGCGAGAGGGCCCCCAGAGGCGAGAGGGCCCCCAGAAGCGAGAGGACCTCCAAGGGCGAGAGGCTCCGACGAGACGGGCGGCGGGTCCTTCTCGCCGGCAGGCGCCTTTCCTCTCGCCAGGGGGGGAGAAGGTTTTTTTTACTCTTTCCTATCAAAGCAGGGGGTTTTTACTCTTCTACCCCGGGTATTTTTACCCTTTTACCCTTGGTGGACTGCGTATAGCTCCTCAGAACACGCGGAGTTTGGCTGTTGGCAGACCCAGCCAAGGGTACCCCAGTAATTTCAGGCCGGAGCAGTTTTGTTATTTGCAGTTCAGATTCTGAAATCTATAAATAAGCCCATATGGGTTCTTCAGAAGGGACCTTTTTCAGACTCTGGAGAGGATTCTTTCGGCACCGCCTTCTGAGGAACTCCAAGCCCAGCTTTTGGCTTTGGAGGGGAAGCTCTCTGTGACCTTCCGGGTAAGCGGTGGGACCTCCCTGCTGCGGCTTAGGGCCAGTTTTCTAATCCTTCACGACCGGTCGGAGGTCGAGAGTTCGGGCCAAGTAGGAGTCGGCTACGCCCTATTTTGTGAACATTTGTCGGAGTCAATTTTGGCTTCAACATTTAGCGAATTTTTTTTGTTATTTCAAAAATACGAGAGCTGTTGTCAGTAATTTAGCAAAGTTAGAGGGGAGGTTCGATTAATGGTCTTTGTGAGAAAATCTAAATAACAAGTTTTGCATTCCACAAAAAAGTTAAGTTACATAAGTATGACCTCCTATTTATAGGGCGAATAGAGAGAAGAAATATACAACAGACGGTGTGAGATTAAAATATAACATGCGGATAAGCGGTTAAAAAATTTTCAGACCGCTATAATTGAGCGGTTAGACAGACTGTCCGATCCACACAAGTAACTGTAGGTCTCTACTCAGTCCGTTGTTGCCCTCCTGATCAGTTGTACGCTCAACACAAGCAGATAGATGCATAAGACCGCCGAACTTCAGATCAGCTCCTTTGATTATCAGACCGCAACAACCGCCTCTACCCGTTGCTTCAGCTCTGCCTCTATCCGCAACTTCAGCTGCTCAGACCACGGTCTCTATCCGTAGCGACTACAACCTTTTGTCCGCCCAACCCGCAACAGGGTTGAATGATCCAAGGCAGTCATGCCCAAAAAGCCTTATCCGGCCGGGCTGGGCCTGACCCGATCATCCAGGGCTTTTTGCCAATCGGGCTCGGCCAGGGCCCGACACGAGTCGGGCTCGGGCCCCCTCTCAAAGAGGGGCTTGATTAAGGGCCTTAAGGCCGGGTCGGGCCTACCTGATTTCCATATTTAGGTGGGATTAAAAATCCCGCCTAAATGGTAATACAGACACTGGCGGGATTTCAATAGAATCCTGTCAGGAGGCGGGATATTCCACCGGCCTGGGTGCCGGGTCAGGATGGCCCAGCGACCGAGCTTACCCGGGCCGGTCACCGAGTCAAAACGGAGGCCCAGTAAGGGCCCCCAGGTCGGGCTAGGCCCGAGCCGGGCTTTTCCTGAGCCGGGCCGGGCTCAGGGCCGCCCACCTAGCCCGGTTTTTTGAACACGCCTAATCCCAGGCTGGCTAGAACTCTGACCAGACAGAGGTAGTCCACAACACAGCGGAACCAAACCGCCAAAGCCTACCGCCATTATCAATCTGCCAGACCGCCTAATTCAAGCCGTCAGGCCGCCTGATTCAAGCCTCCCGACCGCCCGACCAAACCACCAGACCGTCAAGCTCCACAAAATCTAAAATTCCTTGTAAAAAATTACATACGCGAGCCGCATCACTCCATGCCTATGGCCCTATCTATGAATTTATTTATATAAAATTAATTTGGAGTGATGCAATGAGTTTAACTTTTGTGATATGCAAGGCCTCAATTAATCGTGTTATTATTATATAATATAAGGGCTAATTATTGGAACCTCTTCTTCAAATTTGTATAATTACAGGTTGCACCTCTCTTAGGCTTTATCTGGTTTAGCATTTTGCTCAAGTGATGGGAGGAGATGGCCGTTGTTGGAACCGGAGGGGAAAGACAGAGGTTCGAATATCGCAGATTTTTTCCATTTCCAATGGCGCTGCGGGCGCAAACAGAGCAAACGTCGCCGCCGGACATTTGATTACCCGTCGTGCAGCGGCATTTGCCCCAAACAGAGCGCTCCAAATATCGCACCAAACGAAGTTTAGTTTCAAAATTACACTTGTTGCGGTCTACTTAACGCTCCGGGCAGATCAGACTAAACTCGGCCGTCTTAGGATGCAGACGATCAAATGTGCTCTCTGTCACAGAAAAAAAAAGATGGTACACACGATGTTTTTTACGTGTAAAAGTCTCTCAACTGAGTAAAAAAATTACGTGACTGAATCTGTGCCGGTCAAACTGCACTACGAGCTTCGGGTTACAAATCTTCTGCAGAATCGAAGGCGACAGGCCGCTCCTCGTTACAACTGGGAGATGAGAGAGAATACACTTGTGCTCGGTGGGCAACAGACCGCATTGCGCGAATTTTAAAGTTAGAGGCCTTTGGCGATGACGAGCGCTTCTGGGCGACGTGCGGGAGCTGATCACAGTCGCGGAGTGTAGAGTAATATTGGCAAGGACTTCCGGGATGTTCCGCGCAAGGAGGCTTCCCTGGCCGGCTCACAAAATTGGCTCTTGGCGGTGGACTTGGTCGAATTTCTGGTGGAGAGACGACAACTCATAGGAGAAATCTGACAAAGCTCTGACCAGAGAAGGAAGAAAGTAAGGAGGAGAAAGATGAGAAATGAGGAGGCTAGTGACTCCGTTTATAGGCTCCAAGCGGTGATTACCGTAGTTATGCGGCTATCCGCACACCGTAACCACCAATATCATTATTGTTTGTATAGTTCCGGGCATATATCCTACTCATTAATTCCGCTATTCGCAGGACATGTACTTAATCAATGTCGCTCCCCAACTAACCATGACAGTTAGTGGGTGGTTACCCAAGAAATGGATGACGACGATCGTAGCGGAATTATCGGATGGCTAGGAAGGCCCGCCATTATCGGGCGGCCGGCTCGGCGGCGGACCGTCATCGAGGAATGGAGAGGAGGAGCCGTGGCCGGCGGACGGCCGACCACGGTGGGAGAGACCGCGACCGCGGGAGGGTGTGACCAGGTGCGGCCGCCCCTTGCGGGAGGAGCCCGCGGCCGCGTGAGGCGGCCGCGGGAAAGGGGCGGCCGGGTGCGTCCGCCCCGTGCGAGCATATCCCACGGTTGCGGGAGGCGGCCGGGGGGAAGGGCCGGACGGGCGCGGCCACCACTCGGGGCGGAACCCCGCGATTGCGGGAGGTGGCCACGGGAAAGGGTTGGCCGGGCGCGGCCACCCCTTGCGGGCGGAGCCGCGCAGCCGCGATTGGCGACCACAGGGAAGGGTTGTCGGGTGTGGCTTCGGCCCGGCCGGCCGTGCGTGGGTCGCCCGACGCCAACGATGACGGCGCCGTCAGCCGATCGCGGCGATGGCCCAGATAGTGCACGTAATGGGATCGGTGCACGGGAAGTGTTGTGATCGCGTGTGCGGTAGTCAAACTCATTATCCCATTAAGTTAATGGGGATCATGAGAACTCAGAGGACTGGACTATTTGCACCCCCGAACCCTTAAAAAATTATGACGGCCGCATCAACACTTACCTCCTATCTTAATCCCTTCAAAACAAGTAATTTTTGTGTTTAAAATACCTAATTAAATTTAATATGAAGAATTAAAAATTAATGGATCACTCTCCAAAGCAAAATAAAAATATATCACTTGTAGCTATCTTTGGTGGGAGCAATTATTCGGACCAGGTCTCTCATGTCAGCTGGCGTTTACCAAACCAACTTGGATGCATTTGGCTACATAATAAACATCTAAGTCGTTCAGGTTGAAATCCAACGTTAGTCGTCAGCCGAAATAAACAATTAAAAGAAAAAGCATGCAATGCACTCTTTTTAAAGGCCCATCAGACGGCTATTTTTCTGTCCGTGTTCCTTGCTGTAGGAATGCTACGCGTAGAAAAAAAGTTTCTTTCAATGTGGGGCCAACCATCCTTGTTCTCTCATTGATCCCAGTGGCGTCTCCTAACTGGTCAATAATTTTTATTTTAAATCACTGACCATTATTAATTTTTTCCATTGGATCTGAGCACCATACTAAAAATACCTAATTATATAATGTGTTATTATTATGCGAAAAATGTGTTATTATTCTAAATGAAATAAATGGTGCAGACCATTACACTATAATTACAATATTATTTTGGTTGGAACTAGTGGCGGAACTAGGATTTTCATTGGATCTGAGCACCATACTAAAAATACCTAATTATATAATGTGTTATTATTATGCTAAAAATGTGTTATTATCCTAAAAATATTGAAAATGTTGAAATCTCATTTTGTTAAAATGTTAATTCGAAACTGCAGAGTTTTATTGCCAAAAAACTCAGAACCTGGAGTCTGGAAAGAAAGACAATGAACAGAGGTTATGCGAAGCTGTAGAGCCTTATTACCTAAAATGGAGATTGGTTGAATGAGGGATGTGTGGCGGGGTGACGCCGGCGAGTCGGCGACTGAATTCGGGCGACGAGGGGGTGCCTCCGGTCTCCAGATTCCAGAGACAGAGGTTATGGCGTTATGCGCTATCAAAGACCTAGCTGAAAGTCACGCGAAAACGGGAAAAGGCAACACGAGAGAAATTAATTTGTGTAGCCACGCTGTGTGCCAGGACCCAAGCACGAAAATGACGTTATTACGTGATTTTGGGCTCCAAATACTGCTTAACTATACTTGGGTTTGAGCCAAAATGATAATATATAGAACAAAGCTTATAATTGAATTTTTTTGCCCCGGAAATTTCGACCCAGACATGTGCCCGGGTGTGCCCATGTATAGTTTCCGCCCCTAGTTGGAAGAGACGCAATTTGCAAATTTTCCGCTATTATCCTTTTATATTTTTAGGTCATTGTTAACCGCACTATGAAATTGACTATCCGCACTCAATTTGAGTTATTTTTTTAGGATTTCTGAAAACACTAACCACACACACTTGGTATAACCCAAACCTTTTCATTTTCGTGAGTTTCTCCGCCTCCTGCTCTCTTCTCGCTCTCGCTCCCTTCTCGCTACTGCACTCCAGTTCTTCCTCCCGTTCGAGTGCGGCTCCTTCTTCCCCGACTTCTCAATCAATTTCCCTACCGGGTGTGGCGCCTTCTCCCCTAGATTCTCTGTTGAGTTTTTTGGATCTTGGAATGAGCATGAGTTATCTCAACTAAAAGTTAGATCACAGCCAGAGACACATGCATCAACAAGAGTCTTTATTGATAACAACAGTCTTCTTACAAGGCGAGACATGATTCGCCAAACACACCAAAGGGAAAGCAGAAACAATTACAAGACAATTCAAACCGCGCGGACTGAACAAGTAGCCGCCAGTTCTACTACTGCACTATGAAGTCCACACAAACCGCCAGGTCGCCAGACCGCAAACCAAGCCGTGTGGACTGCCCGTTATACCAATGCTGAGCTCTAGCCGCCGATCTGCAAGTCGCCTAACCGCGAGGTCATCTGGCCGCCAGACCGCACAAGCTGTTGATGCCGAACTGAACAGGCCGCCTGAAGCAGACGACTTATTGAACCGGGAAACTAGTTGCCAAAGAGAAGAGCGCCTGGTCGCTATCCGCGTCCTGCTGTTTACCGTCTGTTGCTAACCGCAGAGTCCGCACTGTCCCTGACCGCAGTCAAAACCAAGTCCTGGCTTTCCAGCGCTATCCGCACAACCTGCACAGCAGAAACCGGTCAAATCCTTCAACCCGCGCGGATACCAAAATCCAGTCAGCAATAACTATTCGCGAGTTCACTTACTGTTCATTCGCACATACAATTGATGTGACGGAAGGTCCTATTTATAGGCACGATGAGGAGTGTGGTCACCGTCCTAGCCGATAGGAACACCGCCTCATCCCGCAACAAGAACAAGTGTATCCGCAAGCCGCAGATACTCATCCAGCCCACCGCGACATGTGCAAGATAGCCAGACCGCCTAAGCTTAACCAAGGCCGGACATCAACCCAGTCCGCCTTGTCGCCAAAGGCCAAGCCAGGACGTCGCCACCAGCCAAACTCTGCAACAACACCTTGTCCGCCAATCCGCGGATACAGCTCCAGTCCGCACTCCAAGTTTGCAACCTAGGCGCATCGGCCAAACAACCAAACTTTGCGGACACAGCATCAGTTCACATGCCTTGCGAATGCAACTCCAGTCCGCACTCCCTGAGCTCGCAACCAAGGCACACAACACTGTTTTCGAGCTCAGCGGACTGAGAAGCATTCTGCGCTTAACTGCACGATCTCCCCGGTCTGAGCCAAACCCGCACTTGGTTTAGAACCAACCAAGTCCACCCACTGGCCACAAGGGCTAGTTCGCGCTTACTGGCGAACACTGGATCCAGTCCGCCAATCCCGACGAATAGCTCCTGTCCACACTAACTAGCGATCTCCGCGGCTTCCGCTTGCCGCTCCACCAGAGTTAGACCAAGGCATCTGCCAAGCCGGTCTGCCGAGCTCCAGTCCAGTCCGCTTCTTGCCGGACTCCGCAAATAGAGAAGTTATCTGCCTGGTTACCTTCTGGGTACAAGCTGGCTTCTGAGCATAAGCCGGCCTAGCTTGTCGTTGCCTCTGTTCGTATAGTCCGCGCGAACAGACCGCCCAGGCCGCCAAATAACAAGCTGTCTGTAACAGCTCTGCCGACCTGGCTATCCGCCAGTCCTGTCCGCATAGTCCGCGCGGACAGGTCGCCCAGGTCGCCAAATCACCAACTTTCACTTCACCATTTTCAACACTCCCCCTTGAAGTGAGAAATAGTGAGCAACCCCAGCAGCTCTCGTAACCTTGCACCTGGTCCCTCCGATAGCATCATCAAGAAGATGTCTGTGACATAGTCCTCGCCCCGCCTATCCTGAACCATAAAGGATCCTTCCAGCATCTCCCAAAAGGAGCCATGCTTCCCTCTGCCTTCTTCTTCAGCTTCGACCTCCACTTGTGCGTCACAGGAGTATCACCAACAACCCTGGGCTCAAGATCCCAAGCCCCGTCTCCTATGAGGGTAGTCACCTCCTCAACCTCGGCGTCAACCACCTCCTTGACTGCAGTGGTGTCATCATAACTAGAAGGTACTCGCTCAACCTGAAGGCCTGTAAGGAAACATGAGACTAAGCTCAAGGCGTTTCCTCCGCTAATCGAGCTGGTGGGTTGATGATCCTCTTCGACCTATGAAGACCTTGATCACGACTAACCACATCCGCTGCTCCTTCTGAACCAGCTCTGTTCCCGACAAAACTGGAACAATGCTCTCCTTGCTTCCTGAACAAGAAGCCACCGCACTGGAACCAGATGCACCTGGAGCAACGCTACCCCTGCTACTTGAACCAGAAGCCTCCACACTTGAATAAGAACTTCCTGGAACATCGCTCCCCTTGCTACCTGAACAAGAAGCACCTGGAGCAACGCTCCCCTGCTTCCTGAATTAGAACCAACTGTCTTCGAGCCAGAAGCACCTGGAGCATCGCTCCTCCTGCTTCCTAACACAGATGCCTCTGCCCCGGAGCTAGAACAACCTGGATCTCCCGGTGACACAGGCAACTCCGTATGAACCTTAGCAGCAGCCTCCTTCTGCCCACAATCTGACCCGCTCTCCACTAGCTCCACACACGAGCTACCTCAATACGACGTCAGCTCATCGAAGACAACGTCTCTCGACACGATGAACATCTTCGTCGCAGGATTCATACAGCTTCATCTCTTTTTTGTTCATCATACCCAACTAAGACTAGCTTCGTCTTGAGAGCATCCGGAGCGTGTACGAGACAGGTAGAACCAAACACCCATAGGTTCTTCACGCTGGGCTTCACCCCGAACATCAGCTCATATAGAGTCTTCGCATTGATCGGACTAAGAGGCATCTGATTGATGACATGTGCCACACAGGCCATCCCTTTCGCCCAGAAGGCCTTAGGAATGTCTTTGCACTGAGGCCAACACTTGCAGGTCTCCGTCAACAGATGGATCATCCGATCTGCAACACCATCTTGCTGTGAAATATGTCCACGAGAGAGCTCCCTTCGGATCCCATGCTTCCTGCAAAAGTTCGAGAACACGGTTGAGCCGAACTCACCTTCGTTCCCGTCCTCAACTTCTTGTTCCGCAGGCCAAGCTGACCCTCCACAAACTTCTTGAACTCTTCAAACAAGCGGAACATGCATGTTCGACTTCACCTTCATAAAGTATACCTCGTATAATCATCAATCAAAATCAGCATGTACATGCTGCCTCCAAGACTGGCGATGACGGTCGGTCCAACCAGACCACATTGGACAACCTCCAAAGGTGCTTTGCATATAGACCGCGTCTTATCAACTGTAAAGCGATAAACTTCACCGTGCTGACATCTCGTACATGCTTAACCGTCACCGTAGGATGACAATCTAGGCAAGCCTCTCACAAGTCTCCTTACCGCCATTGCTTCTAGCTTATCCATCCCCACATGCTCCAGTCTTTCATGCCAGATAGATGCACTATCACTGACCTTCATCTGATCAACATCAGAACTTGTTGATGACTCAACCAAGTTCTTCTCCTTACTCCAGTATGAGCAACGTTCACCGAGTGCAAGACAATCTTACACTCCTTCCTGAGGTGACCATGTTATTTGCATCTATAACACTTTGGTCCTTCCTTCCTCTTCCCATCACGCCTAAGAGAACCACTCCTCTCTTGCTGATATGAAGTAGAGTGACCATCCTCAACAGTCACCTTCACCTCCTCCTTGAACAACCCAATAAGGGAAGTCCAAACCTCTGCAGCTGACCGACATCCGATGATGTGGTCCAAGAGCTCCGATGAGATCACCTGCTTGAGAATAGACTCCGCTCTCGCATTTGTCTCATTCCAAGCTCTGATTGCTTCAGCATTGTCAGCAGTAACATCTGGTCTTTCTGCTCCGCACACCACCTCCCAAAGGTCCTCGCTAAGAAGATATCACTCCATTCAAGACTCCACTTCTTAAAGTTAGTCTGTGTTAGGAGATCAATACCAAGACCTCTCGCAAATCTTGCTTCCATGGCTCTAACACTGGTTCCCTCTTCACAAGAGCAACAACAACTTCTAGTTGATCACTGCTTATCCACTCCAACCTCCCTTTGATACCATGTTGAGTTTTCCGGAACTTGGAATGAGCAGGAGTTTATCTCAACTAAAAGATAGATCACAGCTAGAGATACATGTAGCAACAAGAGTATTTATTGATAACAATAGTCTTCTTACAAAGCGAGACATACATGGCGAGACATGATTCGCCAAACACACCAAAGGGAAAGCAAAAACAATTACAGGGCAATTCAAACTGCGCAGTCTGAACAAGTAGTCGCGGGTTCTACTGCTGCACTACGGAGTCCGCACAAACTACCAGGTCGCCAGACCGCAAACCAAGCCGCGCAGACTGCCCATTATTCCAATACTGAGCTCTAGCCGCCGATCTGCAAGCCGCCTAATCGCGAGGTCGCCTAGCCGCCAGACAGCACAAACTGCTAATGCCGAACTGAACAGGCCGCCTAAAGCAGACGACTTATTGAACCGGGAAACTAGTTGTCAAAGAGAAGACCGCACGGTCGCTATCCGCAACATGTTATTTACCGTCTGTCGCTAACCGCAGAGTCCGCACTGTCCCTGACCACAGTCAGAACCAAGTCCTGCCTTTCCAGCGTTATCCGCACAACCTGCACAGTACAAACCGGTCAACTCCTTCAACCCGCGCGGATACCAAAATCCAGTCTGCAACAACTATTCGCGAGTTCACTTACTGTTCATTCGCGCATACAATTGATGTGACAGAAAGTCATATTTATAGGCACGATGAGAAGTGTAGTCACCGCCCTAGCCGATATGATCACCGTCTCATCCCGCAACAAGAACAAGTGTATCCGCAAGCCGCAAATACTTTGCTGAATGTCGATGCTTTGCCGATCTGGACGGATTGCCAAACCGAGTCCGCCGCTGATGATAGTGAGCAACCCCTTTCCGTGGACATAGGCATTTCTTGCCGAACCACGTAAATCACATCGTGTTTATTGTTTGTGATTGTGTGAAAGTATTATAGAAAGAGACTTACTTTTATTCTTAGATTTATTACTGTTAGGAAAATTGCATGTCTTTTAATTTGATGAAGGAGCATGCTTCAAAATTTCATGTCTTTTTTTTCAGAAATAAAAGTAACATGTTTCTTTCAAGCAGGTGCAACATTTGAATTGTTTTCAGTGGAGGGAACAAAATCTAAACCCAACTTCTTAAATTTAATTGACAAATTATCAGAAATGAATTTTCAGTGGTTAGAAGAGAATTATCCTCTAAAAAATCTTCTGTTTTTCTCTGCAATCTGAAATTCTGAATATATTTTGATGTTGTTTGAGAAGTTTATTTATATCAATGTTTTTGTTGTGATATTATTTACATTTTTTTTAATTTTTTATTTTTCAAAAAAGTTGATTTGTTGATAATAATTTTAAAAAATAATGATTTGCGGACAACAGTTATGTTTGCACATAATCATTTTGAAAAATAGTGGTTTGCGAATATCAAATGTTTGCGGATAGTCAAAAGTACGGTGCAGATAACAATTGCCTATTTTGATGTTATACAAATGCGAATAGTTTTAGCAAATTAATCCGGTTAATTTGCATAGTAAGCTTCCATGTGAAACCGATAGGTTCTATATTTTGAGCCCATTTGGAATGATTTTGGAGCTTTGTTTTGTAATATGTGTAAGGTTCTAAATGAGCTTAATCCGCCTCACCTTAATTATATTTATTGCTAATATAAATTTTGTTTTGTTTAATTAATCGAATTTGAGCTGACTTATTGACCAAGCTGGTCAGACCGTAAATTGTCATCTTGATTTATCCGTAAATAATAGTAATAATTTGGTTTTGACTAAGACTTCGTTTGGAGGGACTTATTTGTTGTTTTGATGCTCAATTGAACCCGGTTCAGTTTTGCCATATTGCTTTAGGCGATTGATATCCGCACTACACTTTTGGATATTCGCACTACATTTACTTCTAATTTTTCGCGCCTTTTGAAAATACTTCTTGTACATGCATTTTTAGGAAAAATGTTCAACACGAAAGTTATAGATCTCGATGAGATCTACAACTTTCGTGTTGAACATTTTTCCTAAAAATGCATGTACAAGACGTACATTAGGAAATACGCTCAGATTTCGCGTCTTTTAGAAATACGCCTTATACATGCATTTTTAGGAAAATTGTTCAACACGAAAGTTGTAGATCTCGTCGAGATCTACAACTTTCGTGTTGAACACTTTTCCTAAAAATGCATGTACAAGGAGTATTTTCAAAAGGCGCGAAAAATTAGAAGTAACGTAGTGCGGATATCCAAAAACGTAGTGCGGATATCAATCGCCTTGCTTTATATACAGGTGATATCCCGATGGAATTCGATCCAGAACCTAATCAGAAAACTTAACCTAACCGAGCAGAAGAGAGAAATCGGGAGAAAGCCAGAAGGGGCGGCGGCATCGGGCGATCGAGCGCGGAGGGCTTCTCTTCTCCGGCGACATCTAGGAGGAAGAGGAGCGGTAGCAAGCCTCCGGCGGCGGCAAGATCGGGAGCGACATCAACCTAGCGGCAGCTTCGGAATCCCGATCTTGCGATCGAGTTCGGCTTCGGGAGAAGATCCGGCCACGGCATCGGGAGGGAGAAGCGGTGGCGTCGGGCATCAGGCGCTTCTTCTCCGGCGACGATCGGCTTCGGGCGGTTCTTCTCCGGCGACGGTCGGCGGTTCCTAGGGCTTCTTCTCCGGCGGGCACATGGCCCAATCTTGGGCCGGCGGTTCTTCTCAGGCAACAACGGCGACAGATCCTGCAGGCGAGCGGTGGTCGACGGAGGTGGCGGAAGATTGATCGGAGTTCCGATCTAGTGCACGGCAGCGACATCGGCTCCATCTCCGGTGAAGGAGAGGGGAGATCCACGGCAACAGCGGGTGCAGGTTTCTTTCTTCGGTGGCTCCGGCGATTCAGCGGCTCGATTTTGGTCTTTGGCAAAAGCACATAAAGGCCGTACTCGTTCAGCAGAGTCTTCACAAGGCACTCCTTGGAAAGGAGAAGGCTAAGGTGAAAGACGACGACGAGTGGGATGAGCTGGACCTCAAGGCCATCAGCACCATACAGCTGTGTTTGGCATACGAGGTCATGTACAACGTTATCGAGGCGGAAACTACGGTGGACTTGTGGAGGAAGCTCGAGGAGCTCTAGATGTCCAGGTCGCTCACGAACAAGATGCACGTGAAGAAGCAGTTGTACAGCTTGAGGATGTCCGAGGGAACGCAGTTGTTGGACCATATGAATGTGTTCAACAAGCTGGTATCACAGCTGCGGAGTATGGATGTGAAGGTCGAGGAGGAAGACCAGGCTCTTCTCCTCTTGTCCTCACTCCCGAGGTCGTTCGATCATTTAGTCACCACCATGTTGTATGAGAAGGATACCCTTAAGATGGAGGAAGTGGTGACGATGCTTCTTTCTAATGAGAAGAGGAGCAGTTCCGGATCGAGTGAGATCGAGGGTCTGCTTGTGAAGAGCAGAGACCCATCCCGAGGAAGATCGAGAGGGGGAGGCAAGGAGGATGATCGACCTAGGTCCAGGGGTAGGTGTTATTACTGCAAGGAGGAGGGGCATTGGAAGGCCAACTGCCCAGTGAGGAAACTCAAGGGCAAAGGATCTGTGCCTCAGCAGGCTGTAGTGGCATCCGAGTGCGTGAGCGATGATGACGTTCTACATGTTTCACCTAGTCACGACGTGGTCGGGACCACAGATTCCTGGATCATGGATACAGGATGTTCGTTCCACATGTGCCCGAACATTGAATGGTTCTCCAGTATTAGGCACTGTGGAGGTTGTCGTGTTCGTATGGGGAACCGGTCAGAGTGCGAGATATCTGGAGTCGGGAACATCAGGATTAGGATGTTTGATGGAGTGGTTAGGACCCTCACCGACGTTCGGTATATACCCAAGTTGAGGAAGAGCTTGCTTTCTCTAGGCACTCTAGAGGCTGCCGGGTATTCTTATACCAGTAGCAGTGAGTATTTGGAGGTCAGGAGAGGGGCACAGACAGTCTTGAGAGGAGAGCGTTCTGGATCGCTCTATAGACTGATTGGCACCACGATTGCCAGGGGAAATGCGAGGAGAGAGGTCAGACCATCTCTCGAGCTACAGGATATGGTAGCGTATGCATTTCAGGCAATTTCCTCAGATCGCGATTCCTTCGATAGAGCTTTAGAGAGCAGAGACCGTTCTCAGCGAAAAGCTAGGAAGGACCAGCGGAGGAGCGGGGCAGGATTCGTGGCAAGGGCGTGTGCACGGAGAGAGGACCTTGGCGGAGGTAGAATCTTCGCAGCCGTAGAGGAGAAGGGTAGAGAGTAATCTCAGAAGTACCCAGACACCATGAGAGGAGCCATCAGGCTCAGAGGTCTCACCGAGGAACTTAGTATCACTCAGGAGAAGGTGGAGTTGCACAGTGAGAGTTCGAGTGCGATTCGTCTTGCAGTAGACCCAGTCTATCGTGCAAGGACGAAGCACGTCGACGTGCGTCACCGGGAGTTGAGGTAGTTCGCTCGAGATGGAGGCGTGATGTTGCGGGAGATTCCTACAGAGGAATGTGTTTCGAGCATGCGGGAGAAATCAGTGAGACGAGTCAAGTTTCACTTGACTAAGACTGATGCATGTTGATCGTGCTGGCCCCAGGGAGAGGGGGCTTGTAGTCATCAGTAGGGGTCTGTGTGTTATATGCAGTATTTGTGTTCATGGAGCATCAAGGTGGAGATTGTTGTTTTTGATGCTCAATTGAACCTGGTCCAGCTGGACCGGTTCAGTTTTGCCCTATTGCTTTATATACATGTGATATCCTGATGGAATTTGATCCAGAACCTAATCAGAAAACCTAACCTAACCGAGCGGAAGAGAGAAATCGGGAGAAAGCCAGAAGGGGCGGCGGCATCGGGCGATCGAGCGCGGAGGGCTTCTCTTCTCCGGCGACATCTAGGAGGAAGAGGAGCGGTAGCAAGCCTCCGGCGGCGGCAAGATCGGGAGCGGCATCGACCTAGCGGCGGCTTCAAAATCCCGATCTTGTGATCGGGTTCGGCTTCGGGAGAAGATCCGGCAGCGACATCGGGAGGGAGAAGCGGTGGCGTCGGGCATCGGGCGCTTCTTCTCCGGCGACGATCGGCTTCCGGCGGTTCTTCTCCGGCGACGGCCGGCGGTTCCTAGGGCTTCTTCTCCGGCGGGCATAGGGCCCAATCTTGGGCCGGCGGTTCTTCTCAGGCACAGCGGCGGCAGATCCTGCAGGTGAGCGGTGGTCGACGGAGGCGGCGGAAGATTGATCGGAGTTCCGATCTAGTGCACGGCAGCGGCATCGGCTCCATCTTCGGTGAAGGAGAGGGGAGATCCACGGCAACGGCGGGTGCAGGTTTCTTCTTCGGTGGCTCCGGCGATTCATCGGCGGCGACAACTCCGGCGGTGAAAGAGGGCATAAGGCTGTGGTTCCTTCATCTTGAAGAGGGCAGCGGATTTCTTGGCCGGAGGGCAGCGGCGTGTGGCAGAGGGAAGATCGGGTTACCCGATTTAGGGCACCAGCGGCGCATCGAGTTCATCTCCGGTGGAGGACGACGGCTTGGTAGGCTGTATCCAGGGAGGAGAGGGGGCTCACGGCGGTGGCTCGGTGCAGATTCCTCCGGCGGCAATCGGATTCAGATCCAGGCTGCCGATAGGGGAGTTTTCTTTGTTCTCTTGTTGTTCTTTATTCCCTATTCTAGGTTAGTGTCGATCCGCTGAGGATCGTTGAGTGCCTGTGTTGTAATCAGATATTTTTGATTAGTGGATCCGGCGCGCTCTCCCCGTGGATGTAGGAGCTTAACTCCGAACCACATATATCTCTTGTCGTCTGTGTTTTTTCTGTGTTTTGGAAACTCGAACTGTTTCTTGGATTGGTGCGCGCCACTATTTGCTCAAAAATACGCTTCCGTTGCTATTGTCTGCGACGAGTTCCGTACTCGCGGGCAGGTGTCAATTGCACAACACTTATTTTCACCGGTCAAACGGTCATGACCGCATGAATCGGACCTTAATTATGTCCTGGTTCATGTTGTCGTGACCGCTTGATCAGTGAAAATAAGTCCTCCCAAACGGAGCCTAAGTCTCCGTTTGACATGGTGGTGGCTGTTGTGAACCTCGTGGTTATAGACGGTGGTCCGTGAACGCTCGATCTAAGGGAGGGCGGGTTGGTCTTCCCCCCTAGGAATTTTGAAAAATGGTTAGTGAATTTGGATTCTTCACAGTGAATTTTGACCAGTTCTACGTCAAAAACGGTGGTCATATAAGGAAGAAACGACTCTAATAAGATGCAGATGTTAAAAACTATTGGAAAAGTTGACAATATGATTGACGAGACGATGAATTTCGATCTGGCTCGTCTCCAGATTTAGAGACGTCCCCTTGCGACGCTGCCACGTGGTAGCCCATATTAAATGGACATTTGCGTTCATTTTTTGATTATAATGCGATCGTTTTTTATTATCTTACGTCCACATTTTTTGATTATAATGCGATCGTTTTTTAGTATCTTACGTCCACATTTTTTGATTATAATGCGATTCGTTAACATTATGATCGATGTGACGATGAATTTCGATTACTTACATGTCAAAAATGTTGTTCGGATGAGAAAGAAATGACTCTAAAAAGATGATGAAAATTTCTCGTTCAACCCCCACTTATATAGATCAAATATACGCGTGCGCGATCATTAAGTAACTTTGCAAGGGTCCTGAGAGCACAACATGCGGCTATGATAGTGCCTTATTGTTGCTCGATACCTTCAACAAAATTATTTTACCGAGTAAACATGGGAAAAATTTTTGGTGTGTATGCGTACCTATTTTCTCTCGTGCGAGAGCAAATACATCCGCATGATCTGTAATTTCAACGTCATAAATCATTCGCTCAAAAATACAACCATATTTCTTAAATACGACCGTATTGAAAAGTAATCGTACGGATTTAAAAAACTACGCCGGAGATCCTACAACAGTACTTAATCCCGCATGAGTGATAAGGACGAATAAGTACCAAAAAAATTTTCGTAAACATGAAGATGGACGCTGAGTAGCAGCGGTAGTAGTTGTAGTCTCGTAGAGCGGTTGATGGCCTCTTGAAAATATAATATACTAGCCCATTTTTCCAAAATTTTAAATGGGCTTTCCGACGGCCGGCCCACTAAATTTATATTGGGCCATTTACCGAACATTATTGGATAATTCAGAGTAAACTACTCTCAAATGCAAAAGCATTTCTAGGGTGCTTATATTTGTTTACCAACCAAAGTATATTCGCAACCCACGATATTTTATTTTTTTAACACCAAATAGCCTCAAAATCACTTTCTATTTGCAGCCCGACAATATGCACATTGTAAGCATGCCACTGAACTCCACCGCTCGCCCCATCCTGCCGCCGAACTCGACCCCTCGTCGCCAGTCCTTGCTCACTGATCATGCGCCTCAAGCTCGACGAGATTCATGCCTTCGGGGTCTCCTCCGCATAAGGGATCATGGAGACTTACGACATGGCCTTCACATTATTTAAGGTCAACTTTTACGGAGGAAACGACATCACATTCACACCTTATGGCGAGCTCTGGCCCCACATGCGCCGTCATTCCTTCCTTGAAAGGATAAAACAGTCACCTAAGCACTAAGGTTTTGTTTGGGGGTATTTATTTTCATCGGTCAAGCGGTTACGACTGCATGAACCGGACCTTTAAGTCCCCCCAAACAGAGCCTAATTCAGATATTAGAATAATTGCTTTGTGAAAGAACTGGTAGCAATTGCTTTTGATAGCAGTTTAGGTCAATTGCCTTCTATATAGTCAGAAATAAGTTGTCACATAAACATTAGTTTGGATTGGCATAAAACTGTGAAAAATTAGGGTGCTGTTATTAGCAAATCCACTTTCTTTACTAGCAAATCAGGAAAAAACAGATTCACCCATTTTTTGCATTTTTTTCTCCTCCAAAAAATTACTGCTAGCAAATCAATCTTATTTTTTTGCAATTCTTGTATTTTTGAATTTTAAGTCCCAAATATTTCTCATTTAAAAAGTGATCAACATGAAAGTTGTAGATCTCGATGATATCTACAACTTACATGCTGAACAGTTTTTGATTTGAAGTCGTTTAGGTCTCCAATTTATGCCCGGAAAAATACACGCACAGAACGAGTCGTCCGAACAGATTTTCAGCATGACTTTTTTCGGGGCCCAAATCGGGGGACTAAACTGCTTCAAATAAAAAAGTGTTCAACATGAAAGTTGTAGATCTCAACAGTTGTAGATCTCGTTGAGATCTACAACTTTCATGTTAAACAGTCGAGATCTACAACTTTCATGGTGAACACTTTTTAATTTGAAGCCGTTTAAGCTCTGATTTAGCCCCCGAAAAAAGTCACGCTGATCCCGGACGTCCGTACCTATATTCGGAATTCGAGATCAAATTGTTGAAACAAGAAACCTTGTCTCTCGTGGAGTTCGGGGTCCCAAAAGAGGGTTGACCTCACACCTACTACACTCGTGGAACGTCACGGACCGAAGACTTGAGAAACTAGAAACAGACCCTCAGCTCTAGCGCGGAAGTCCCACCTCACACCCGGAAGGCTACCTGAGCTCTTCCCCTCCCTAGCCAATGCTCGAGCTAAGTGCCTTAGAGGAGCCCTCTCTACTCTACCAAGGAGGAACTAAGGGAGGAGGAAGCCAAAAAAGATCCTCCCCAAAGGCACCCATGGGGGTCTATTTATAGTTTCCCAAACCCCTTGGGCCAAAAATGACCAAAATACCCCTATGGCCAAAAGGCCTCGGGCCAATAGGAAACCGCCACGCCGGGAGGCAGAGGGGTAAAACGCCCCCAGGGACACAGCGGTAAAAGCACGCTGTCAACACACCCCGCCCCCAAACATCCGAGGTGGCTCTAGGCCGCCGGGCAGGCCGCGAGCAGGCCGCTCGGGCGAGAGCCAGGCCGCCGGGCGAGGGCCAGGCCGCGGCCGCCTCGCCCGCGAGCAGGCCGCTCGGGCGAGACCAGGCCGCGGCCGCCTCGCCCGCGAGCAGGCCGCTCGGGCGAGACCGGCCCCCGGCCGTCTCGCCCGCGAGCAGGCCGCCCGGGCGAGGGCCAGGCCGCGGCCGCCTCGCCCGCGAGCAGGCCGCTCGGGCGAGACCGGCCCCCGGCCGTCTCGCCCGCGAGCAGGCCGCCCGGGCGAGGGCCAGGTCGCGGCCGCCTCGCCCGCGAGCAGGCCGCTTGGGCGAGACCGGCCACCGGCCGCCTCTCCTGCCCCTGCCTCGGACTCAACGGGCCAGGGCGGGTGCTTGCCAGCTTGCCGCACCCACCTCCCAACAAAGGAGCCAATGGGGGGGGGTCAATTTTTCCTCCCCCTATTAGTATGTTTTTATGCCAGAGCCAAAATTGGCCACCGAGAGTGCAAAATCTTCAAAAAACTTAAAAACGGGTTTGCCTTGTTTGGGGCCCATTCTTCCAGAATACGGGGTTGTACACAATCCCCGCTCTTTTCGAGGTTGGCACAAGCTCGGAAAGAAACATCCAACCCGACATATTCGCGGAGGGTAACTTCCCCTCCTGGTCAACCTGCCATGCCAGCTATAGGAGCCTGGGTGGCGAGACCTCCTCTGGGTGCAAACACTTAGCCTCCCCGAGGGGTCAACCTGTCAAGCCAGCTAATGGGAGCATGGGTGACGAGACGACCTCGGGATGCAAACACTTAGCCTCCCCGAGGGGTCAACCTGTCAAGCCAGCTAATGGGAGCCTGGGTGACGAGACGACCTCGGGATGCAAACACTTAGCCTCCCCGAGGGGTCAACCTGTCAAGCCAGCTAATGGGAGCCTGGGTGACGAGACGGCCTCGGGATGCAAACACTTAGCCTCCCCGAGGGGTCAACCTGTCAAGTCAGCTAATGGGAGCCTGGGTGACGAGACGGCCTCGGGGTGCAAACACTTACTCTCTACGAGAGGTACCACCGGCCATGTCAGCTAGTGGGAGCCTGACAGCGGGACCACCTTGGAGCAAAGGGACTTACTCTCCACGAGGGGTACCACCGACCCTGCTAGCTAGTGGGAGTCTGACAGGCATCAGCTCAACCAAGACTTGATGCATTCCTGTTTTCTCTCTCAAATTGAACCTCTCACCATCCATGAAGCAGAGCAAGATCCCTACTGGATCATTGCAATGCAAAAGGAACTAAATCAGTTTGAGAGATGTAGAGTTTGGGATTTGGTTCCAAGACCACATAACTACCCAGTTATTGGAACCAAATGGTTCTATAGGAACAAGTTGGATGCTCAAGGGAACATAGTGAGAAACAAGGCTAGGCTTGTTGCTCAAGGCTATAGGCAAGAGGAAGGAATTGACTATGACCAAACATTTACCCCTGTTGCAAGGTTAGAGGTCATTAGGATATTCCTTGTCTATGCAGCTTACAGGAGATTCAAAGTCTACCAAATGGATGTCAAGAATGCATTCTTGAATGGAGTGCTACAAGAAGAGGTTTATGTAGAACAACCTATAGGTTTTATCTCTCCAACTCAACCCTCTTTTGTATTTAAATTGCACAAAGCTCTCTATGGTTTAAAGCAAGCTCCAAGAGCTTGGTATGAGACCTTAGCAAGCTTTCTTTTAGAGCATAAATTTACAAGAGGAAGTATAGATAAATCTCTTTTCACTGGACATCATAAGGACCAAATATTGTTAGTACAAACATATGTGGATGACATCATTTTTGGGTCTAATGATCCCAAATTATGCAAGAGGTTTGCTGACCTCATGCATTCTAAATTTGAGATGAGTAGCATGGGTGAGCTTTCCTACTTCCTTGGTCTCCAAGTGAAGCAGCTCCCTGATGGTATCTTCCTCTCCCAAGCTAAGTATGCTAAAGAGCTTATCAAAAAGTTTGGGATGGGTGATGCTTCAGAAATGAAAACACCTATGGCTACAAATGCTGTTGTGGATTCTGATGCAGCAGGGAAACCTGTACATCAGAAAAACTATAGGGCAATTGTTGGATCCCTATTATACCTAACAGCTAGCAGAACTGACATAATATTTGCCACATGCATTTGTGCTAGGTTCCAAGTGAACCCTAAAGAATCTCACCTTATTTTCTTAAAAAGGATTTTGAGATATATAAAGAGTTGTCCTAATCTAGGACTCTGGTATCCTGCAGAGTCAGAGTTTGAGTTAACTGGATACTCAGATGCTGACTATGCTGGATGTAGAGCGGACAGAAAGAGTACCTCTGGAACTTGCCAGTTCCTGGGTATGAGACTTGTCTTCTGGTTTTGGACTTGGGTTACCATGAGAGATCAACCTACCCAGCCAGCTAGTGAGAGCCTGGCGGCGGAATCGTCATCGGAGCAAAGGACTTGGGCTACCACGAGAAATCAACCTACCCAGCCAGCTAGTGGGAGCTTAGTGGCGGAATCGTCATCGGAGCGAAGGACTTAGGCTACCACGAGGGATCAACCTACCCAGCCAGCTAGTGGGAGCCTGGCGGCGGAATCGTCATCGGAGCTAAGGACTTGGGCTACCATGAGAGATCAACCTACCCAGCCAGCTAGTGGGAGCCTGGCGGCGGAATCGTCATCCGAGCAAAGGACTTGGGCTACCACGAGAGATCAACCTACCCAGCCAGCTAGTGGGAGCCTGGCGGCGGATTCGTCATCGGAGCAGAGGACTTGGGCTACCACGAGAGATCAACCTACCCAGCCAGCTAGTGGGAGCCTGGCGGCGGAATCGTCATCGGAGCAAAGAACTTGGGCTACCACGAGAGATCAACCTACCCAGCCAGCTAGTGGGAGCCTGGCGGCGGAATCGTCATCGGAGCAAAGGACTTGGGCTACCACGAGAGATCAACCTACCCAGCCAGCTAGTGGGAGCCTGGCGGCGGAATCGTCATCGGAGCAAAGGACTTGGGCTACCACGAGAGATCAACCTACCCAGCCAGCTAGTGGGAGCCTGGCGGCGGATTCGTCATCGGAGCAGAGGACTTGGGCTACCACGAGAGATCAACCTACCCAGCCAGCTTGTGGGAGCCTGGCGGCGGAATCGTCATCGGAGCAAAGGACTTGGGCTACCACGAGAGATCAACCTACCCAGCCATCTAGTGGGAGCCTGGCGGCGGAATCGTCATCGGAGCTAAGGACTTAAGCTACCACGAGAGATCAACCTACCCAGCCAGCTAGTGGGAGCCTGGCGGCGGAATCGTCATCGGAGCAAAGGACTTGGGCTACCACGAGAGATCAACCTACCCAGCCAGCTAGTGGGAGCCTGGCGGCGGAATCGTCATCGGAGCAAAGGACTTGGGCTACCACGAGAGATCAACCTACCCAGCCAGCTAGTGGGAGCCTGGCGGCGGAATCGTCATCGAAGCAAAGGACTTGGGCTACCACGAGAGATCAACCTACACAGCCAGCTAGTGGGAGCCTGGCGGTGGAATCGTCATCGGAGCTAAGGACTTGGGCTACCACGAGAGATCAACCTACCCAGCCAGCTAGTGGGAGCCTGGCGGCGGAATCATCATCGGAGCAAAGGACTTGGGCTACCACGAGAGATCAACCTACCCAGCCAGCTAGTGGGAGCCTGGCGGCGGATTCGTCATCGGAGCAGAGGACTTGGGCTACCACGAGAGATCAACCTACCCAGCCAGCTAGTGGGAGCCTGGCGGCGGAATCATCATCGGAGCAAAGGACTTGGGCTACCACGAGAGATCAACCTACCCAGCCAGCTAGTGGGAGCCTGGCGGCGGAATCGTCATCGGAGCAAAGGACTTGGGCTACCACGAGAGATCAACCTACCCAGCCAGCTAGTGGGAGCCTGGCGGCGGAATCGTCATCGGAGCAAAGGACTTGGGCTACCACGAGAGATCAACCTACCCGGCCAGCTAGTGGGAGCCTGGCGGCGGATTCGTCATCGGAGCAGAGGACTTGGGCTACCACGAGAGATCAACCTACCCAGCCAGCTAGTGGGAGCATGGCGGCGGAATCGTCATCGGAGCAAAGGACTTGGGCTACCACGAGAGATCAACCTACCCAGCCAGCTAGTGGGAGCCTGGCGGCGGAATCGTCATCGGAGCAAAGGACTTGGGCTACCACGAAAGATCAACCTACCCGGCCAGCTAGTGGGAGCCTGGCGGCGGAATCGTCATCGGAGCAAAGGAACTTGAGCTACACAATCAGACCTTATCAAATCCTACATCCTCAAACGGGGAAAATAGATGGGTTACATGATCCCTCTGACTCAGTTGGTCGGGGGTTAGACTCATTACAAGATAAAATACATACAGGACTCTGCCAGGGCGAGGCTTCCTCAGGGGGTCTGGGTCCGGTGGTCGTCGTCCGCTTCCTCCTCGCCGGACACTTCCATCCTGCTCAGGCTCTCCATGACCTTCTCCATCTCCTCTGCCTTGGCCAACCAAGAGATGGTGTTGACGGCCGTGACGTAGCACTGCCTTGCCATCCTGGAGTCTCCCTTGACTCTGACCTGGATCCCTCCTGAGCTGAACTTGAGGCATTGGTGGAATGAAGATGGCACGCAACGGAAGGCGCTGATGAGGGGTCTTCCGAAGATGGCGTTGTAGCTGCTTGGAGCGTCAACAATGACGAACCGGCAGTTCCTCGAGACTCCTCCCAATTTTACTTGGAGTCCAACTCCACCCTCCACCTCCTTCCTCTCCCTAAAAATCCGAACAGGGGTCCGTCCGAGGCCAACGCCCTCCTTGGCTCCACCTTCATCTCCTCGAACGCCTTCTTGAAAACGACGTTGACGGAGCTTCCGTTGTCAACCAGGATCCGGGAGACGGTGTAGCCTTCGATGGCAGTCTGGATGACCAGCGCATCGCAGAACGGATCCTCATGATCCGGCAGATCCTTCACCGAGAAGGTGATCTTTTCATCTGGGGGCGGGGTCTAGGAGGTTGAGGCGACGCTCCTTCTGTACATTACATGGAGGCTTGCCTTCCGGGTGGCCTCAACCCCCACTCCACCGTGGATCACTCCTATACCGCCTCGGGTTCCCACGTCGACCCGATCCTCGCATATATCATCACCCCCTTCTCCGAGTAGAACTCTTCTACTCGTACCGGCGGCTGCGGCTGGGCAGGACCTCTCGCCCCCCTCACTTCCAAGAACTCGGGGCAGGTTGTTGTGGCATGCCCCTCCACCTGGTGGAAGTCACAGTACGGTAGCACTCCTCCCCTTTTTCAGCGGGCTGGACGCTCTCTCCTGTTACCTCTTCCCCCTTCTATCGCCAAGGCTTGCTGCGGCGGGGGTAAGAGTTGCCTTGGGGCCTGCCTCTGGAAGTTGAACCTCCCTTGGCCCCCGTGGAAGTTCCCCCCTCCTTGGATGAGAGTCCTTCCTGGGCCTTGGGCAGGTCCTCCCTGCTGCCTCCAGCCTGGTTCCGGACCCTCCTGTCCTTGGAACCCCTGAGCTCTCTGCTCCTCTCTCCTTCTTCCTTCCTGATGCCTTGAGCCACCCTGCTCCTTTGACTCCACCTCCGTCAACTTTTCCAACCTCTTGACAAATGCCGGGTTGGCTGCCTCCATGGCAATCTCCTCTGCCGCCCTTTCCATCAGCTTCTCGAAGGAAAGGGGGCCTTCCGGGTCAAGCTCATCTTGAAGAAGCCCTCCTTCAGCCCAACGGTGAAGGCCATCTGGAGAGCATACCCTGGCATCTCCTGGACCTCCAAGATCTCCTCTTGGAACCTGTCTACGTAGCGGGCCAGCGACTCATCGGCCCCCTGCCTTATCAAGAAGATGGACTCAGGACTCCTCTTCCGCTTCTTGGAGGTGGAGAAGCGGAGCTGGAAGCTTCGGCTCAAGTCCTCGAACCCATAGATCGACCTCGGAGGGAGTTGATGGAACCAGTCCCTTGCCTTCTCCTTTAGCGTGATCGCAAAGAGGCGACACTTGAAGGCATCCGTCATTGGCCTGATGGAGACCGCATCCTCGAACCACTGCAGATGCTGGACGGGGTCATCCTTCCCTATATAGTAAGCCATGTCTGGCTCTCTGAAACCCTAGGTAACGGGAGCTGAGATGATCTGCTCGCTGAAGGGTGACCCCCTAAGGGGTGGTCTCGCCACCTCCACTCGCGCGACCTGCTCGCCTGGGAGGTTGGCACTTGCCGGGCTGGAGAACAGCTCCCGTCCGGTGAGGTCTCGCTCGACCCCATCTCCTATCCTCTCCTTCCCGGGCCTTCTTCCTGGTGCACTTCCTTCTCCCCCCGCTGGGTTCATCTCGCCTAGACCCCGGGTAGTCGACTCGTCGAGGGGGGGAGCTAGCTCCTGGGCGGTCGGGGTGGAGCTGCCACCCTGAGGAGCAATGCTTCGCAGCATCTCCATGATACCCTGGATGGAGGTCATGAACTCTTGCCTCCCCACAAAGGGTCCCGAGCTAGGGAGCTCGCCGAGATCATCACTACCTCCCTCACCTCCAGTCATGACTCTCTCCCGAGATCTTCTATGCTGGTCACTCTCCACGCTCACCGCACCAAAATGTTGAAACCAGAAATCTGGTCTCCCAAATTCAAGGAAAAAAACCAAATTCAAAGAAATCTGGTCTCTCGTGGAGTTCGGGGTCTCAAAAGAGGGGTGACCTCACACCTACTACACTCGGTGGAACGTCACGGACCGAAGACTTGAGAAACTAGGAACAGACCCTCGGCTCTAGCGCGGAGGTCCCACCTCACACCCGGAAGGCTACCTGAGCTCTTCCCCTCCCTAGCCAATGCTCGAGCTAAGGTGCCTTGGAGGAGCCCTCTCTACTCTACCCAGGAGGAATTAAGGGAGGAGGCAGCCAAAAAAGATCCTCCCCAAAGGCACCCATGGGGGTCTATTTATATTTTCCCAAACCTCTTGGGCCAAAAATGATCAAAATACCCCTACGGCCAAAAGGCCTCGGGCCAATAGGAAACCGCCACGCCGTGGGGCAGAGGGGTAAAACGCCCCCAGGGGCACAACGGTAAAAGCACGCTGTCAACACCCCGCCCCCAAACATCCGAGGTGGCTCTAGGCCGCCGGGCAGGCCGCGAGCAGGCCGCTCGGGCGAGAGTCAGGCCGCCCGGGCGAGGGCCAGGCCGCGGCCGCCTCGCCCGCGAGCAGGCCGCTCGGGCGAGACCAGGCCGCGGCCGCCTCGCCCGCGAGCAGGCCGCACGGGCGAGACCGGCCCCCGGCCGTCTCGCCCGCGAGCAGGCCGCCCGCGCGAGGGCCAGGCCGCGGCCGCCTCGCCCGCGAGCAGGCCGCTCGGGCGAGACCGGCCCCCGGCCGTCTCGCCCGCGAGCAGGCTGCCCGGGCGAGGGCCAGGTCGGGCCGCCTCTCCCGCAAGCAGGCCACTTGGGCGAGACCGGCCACCGGCCGCCTCGCCTGCCCCTGCCTCGGACTCAACGGGTCGGGGCGGGTGCTAGCCAGCTTGCCGCACCCACCTCCCAACAAAGGAGCCAATGGGGGGGGGGGTCAATTTTTCCTCCCCCTATTAGTATGTTTCCATGCCAGAGCCAAAATTGGCCACCGAGAGTGCAAAATCTCCAAAAAGCTTAAAAACGGGTTTGCCTTGTTTGGGGCTCATTCTTCGCGAATACGGGGTTGTACACAAATATATTTCTAAACCGGGCGATATTTTGTTTAAAGATTTTGGTGCAGATAATGATATTGTGTTGAAAAAAGAGTTTTGGACATACTTAATAAAATTTTACGGCATTTTGACTCATTTCTAATGCTAACATAAGTGATTGAATGAATAAATTTAAAATCATTTGTAATGTCATTATATATAGTGGATTATTTTGAAAGAATGAATGTTTTAAACAAAATTTAATTTTTTTAAAAAAATTTATGTTAGTTTGCTAGTAACAAAATGGTTTTCAAATAGTCATTTTGAAAATGAGGGTTTGCTAATAGTAATGATTTGCTAGAAATCAAATTAGGTTTGCTAGTAACAACACCCAAAAAATAAGCAAAATACATTATGTGTATCCAAAGTTCCAAACTTTAGACATGTGAATAAATTATTTGTCGGAGGAGAAGCTCGGAACTAGAGGTGAGCACAAAAAACCGCAAACCGCAAGAACCGCCCGCACCGCAAAAACCGCACCGAATTTTAAACCGCACCGCGTAGTGTAGATGCGGTGCAGTTTTGAAATTTTGTAAACCGCGTGCGGTGCGGTGCGGTGCAGTTTTTAAATCTTAAAAACCGCAAACACCGCACCGCACCGATAATTTGGGTATTTGAAATTTTTTTACAATTTGAGTGGCCGCACTTATTAAACATTTTGAGTGGCCGCACCTATTTAGCAATTTACAACTCAAATACTGTTCAGGCAACTTTCGCTTACAACCGACCGCACCTAAAAGCCCTACATTATATTTTTCTATTCAAAATCAACTTTATCTTTTCGACAAAATGGTCTAAATGCTCCCTTTTCCAATTTACCCTAGCACCCAGCATCCCTCTCTCAGTCTCTCTTCTTCTCAGTTCTCACCGCAGCCATGGACTCCGCAAACTTCATCGCCCACCGCCGACTGCCGCCGTTGCCTCCAGAAACTACACCGCCCGTCGTCTACCGCTTCAGTTCGATCTTCCGCCGTCGCCTCCAGAAACTACACCGTCCATCGCCGCCAGAAACGGTGAGCTTCCAGTTCGATCTTCCCGTCGCTTCCAGTTCGATCTTCCAGAAACGGTGAGTTTCCTTTTCTCAATGACCCCGTTCGATTGTTGTTTTTTGTTCGAATAGATCTGGTGTTAGTTTTCCGAAAAATGTTATACCCCCAAAAGTAAAATTTTTGTCAAAAAAAACTACCATGAAAAGTTGCACCAGATCTGATATACTCATTATCTGGTGCAAGTGCAACAAGATCTGATGACTTGTAATTTTTATCTGGTAAACTTGATCGCATTTTTTGTACTATCACAGATCTGTTAAAATTGACTGAGCTCTGGTAAACCAGATCTGGTGAGCAGTGAGCAAGTTATAATTGATCACACCGGAGAAAGCAGTGAGCATTTTGTTGCACTTGCACCATATCTGGTATACTCATTATCAACTATGTAAATTCTATTTTCATCCAATTTGACTGAGCAGTGAGCACCTATTTTCATCCAATTTGACTGAGCAAGTTATAATTGTTTTACAGTTATTGTAATTGAGTCATTACAAGCTTGAAGCTTGCGATCATGGCTTCTAAAAATGCTAAAGGCAAAGAGAAAGCTGTACAAATTGATCTGGTTCAAGTGCAACAAGGGATACAAGTTGAAAGTATAGGGGAGAGAGCATTATCATGTGACGATGAGGCTTCGCAACATCTAAATAAGAAACAGAAAGAATAAATTCAGGATGGTAGTAAGTTTAAGTCTCAAGTGTGGGAATGGTTTACGAAGTACAAGGACAATGATGGAAAAGATCGTGCAAAATGTAAATATTGTTCCAAAATATATGCAGTCGACCCTAGAAAGAATGGTACTAGTGCATTGAGAGCGCATATGACTACTTTGTGTCGATTTTGGAAAGTTGCACCCAATCAGAAAATATTGTCATTTACCGAGAAAAAAGAGGATGGAGCTACAGTTGGATATTTGAAAGCAATTAAATTTAATGAAGAAGAATGTAGATTAGCATTGACTATGATGGTGACGAACTTGAATGTGAAGTCGTAGCATAATCACAAAAGGTATTACACTTTTAGGTTTTATATCAGTGCGGTTTACTCAATCTCTTACGGTCCGTTTGGCGCGTAGGTGTTGGCTTTCTGAAATTGGCTTTGGGCAGAAAACCAATATCTGCAGGAATTGGTTTTGTGCAGAAAAACAATTCTGCTGTGCGGCTGCAGGATGGAATTCAGTCAACAGAATTGATATCCATACATAAAAGCTGTTCGGCTGCACGATGGAATTGGCTTTTCGAATATATTTTTTTTAAAAAATTTATTTTCAAAATTTAAGCATAAAATCAAAGTACTAATAAAAACTGAAATTCATAAACACTACAAATGATTTAATCCATACGCATTGTCCACAAATAAAAGTACATAAACATCTCATTAAATGATGTTTTACCCATACGTAACTGGTTGAAGCAATCTATTTATTTTCCAGCATATAAGCGTGTTAATAAAATATTACGGAGGCCCTCTTGCATATTTGACACAAAATAAGTGTGGAAACCACCCGTCACCACACATCTTCCCAAAACCCCGAGGTGATGGTAAGGGGGGACGGAGGTACATAAACACCAAGCACCACCCGCTGCAGGCAATGTGGGACTAATCCATCCACGGGATGGCGGGGATATTCCGTCACACGGGGGGCCCACCGGGGTCAACACCCAGACCTGGAACATGATGGGGAAGCCCAAATATGCGGTCCCACACACACCCAATCCCGCTGGACCTTTGTTCTCAACACACCCCCGCAGCGGGATGGCTCTGATACCATGTGGAAACCACCCGTCACCACACATCTTCCCAAAATCTCGAGGTGATGGTAAGGGGGACGGGGGTACATAAACACCAAGGACCACCCGCTGCAGGCAATGTGAGACTAATCCATCCACGGGATGCCGGGAATATTCCGCCACACGGGGGGCCCACCGGGGTCAACACCCAGACCTGGAACGCGATGGGGAAGCCCAAATATGCGGTCCCACACACACCCAATCCCGCTGGACCTTTGTTCTCAATAATAAGAACAGTGGCGTGAAGCGATGCGTGAAACAGAGAATAAATCGGCCATGGGAAGAACCAGTGGGAAGAACAAGTGGCCAACAATGAGAAAAAAAAACGAAAATGAATGCAGACCATACATAAGAACCCATACTTCTCTATGCTCCAAAACTAAGAAAAAAACAAAGACGAAAGGGTAGAAGATGGAGGAGATCGGGGACTTACCAGAGTACCGTAAAAACGCAGATCCGGCGGAGAAAACCTGCAATCCGGCGGAGAAAACGCAGATCTGAATGAGGAAGTGAATGAGGAAGATGAAGAGGAGGTCGAGGAAGAAGAAGGGGGTCGGGATCGGGCGCTTACCAGGCGACGAAATCGGGATCGCGAGTAGTTCCTTAAGCGGAGGCGAAAGTAATATCGCGATATTGGCCAAAACCCGTGCAGGAGGGTAAGAAATGGGGCATTAGGTTTTTAGGTTTATATAAAAACCAATGGTTTTGTCCCGGAAAACCAAAACCCGACAAATTGGCGCGGGCCGAACAAAATAATTGGCTTTCTGGAAGTCAATACCAATTCCAGAAAATCAATTCCAGCGCGCCGAACAGGACCTTAGACTTTTGTTAGTACTAATTTTTGCTAGATTTCAAGTATGTTTTACTAATTTCAATGCCTAAATAAAACATAAAATCAACAATGCCTAAACCGCACCGAAACCGCAACCGCACCGCAAAAAACCACACCAAACCGAAACCGCACCGCTTAATTTCGGTGCGGTGCGATTTTGCTTGGGCCAAAACCACACCCTTACGGTGCGGTTGCGGTTTGGGCCAAAACCGCACCAAACCGCACCGCGCACACCCCTACTCGGAGCCTTCCAGAAATAATAGTAATAATAAATAGAAGCCATTATGGCTTGGAGATCGGGAGGGGAGATTAGTTTAGGCGTGAGGGTATTAAGGGAAGTAAATATTAAGCTATATTTTTTCCTCAAAAAGCTCGATATCTGTCTTTCTTCTTCTGTACGCTGTTGGAGTCGGTGCTAGCAAACTCGGCTAGGGTTTGAAGCAGGAATTTCGCATCTTTCTCTTGTTTCCCCTCGCCAAATCCTCATCTCGATTACTTCTCCTCTATTGCTGGAAGCTGAGGTCGATCAGAGGCTTGTTTGTGTTTTCTGTCGGGTCTTTGTCGGGATAATCTCCAACCGAAAATTTTCGTTCTTAAGGTAAAAAATTCCTACGTTTTCTAGTGTATTTCGAAATTTGTGGTAGGGGATTTGTAGCCGCTTGTGTGAAATTTAGGATTTGTTGATCTATAGTTTTAATAGCTTGTTTTGGGGGGTTTTCTTGTTAGTTTTGTCATAAACTTTGATGTTTGTTCTCATATAGTTGTTTCCATTGTTGAGTTGGTTTTCTCTTGAAGCTGTTGGAGACATATCCGACTACTTCCATTTTGTGGTAATTTCTTGTTATCCTTGCTATCTAAAATTTGGATACCTATTTGTGGGGTGCTAGTTCTACTAGTTATCGGTGAGTTTATGGGTTGGTGTGGCTGCCACTAGTTTTCCTATAAGATCAATTGTTTTCTTTTTTTATGCTAGTATATTTGAATATTTTGTTAACTTTTAGTGTATCGGTTGACTGTTTTTGGTTGGGGTTGTAGTGGCTGGCCGCCCTTATATTGTGAGGGCTTTGATGACTTTTTTTATTTGTTGGTTGTCCTCTTTCGGTATAGGGTCGGCTGCTCCTATATTGGTTTGTATGATGTTTTGATATCAAAGTTGTAATAAGAGAATGAAGTTAATAATGTTGGTTTTTATGAGAGAGATTTCTTACTGAAGGGTTTTATTAGTGGTTAACTAGCAAATGCTAATTTTAGTAATAAAGGCTTCATTTGTTTCGGCGGTGGCGGATCGATCCGGCGGGTGGAAATGGAGTGTTCGAAACGGAGGGTGGAGGTGGCTGCTCCAAACGGAGCTTTTTGGGGCGTTTCTCAAGGCGTGGAGGTGGAAACGGAGCAAACGCCGCCGGAAGTTCATTTGTTTACCCGCCTTCCGGCGGCGTTTGCCCAAAACGGAGCACCGAAACGCCCAAACAAATAGAGTCAAAGTTCATTTTATAAAATACAACATATATGTCATGTAAGAGTTAGTATAATTGTAATCGGCAAATATAATAAAGCCAAATCTAAACACTGATGTATGCATCTCAATAAACACAAGAAATATGATTATTTGCAGTACAACAAGTTGAAGGCGGGTAATTGAAAGGATCGTCAAACCTACAAACGTCTTTGATAAGGCAGGTGACCATATGCTTTGTTATGAATATGTACGAGTAAAGATCCGATGTGTCTTAGTTGTTGCTTATATTTACTTGCGAGCTAACTACTATCTTTTCTTTATGGTGATACAAGTGTTTAGATATTTGAGAGATTGTGTGCAGATTTTAGCACTTAAATTGATTCGTGAAATATTTCAAAAATAGAACTATGTTGTTCATGAAAAAATTATGCTATATGATTCACCTCCCTAGTTTGCTTTGACGTGAGGGGTTAAATAGTGGCACTAGGATTACTCCATGGCGAAAGCGTGGAAAACTCATGGCGGAAGTGTGAGGTGATCCTAGCATCCTATGGCGAAAGCGTAGGAGGCTCCATGGCGGAAGCGTGGAGTTGCTTAGAGTAAATCCATGACGAAAGAATGGATGAACTCCATGGTGGAAGCGTGGAGATCTCAAGGCGGAAATTTTGAATGATTGAATAAGATGGGTGAACATAAAGCTAAATAAAGTAGTACTTGGTATTCAAACAAGTCTTGAATATTTAAGAGAGATCATTTTACTTCCTGATTTTATACTGCACTACTGTTACATGTTGTTTCTAAAAGTGTTATAACTTAGATATTTCTTTAATGTACAACACTTATGATTTATCATGTGGTCTATTGGTGGGTTAGATTACTCACCTCTGCAATTTTAGGGGTGAGTAAATACGCGTTTCACGCGCTTTTTGAAAATAAGTCTATTATATGTCATTTTTAGGAAACTTATTCAACATGAAAGTTGTAGATCTCGAAGAGATTTAAAACTTTTCTGTTGAACACTTTTTTAAAATTGTAATATAGTAGTCCTATTTTCAAAAGGCGTGGCACCAGACGGAACTATTGTGAATCGCATAGTTCCGGCTGGGTTCCGCCTCTTTTGAAAATGTCTACTATATTGCATTTTTAGAAAAAAATTTCAACATGAAAGTTGTAGATCTCGACGAGATCTACAACTTTAATGTTGAACACTTTTTCTAAAAATGTCATATATTAGACCTATTTTCAAAAGGCGCGAAACCGGCCGGTCGTGTCCGAGGTTTAAAAACTTAGGCGAAGTTTGTTTTGGGGCTGCTATTAGCGGTCATATTATGTGTATTTTTTATTTTTTTGTCCGACTGTCAATATCCAAAGCTGGAATACCAATATAAACACTCAAAAACAAAGAGCTTGGCGTGGTGAACCCATCCAAACCAAAATCCTCTCCTCTCCATTTCTTACGAAATGTCAGAAATGGACGGATATCATTACACAGTTCACATGCATTTTTTACTGATCTAACAGATTCACTAATCTCATTTTTTTAAATAAAACTTTCTCCATTACTAGATATATTTTTGGATGCTCCTGTCCAATAAATAAAGATGATTGTTATTAGCACTATAGTTTTGCCTAGTCGCGCAACATTTTCTCCTAATTTCTCGCGTCTTTTGAAAACACGGTTTGTACATGCATTTTTAGGAAAAATGTTCAACACAAAAGTTGTAGATCTTGATGAGATCTACAACTTTTGTGTTGAACACTTTTCCTAAAAATGCATATGCAAGACGTACTTTTAAAATACACTCAGATTTCGCGCATTTTAGAAATACGCCTTGTACATGTATTTTTAGGAAAAGTGTGCATAACAAAAGTTGTAGATCTCGATGAGATCTACAACTTTCGTGTTGAACATTTTTCCTAAAAATGCATGTACAAAATGTATTTTCAAAAGACGCAAAAAAATAGAACAAAACGTTGTGCGACTAGCCAAAACTGCAGTGCTAATAACATTCACCTAAATAAATGATTCCTCTCCCTTTCATCATAAATGAAGTGAATCGGGATCCAACCCGTTCAAAACTAGCGCATTTGATCTCCTACGAGATCATCAAGGAGTCCCCTCCTCGACGGAAAATTTTCCACTCTCTCACAGTCTCGCTCATCTCTCTCTATCTCTCTCTCTCTCTATCTCTATCCCCCTCCCTCTCTCTCTTATATATACGAGCAGTCGTGCATGGGGCCCCCCGTGCGGGCGACATTTGTCATGGGGGCGACATTTGTCGTGGGGCAACATTTGTCGTGGGGCGACATTTGTCGTGAGGGAAACATTGGTAGTGGGGGCGTCGACATTGGTTATGGGGGCGACATTTGTCGTGGAGGCGACATTTGTCGTGGGCATTTGTCATGTAGCGACATTTGTCGTGAGGTGGGGGGGACATTTATCGTGGGGGCGACATTTGTCACAGGGACATCATTTGTCGTGGTGACAACATTTGTCGTGGGGGGCGACATTGGTCGTGGTGTGCGACATTGATCGTGGTGTGCGACATCGGTTGGGGGCAGCGACGTCGGTCATGGGCGGCGACATCTGTCGTGGGGGCGACATTGGTGGAGGGCGCCGACATCGGTCGTGGGGGGAGACGTCAGTCTTGGGGGGGACATCGGTCGTTGGGGAGACATTGGTCCTGGGGGGAAATTGGTTGTTGACAGCGACATTGGTCGGGGCCGGCGATATTGATCGGGTGCGGCGACAATGTTCGGGGGCAGCGACATTGGTCGGGGGCGGCTACATTGGTCGTGGTTGACAACATTGGTCGTGGGCGCTCACATTCAACATGAGCGACGACATTGGACGTGCGGGACGACATTGAACAGACTAATTTTTGTACTAAAAATGTGGAAATCAGCTTTAATCAATCATAATCAGCTTTAATCAAAGACATGTTCTCACATTGAAGCAAAACAAAAATTCTGAAATGGAGATTACATTGCTTTACCGTGCTTGTGGTTGTCTCAACTTTGTTACCACTGCGTGACTCATTAATTCCTTCAACATAGAGCAGATCATATGAGTTGCATGTACAAAAAAAACTATGTTATAAGATGTACAGGAAAGAGCGTTTGAAAGAGCTATACAGATTAGAATTAAATTTTATCGAGTTTAAAAATATGTTATAAGGAAATTTGAAAGTTATTTTGAAATCTCTTGATTTACAGCTTTTGAAAGAACTATAAAACTAAACATGAAATTTTCATGCATAAATCACACTCCAAGATGAGCAGCATATTCTAATCTACAACAGAAAATTAATAATCATAAAACTTTGATTTCACTGTCATTTCTTATAAAGTTTAATGAGTGCTTGCTATTACTTACTAAGTTTTATGGGTGCTTGCCTGTGCTAGTGGAGATTTTAAATCCGCGGAGCAGGTGTCAGTTTGGCACCAAAACCTATAAGCAAAATAGGTAGTAGAATTAGGTGTGTCATAAGTCTAAAAAAATTAATCACAACTGCCTATATATCATGATGAAGGAGGGTGTGCTTAACTTGTAGAGTGCTGGTGAGAGTGATGAAATGAGACAGATGAACGTACAGGAGAATGAAAAAAAAACAATTTCGGGTGGCAACAATAATGGGAGCAGAAACTCAAAAGTGCAGTAATAAGAATAGTTGGAGGCAACACTGAACCAACCAAGAAGAATCATAACAATTTCAGAGTCGTGCAACACACAATTAATCTACTGAAAGCGTTGATGCAGCTAAATGAGCAAGAGGTAAAAAGCGGCAAGAGGCAAAAGTGTTGATGCAGCTGAACAAAACTTTGTTAGCAGCTAAGCAGCAAACTTGAGACTGAACAAAAAAAATTTCTAAATCTAATCACAGTATTTTTTATGCCGATTTTATACAAATAAAACCTTAATTTATGTCAAACAACACTTGTCATGAGGCTGGTTTAACAACAATGTTACACGGGCCCCCGTGCGGGCAACATTCGTTGTGGATGCGATATTTGTTGAGGGGGCGACATTCGTAAACATTCGTGTTGAACAAAGCTGAGTTCATAAACAAATTGAATAAAAAAAGAAGGGCCACCTTTTTTAGCTGAGTTTTTGAAATATCCTCAAAGAAGCAAACAACAACAAAGAAAAAAATACAAACTGCAACTGACATGGGAACTGATAGAGCTTACATGATTTATATGGACCGTGCATCTCAGAACTCCATAAAGCAGATCACTATCAACACAGTAGAGGACAATTGAAGAAGATTCCAAACCATAGAGGAATCTACAGGCTAATTAAAATTAAACATTAATATGATTCAAATAATGGCTAAATATTCTAGAACATTTAAACAGTGATTTTTGCACCGTGTTTATTAACAGTCTCACAATATCCTCAACACAATAGAGGAACATCAAATTTGATGTTGTCATATTATGGAACCTTCAATTTCCACATCAGGACTTGTGGATTTTTAAAGTCAAATCACTGGTTTTGAGTTCCACCAAATTAGAAAATGGATATAGAACCTAGTTTTATTGGCGAACAAAAACGTCACTAATTAATAAGTTGATAGATAAAAAGAGTAAATCATACACCTTGACAGAAATAGGCAATAATGTGATAACTTCAATATTAATAAAATGAAATAGACATTAAAGAGCATCAAAAAAATTACATTATGTGATTGGGTGAATTATATTTTCCTGTATCACGAATATGCAACTTATTAGAGAGATCCCCTTGAGATTTTAACTCAAAACACTTTGCAAAGTTTTTTTCACAACTTAAAATCATAATCTATAGGTTAAGATCTAAAAAAGCAAGTACTAAACTCCAAAAACTATACATTTACCGTAATATCTCAAAGTGTAAAAAAATCACAAAATTATTAATAGGAATGCAAAAGGAAATTAAACATCTACTTGAGTTTTCTTCGTCGGGAAAGTTAGTAGATGGTGTACATTCCGCACCTGCAGTTTAATCGCAATCAACACATTCTATGATTTACAGGCATTTCATCAAATACCATGGGGGCATGAAAATTGTATAAGCTATTTGACAGAGAAAGTATGGTAAATCTCACCATACCTCCAACAATATGCATGTTAAAAAAAATGCAAGCGGCGGTGGTGGAATGCATCAGAGTTAGGCATTCACCGGAAACTGGATTTTTCTATCAATATGGTCCGGCCTGAGCAGGGCTTGATGGAACATGTTCTTACATGCATTTCATCAAATACCAATACCTTGAGGGTGTGAGAACATGGCAAAGCTCAGTTTTGATCTAACAATAGCATAAAGAATTTTCCCATAATGACCATTTTAAAAAGCAAGCTTACTATTACTTTCATTGATGTTACATACATAATCAAAATTTACCAAAAATCATGAAAAATTACCTTTAATGAGTGATAAATAAACATCTAAATGAGCCCAAATATACTGAGAGCGGTCAAAAACCGATGAAGCCATACTTGAACTCCTGACTTAAGTGCAAACCAGAAAATTCCAAGTGAAATTGAGTGCTTTGAAGCGGGTTCAGAAAATTGATCTGTACTAACCAGTATGAAAGATAATAAAATCTGAAACTCTCTTGCTGCAGGATTTCGATGCATCAAAGATAATAAAAAGTGGGCTGGGAAGTATACCAAGGGGGATCCATGGGAGGACCTGGAAGCATACCAAGGGGAATCTGCAGGGGTCTCTTTCTTCTTTTGGGCGAAGGGCTATGAAAGTTGAAGCCGATGCAAGAACCAATAGTAGAAGATGGTTGGCAGGAACACATCCGGTCGGCAACAGGAATCCACCAGGAAAGGGGAACGACTGAGATCGGCGCCCACAACTGCCTGGAATCCACCTGGAAGAGAAAACCCTAAACGGGCTTGAGTGAACAAAGCAGAGGTTGTGTGCAGGAGGCCAGCGATGATGGTCGAAGTAGCGATCGAAGCAGCGACGGTGTAGGGCTTGTGACGGCGCACGACTGCGACGGGCTTGCTAATGACGGAGGTTTACGGGATCAGCGACGGCGTAGGGCTTGTGACGGCGCACGAATGTGACGGGCCTGCGAATGACGGAGGTGTACGGGATCGGAGCAGAAAGAGGAGTGTTGCGGCATTGGCGTGCAACGGGCTTGTGAATGAGGGAGATATCGGGATTTTGAGGGGGGATGAACAGTTGACTGAGCGATGAAATGGATATTAATTAAGTTTCATCCGCCCAAAAGACTAAAATATCCCAAAATTAACCCACACAATAAAGAAGATAACGATAAACATTTATCTTCTTGCAAAGTTTAGAAGCCAAGGTCTTCTTCCCCTTCCATCGCCATCGTTCTCCGCAGAAATTTAATATCAACAGAGTACATCGAAATCTTAAATTACAGTCGCCACGAGTAGTTTCTGTAGAAGGCGCTCGAAACATCCGGAGGAAAGTCTAAGTGGAACTTACTCCCCGTTGTCCCCAGCTAGGTATATATATATGGTTAAACCTAGGGTTTAATACGCGCAAAGCCCCCAAGCCCGTTATTCGTCCGAATATACACTTACAATCTCCTCCTATATTCGTGACAAATAACGGTGACGTTTCGGGGTGCTGGAGTGTAGACAAAATAATAATCCAAACTAAGCAAAAGCACTCAGGACAGATCATACTAATAAAGCAAAATAAAGGTTTTGCCTAAACGGCAAACCATCACACAGATGCTGTCCAAAACATAGTCTGAATAATTATTACAAAACAAAGACATGAATTAAACGTTTGATGATTCTACTCATCTAGTAGATCATCGTCATCTATGTCCAGGTCTACAGCTCCTCCATAATCTCCATCGTAGCCTGCAAGGAATTTCATGAGTCAGACTCTATGAATTCATAAACATATGCAGTAACATTTAAAGTAAACTAGCTCTTACTAAATGAGCTTAGCACTTCTAGCAACGGTGAAGTAACTCTGTCAGCATCTCATCCAGTCTAACTAGGACTAGTCATGTTACCTTACTCATTATGGATCATTATGTGTCTAACCAACACATGTGGGCACACATCACGTGCAACATTATCAAATGTGGAATAATGTGTTGTGACCAATAATATTTAGGTTAACATTTACAACGACTTTCAATTCCCAGTTGAATAACTCTTGAATCAACTTACAATGGGAGGACGTTAGGTTATCAAGTGTGGAATAACCAGCATCCAACCATCTTGGGTTTTCATCAAGAAGTTATTTGGGGTTTTCAGTCTGTTACTATTTAGATGCTTGAATGTTAATAGTTATAGGCTCGTACGTATCAAAACATAAACGTTGGAGGAAAGTTTCAAATTTCTATGAACTTTAATCTCATTTCCCCCGATGTTTTGATTGTGAGAGCTCTATTTAATCCTTTAGTAAGGGCGTCTGCAACATTATCTCCTGACCTCACATCAACGAGGTTCACAATCCCTTGACTCGTAAGGGAGGTCAACCAGGCTTGTTTCATCCGTAGTTGCCTTCTTTTGCTATTGAACAACGTGTTCGTAGCAATCGTTTTAGTAGCCTGATTGTCGCAGTAAACTGCAACGGAACTCAGTTTCAGGCTCGACAATGGAATGTCCATCACCAAATCTCGTACCCACTCTGCTTCTTCACCAGCTGAAGCTAGAGCATAGAGTTCGGATTTCATAGATGAGAGTGCAATACACGACTGTCTCTTGGACTTCCAGGCTACAGCTGCTCCTCCCAGTGTGAAGAGGAATCCACTAGTGGACTTGCTGTCGTTTACTTCTGAGCACCATGATGCATCAGAATATCCTTCCAGAACTAGAGGATGACCACTATAACATAAAACATACTGTCGGGTGTGCTTTAAGTATCGCATCAGCCTATCGAGGGCATCCCAATGGTCTTGGCCAGGATTGCTAGTGAACCTACTTAACATGCCGACCGTAAAGGCTATGTCAGGTCTCGTACAGACCATAGCGTACATGAGGCTACCAAGCAGTTTAGAATAATCTAACTGTCGAACCGCAGCTCCAGCATTGGGCTTTAAGCGGTTAGAATAATTGTATGGTGTCTCAGCCGCTTGACGTTCACTGTATCCCCACGTGTCCAACATGGACTGGATGTAGTGGCTTTGACTTAGGGAAATGTCATGTTTCCCAAAGCTCACTTGCATACCTAGTATAGTGTCAACTACACCGAGGTCTTTAATGTTAAACGTCTGCATTAGTTCTGACTTAACGTCATCCACCACGGATTGATCAGAACCAAGAATCAGCATATCATCCACGTACAAGCATATTATGGCGACTTTGTCTGATCTATGACGTATGTAAAGACATTTGTCCGAGAGACTCGACATGAATCTCATGTTCTTTACATTATAGTCAAACTTCTCATGCCATAATTTTGGTGCTTGTTTCAATCTGTATAGCGACTTTAAAAGCTTACAGACCTTGTTTTCGTGACCGTCTATAATGAAACTTTCAGGTTGACTCATGTAGATCTCTTCGGTCAGATCTCCGTTCAAGAACGCAGTCTTAACATCCATTTGATGAACTACAAAGTTCTCAATGGCCGAAATAGCAAGAAGAACCCTAATGGTTGCTAAGTGACACACGGGTGAGTAGACATCAAAATAATCTACTCCGCTTACTTGTATGAAATCTTTAGCCACCATGTGTGCTTTATACTTAGCTACGCTACCATCGGGATTTAGCTTCCTTTTCAGAACCCACTTGCACCCTACAGTTTTAGCCCCTGTTGGCTTATCAACTAACGTCCAGGTGTCGTTCTGAAGGAGAGAGTTCATCTCATCCTCAATAGCTTCTTTCCAGAGTAGGGAATCCCTTGATCTCATCGCTTCCTTAAAGGTAGATGGATCAGCCTCAACGTGGTAAGTGGCAAAATCACTACCGAAGGTTCTGGGGGTTCTCTCTCTCACTGAAGTCCTCCTAGACTCTAGGCCAGAGTTATACGGAATAGGGTACTGATGCAGGATCTTCTTCAGTAATAGTTGCTTGCATACCTGAGATTGTTAGGTTCTTATCTTTGAGGAATTTATCCTCGAAGAACACTGCATCCCTAGATTCTATTATGATATTTTGAGACAGGTCTAAGAATCTATCTGCAGCACTATCGTCAGCACAACCTAAGTAGACACATGTATTGGTCCTAGGTCCAATCTTAGACCGTCTAGGGTCAGGAACCCTGACATAGGATATACAGCCCCGGGTCTTAAGTCTAGTTAAAGATGGGGGTCGCTTAAACCAAAGCTCATAGGTGTAACCTCTAACTTAGCATGAGAAACTTTATTCAGAATGTGATTCGCAGTCAAGACTGCTTCTCCCCAATAAGCGGAAGGCATGCCTGCAGTGAGCAACATAGAGTTCAACATTTCTGTTAACGTTCTATTCTTGCGCTCAGCTATGCCGTTAGATTGGGGGGAGTAAGGAGCAGTGGTTTCTGCTATGATGCCTTGTGAAGCAAGGAAGCATCTGAACTCACTGGACATATATTCTCCTCCTCTATCACTCCTAAATCTCTTTATTTTCATGCTTAATTGGTTTTCTACCCTGGTTTTGAAAATGCAAAATTTTTCAAACGCTTCGTCTTTAGTTTTAAGCAACGAAATATGACAAAACTTGTGCAGTCATCTATGAACGTGATCATATACTTCCTTCCACCTCTAGTGATAAAACTCTTAAAGTCACAAATATCGGAATGTATAAGCTCAAGAGGTGTTGTGCTCCTAGTAACCGTGCCAAAAGGTTTCCTAGTGATCTTAGTCTGAGCACACACTTCACATTTTCCAAGAGGAGACTGAGTGTCTAATGTGATCTTGTGAGTTCTAGCGACTTGGAACATTTTCCTGTAGTTTACGTGTCCTAGTCTCTCATGTAGAGTCCTAGGGCTAACTAAATTCAATTGAACTTGTTGCACTACCTCATTTGGTAGACTCAGACGGTACATCCTATTTTGGATGTAAGCACATCCAAAGTAGTGAGAGTTAACTGACAGAGTCACTCTACCGCTATAGAAGGTAATGGACATACCAGCATCACACAACAAACTAATAGACACTAAGTTAACAGATAAAGAAGGAATAAATTTTACGTTCTTTAACAGTAAAGACTTACCTGAGGAGAGCATCAGAGTTGCGTTCCCCACCTTCAATACGTCAGTTGTTCCTCCATCTGCTACAGTCACTGATTCCTTTGCATTCTTCAGCCCTGTCAAGAGATTAGCATTGTTGCAAACATGGCACGTTGCCCCAAAATCTAGGAACCACTCTGTGCTGGCCTGCTCGTGTCCGACCATGGCAATAAAGTCAGATGGCTCAGCTTGGCTAACCAGATGGGCCTGGTTGCTCTCTTGTGGTGTCTTAGTTCTTTCCTTCCTCGGTAACTTGCAGTCAGATGCGCAGTGTCCCCACTTGTTGCAGTTAAAACATTTACCCTTAAATTTCTTAGAGGGTCTACTCGGTCCTGCAACCTGAGGGCTACTACGAGACGTTTTGGTCTTGTGAGGGGGAGGAGCACGCTTAGAGCTTGAAATCATGTTGGCAGCAGCCTTCTGCTTGCCAACAGCTTCCAAGGCGTGCTTCGTCCTGTTCTCATCCTCAATGCGTATGAAACGCTTGAGGTCGTTCAGACCAACTTGCATCTTCTTGCGGTACATCTCTGTTTTGAAATTGTACCACGAGGAGGGCAACTTATATACAATTGTGCCCGCAACAAAACTATCTGGCAGACTAATAGACTCACTATGCAGGGAATCAACCAAATTTTCAAATTCGGATACCTGAGGGAGAATGGCTTTCTCCTCGTCGAAGCTGAAGGAGTGGAACTTGTCCACCAGATGAGCCTTGGAGAGGTCCTCCTCCTGCTTGAAGTGCTCCTCCAGTGCTTCCCAGATCTCCTTGGCAGACTGCATCTTGATGTAGTTCTTGGCCAGGCTGGAGGAGAGGCAGTTCAGCAGGTAATCCCTGCAGAAGTCCTCATCTTCGACCCAATGCGCCTCATCTTCAGTCCCAGCAACGTCAGCACGAGTAGACTTGATGGTGTAGAAAACGTTTAGATATTTCATCCTGAACTGGGTGTTCAACTTCCAATCATTGAACTCTGTGGCAGTGAACTTCTCCAATTTGTTCATGGGCACTGGAGAGGAGAGGCTGGAGTTCCTCATCTTAAGGGGAAAAACAGAGAGTAGAGAGGATCTCCACTGGATCAGCAATCTTGCCGGAAGAGTCAAGGCAGCAGGGAAGATACGACAGCTCCAATGTCAGGAGAAGCCCTTAGTGGAGCGGCAGGAAAAACTTGGCGATCGTCGACTGAAAACAATCGTCGACCGGGTAAACAATCGTCGAGCGGGAAAAGACGATCGTCGAACTCCTTGAAAATCATCGAACGGGAAACGCGATCGTCGAACTGGAATCGTCGACCGGGAATCGTTGACCGAGAATCGTCGACCGGGGATCGTCGACCAGGGATCGTCGACCGGGGATCGTCGACCGGGAATCGTCGACCGGGGATCGTCGACCGGGAATCGTCGACCGGGGATCATCGACCGGGAAATAATCGTCGAACGTCGACCGGGAACTGCTAAGCGATCGTCGAACGGGCGATCGTCGAACGGAATCTGCTAAGCGATCGTCGAATGGGCGATCGTCGAACGGAAGCCCTGGTTCCGCGACGGGGAAGACGCAACGACGATCTCTTGTTCAGCGGCGGCGAACGTGACGGCGAGCCCAAGCAGGCGGCTTCAAGGGACGCGAAAGGCCAGGAGCGATCGACGATCAGGATACAGAGAACGGCGAACCCTTTGTTCCGTGAAAGCGAACGCGACGCCGAACCCTTTGAGCGACGACGACGTCGAATGCCTGTTAATAGAATATACAAATAAATTACTAATATTATGCTAATGTTTTTTTTTTCCCAAACTTATTTTAAAAAATTAAAATTGGAGGTTTATTTTTGGTGAAATTGAATCTATAATTTGAATTTCAATTCCAAACCTCAGTTCAATTCAATACAAATACAATAACAACACCCATGGCTTTATCTGACCATAGTGGTGTTGACTATAGGGACGTGCATAAGAAATTGAAGCCAATTGAACCAATCAATCCAAACGATTTTCAGATTGAACCGATCAGTTCGGTTCGGATCGAACCGACGTCATTTTGGTTTGATTCGGTTTGTTGGTTGGGTAAACCGAACCGAACCTAACTGCCAGAGAATAAAATGACGACTTATCATCGTTATTAATAAACTGATGCAATATTATATCCAAATCATTAACCTGAAAGATCTTCATTTTCATTTTCTGATTTGCTGCACAAAAAAAAAGTTGAATATATTTATAGCTTATATATCTAATGCAATATGTCTTCTCCTTAAACAAGATTCTTGAATGATGTTTTGTCTGTACCATATTATTTATGATGCAATAATTTTGAATGTACGAAAACATTCAAAAAACTAGTTGTTGAATTTAATGATAGACTCATGTACATAAACAAGTAAATGTAGAAAATTGAACCGACTGGTAAAACACCGAACCGAACCGAATGAGTTCGGCTCGGTTTTGGATTTGGATGTCTAAAACTCGAGGCTATTTGGTTCAACTTATGGTATTACATAAAACCGAACCGAACCGAACCATTGCAACCATAGTGGACTATATCGATCATTTGTTCACCATTGCTCCTTATCTTTAATTATGTATGATAAAAAAAACTCAAATATGGTAAAAAATATATTTGGAAAATTAGCATTCAATTCTAAAATGCAATGAATAATGCAATAGAAAAATCACAATCATCAATTTACAAGATTTTCATTTCCCCTTTCTCTCGCAAAATGTTTGGCACTTGTGTTTATGTTTCAATAGTTTGGACAAAAAGGCCACCGTCAAAAAAATATGTAT